>CM077257.1:22056182-22603682 GCA_039654775.1 Spinibarbus caldwelli
GGCAGCTTTCTTCTGATACCTGCCTTGAAACTTGAAAACTGCAATTTAGACAAACAACACTCAAACTCCGCAAAAGCAAAAGGAATATTAACAACAAAAACTCTGTACCCTTATTGGTCTAGCTTGGATTTGTCCTGACCTTAAAGTGAATGTGGGCTCATTCCACTACTGAGGGCACAAGCGGCACTTGTCCAGGACAGAAAGGGTATCTAGCCGAACAGTAGTAGTCTTGGCAGAGCTAAACGCATACCTGACATTAATAATAAACAATACTCTTCGTA
This sequence comes from Spinibarbus caldwelli, assembly GCA_039654775.1. Classification (NCBI taxonomy): domain Eukaryota; kingdom Metazoa; phylum Chordata; class Actinopteri; order Cypriniformes; family Cyprinidae; genus Spinibarbus; species Spinibarbus caldwelli. The sequence continues at coordinate 22,056,464 of CM077257.1, forward strand.
CTTTATGAGGAAAATGCAGGTTCTGAGCAGACACAGCCACAAGACATGAATCAAAGATACAAAATGGGAAACATCGAGGTGAGGTGAAATAAGTGTGTTACTTACAGGGCTCCCCTGGCACAGACAACCCAAAAGCAGTGCAGTGTATGATGCCACAATACTGTCCTCCATGTGCTTGCCAGCATGCTGAAGAGCTGGAGAGAAAAATCACATGACAGGCTACTCAAAATGGGCCTTTTTTATCTCATAAAAAAGAAACATTCTATGTTTATTTAAATAAAGTTTAAATGAATGTTGTGTTAACTTTTTATTCACTAAAATTTCTTCATTTCAAACAAGTTTTTAATTACATTACTGGTCATCAGTTTAGAATAATTAAATTTATTAATACTTATTTTTAATATTATAATTGAAAATAAGCAGCTTTTGCTGTTAATATATTTATTTGTGGAAGCAATGATGCATTCAAAACCATCCAAAAGTTTAGGACAGAACTTTTGAACTTTCATCAAAAAGTCAACACTGATGGGAACAGTTACTACAGTTTGAGCACCAAAAATAATTGATCACCACATGAGCATATTATAATGATTCGTGAAGGATCATATGGACATTACAGAAATAAATTGCATTTTAAATATATATTAACAGTTCTTTTAAATTGTAATATTTCAAAATATAACATTTATAACACAAAATATATATTTTTGCTGCATTTCCGATCAAAGAAATGCAGCCCTTTTGAAAATTAAAAACTTTTTTTAAAAACTTATTTGCTCCAAACTTTTCACCAATTGTTTATAACCACAAGCATACATTATACACTGTAATTTTGTGTTGTAGTAAGCAAAAACATGTTAAAAAAAAATAAAGTACAGAACAAAAGCAGTTAAGCTCATGCAGAACGAACAAACAACACTAATAAAGCAGACTGCCTCACTTATTTTACAGAACGTACATAAACACTGCATATCATGGCTTGTGCTTATATTGTTTCTCATGTCCTTTGTGAGAAAAACAAGAGGAAAAGAGGAAACATGCTCCGCCGGCACAGATGTTACAAGGACACACAGATCTGCTAAGTTTGCTAAGCGACTATGTTTATTGAATTCCAAAAGAAAACACCGCACAATTAAGACTGAATACACAGGAAGATGAAGGTCTTGCACAAGCAGCTGCACTTGTTGACTGCAGATGAAAATTACATATTATCCTTGCATTAGACTAGCTTTGTATCTTAAAGCAGAAGAAAATAACTGGAATTGCGCAAATGTCAGAAAAAGAACCAAGCGTGTATTTGGATTCTTGACGCAGGAGCTAAAATGCATCATAACTTTTACCTGAGTCTGAGTTCATGTGGTGCATTCACATATTACAAAAAATTATATTCTTAGAAACCTCTAACATGCATGTACACGAGTGGCCCTGAAGATCGGGATGAACAGAAGTTAGAACTGAAGGCAAGCCACTCATCAGCTTCTCTTTCATCTGTTCCTCCAATTCTAATAAAATATGCTACTTGAACTTTAGTGTTGTAGTGTTCTTTCATTGTTCTCTTCAAACTGAGATTAGCTGCCCATCAAAGTGGCTTATACATTAAGCAAAATTAACTGCTGAGGCAAAAAACAATTTGCATTTGTCTAGTCCCTTTGTGTAACATCTACCTTTGTTGAGATCAAGTTCTTCATCGTCCTCTTCCTTCTTCTTGTCCTCTGTGCTGTGGTTTTCTGAAGCGACCCACTGGATCTCTTCATTGGTCTCCTTCCATTCTCCACTCTGGTCCAGTTGGGACTTTGGCGGATCGTTGATGAAATCATCCGTCTCCGCCTCCGCTAACATGGCTGCATGTTCTCTCTGAAGAAAAAGCTATAAAGCAGAAACAGAGACAAAGTAATTACGAGTGTTTTGCTTGTGACCCAATCAGTGATCGAAAATAATTTTGGTGGACATACTCAGAAGATTCCAATTATTGAGAATCACTGAAATGTTTATATTGCACGTGCAGATGCATTAATGATCAGCTTTAGCATAAATTTGTACACCACACTGTACACCAATGTATCATTTTATCTTAGTAATTATGTACACCATGCACTGCTGTACTATCGACATGAATTAACAGTGACAGACATGGAATCTGAGAATATCCTCAACAAAATCTGATAATTAGTGGTCTACAATTCAGACACATCTTACTACCAGGTGTAAACAGCGATGTGTTTTGAGTGGCCACTTGTGATCACATCACACCAAGACCTTAACCCTTAAAGACCTAGAACATTTTTGGGGCCTGCACTTGCATGCCTGCACTTTTCTTTGTTTTTTAAGACCTATTCTAGCAGTCAGCATCAAGTGCCATATATCATTATAAAAAGGAGAACTTGAAGTTTCAGTCTTGCTAATTTAAAGTCCCAATTTTCCTTTTGTTTTCTCTAAGAATGAATGAATTTCCAGAATTTTAAGAAAAACGCAAGCAACAATTGGGTGTTTTTTTTTTTTTTTTTTTTTGAGTACGGTGTACTCAGAAACTCCTGAAGTTCTTTAGAAAATTGTATCTGGGTATTTTACACTTCCAAATAAAATTGTGTGTACATATAACATTCCCCAAGCAAATTATAGCCATTTATTACAATATTGTAATAAGCAATTTTCAGTGAAAAAACACGTCTATATAGTTTACTAACAATATAGATGTGTCAATATCTATATATTAAAAAAAAAAAAAAAAAAAAAAAAACCTTTAGGGAGTAAAGAAAATGGAATCAGTGTTATATAATAACACAGTAAAAAAGTGACTTTTTTCAGATAAATATATTTTCAATCTGAGTATGAACAACAACAAACAAACCGTGCAGCTAATAGTGAAAACAATTGCACAAATTCTTCTGCAACAAAAATATAAACAGTGCAAATGATTCACAAACTACATACAAAATGAGTGAGAAATATACAGAGTGCAACAGAAAAAAATAGTGAAAATGATCTTTATGAACTATATAATTATTGTTTACATAATATAAATAATATAAATGGATCGATCCGCTGGCTGTACTCGGCCTCGGAATGATTTTACCGGGACATCGCCTAGCAACACGAAGACATGAATTCCAGTGCTTTATCCGATATGTACCTCTGTTTCATCCTTGTTTTTGGTTTTATGTCAAAGTACTCATTCGTGTGTTTTTCTGTGCTTTTTCAGAGAGTTCTCTCATGCAAATGTGTTATTTTGTGTTAGTTTTCATGCACGCACGGCAGACTTTACTTTCACTTTGTGTTTGTTCAAATTTCCAATAAAACATCGTAAATGGTGGTTCAAAAGACCAAAACCTATGTTTATTGGTTGAATATGGGACAGTTTGAACCAATCTGGGCACGGGGGTGGGACTAAGCGTCAATAATAATTTCTGTTTGGCTCAGAGGGACGAAATGCATTGGTTTCTTTTGACGAATCAATGTTGTCAAAATGTGATGACAATCACATATACTACGGAGCCTCTGAATATCCAAATGACAAATGATTTCTCCGAAAAGCAGAGTGTCTCCGCTTTACAACACTTTTTAAAGCATTCAGATAGGATTAGTGGTTCAAAAGTTATGAAACATTTAAGAACAATAGTTATTTTTAGCTGCGGGTGGCTGTCTCGGTCTTTGAGGGTTAATAACAGGTGTAATAATACTAGGTCCTGTTTTCTGTAAGTGTGGCCATGAAACAGTTGTTTTTCTCTGTTTTGTGTGTTTATATACCTTCACCAGAGCAGCGATGGCGCTGAGAGATCTCTCAGTCTGCAGCTCAGCTTTGTCAGACACACACATGGAGTCCCAGACTTCACCTCCCTCCATCTGCAGCTCCACCAGACAGTGTCTGTTCCTCGCGCTGTACTCCACCAGATTAATGAGCAAGCCCAGACCCTAAAAACACATACAAATACAACGAAAAGCACTTCATTTAGATCAACAGGAACCACAACACAGACAGAAAACATGGTTTCACTTTGATAGTAATGTCACACACAACTGGTTTGTACAAACAAAACAAAAAACAAAAATAGGATTGGACAAAAAATATTTTCAACTTTTTTTTTTAGATGTGTAAATGATATAAATGATACCACTCAAATACACTGTATGCATTTAAAAACTAGTTAAACATTTCTTAAATTTAATCAAAGCATGTTTTCTGTATTTTTTTTTTTCACTAATTGCACACAAGAATGAGATTTTAATTTTTTTCATTTTTGCTATATGTATTGGCAGTTTAACACATTAAAAATAATTAATTTACAGTCTGTTTTCTCACTACCTGAGACAACTTCCCCCTACTTCCTATGCCGTTATGCTGATGCTATTTGAGCACTGTTCGCTAATCTTATTAAGCTTTGAAGTAGCACAAGAAACAAGAAAGCAGATTGAGTAACGAGACAGAAACATCATATGGGGTTATTTCCCATAAATGGAGGCAATGCTAAATGAGACATTTATTATAAGGGGTTTATGGGATGATTATAGTAAGTTTATTTAGTCTATAAGGTTGATTGTGTTCTATAATTGTTGTAAGTGATAAAGAAAAACAGTAGTCTGATCTTTTGCAGTTTGCTTATTGTTGGTACATGTTGTAAGTACATGTAACACGTGTAACAAGGACACCTCAAAATAAAGTGTTACCAATTTGTCCTTAAGAAGTGTAATGATGCATTACAATTAACATTTGCAAGATGCATCACAATTAATGTTTTTTTATAATCATCATCAAAAAAACAAACAAACAAACATTGCAAATGTTTGATTTATAACAGCCCTATTACAAATGCAAATTTCAATTTGTAATGTAGTTCGAAAGTCCCCACTGAATGTATACCAACACTGAGTGATATTAGTAGAGCTATGCACTCACCAGGACTCTGATATCGAACCTCCGCTCCTGCGGCAGGTACTGTGGGACCCTGAGCACACAGTTCAGTGCTGTGGTGATCAACTCCTCCTGCTCGCCCGTCTTTGTGCTGCCCCATTCTACAGACAGAAAGAAAACGCACTCAATGGCTGCTGCACATACGAGTTCAGCGTTAGTTAATCAGGGATTTTCTCTGACTGTTGTTCTCCAAGCTGCTCACATCTGGCTTATGACTGAGTACTCCTGCATTATGCTGAAGGGTTTGGCAGCAATACTAGCGAGCAGCTAGCCAAAGCAGCACCGCTAACAGAAATCCATTTGGCACAACGAACAAAGGCCATGCAAGAAAGCCAAAAGACTGTTATTGACTTTAAGCCTTTTAAAAGCAGAATAACAAACGTTCTATAAGGCATAATGTAATGAGACAGCCGCTGCGGCCCAGTCGCCTGATTGTTCAGCTGAACAGCTTCCAGCGCATATTACATTTCAGTGTTGGGAAGTAACTACCGAAAAGCAGCAAAGTTATTAGATCTGTAATGACTAATCAATATCTAATAATGAATTTAATTACGGATTAGTTGGGTCTTTGTGCTGAAAATGGAGAACCTTTGTCTGTGAAAACACTTTACAGTAGTGAAAAAGGTGGTTAAAAAGCAAGTAAATTGTAGTCTCAAATTGTCTAAAGCTCAAAGTTCACTTCAGCTTTGATGCAAACACTTGCAATATGTGTATAGTCAAATGTAGTCAATAGTCAATATTTCTAAATATACTTTATTGGCATGCATGAACATAGGCCTGTCAAAGATTCATCCTTGTCCAGTGTCTGCACTATTTCTCTCCAGATGTTATGGGCAATAAAAAAAAAAATCAACTGTATTCATTTAAACTGGAGTTGTGGGAATCTTTGAATTCCCTCACACAGGCGCTCATCAACACATGCGTCAATTGTTGTTGCGCCTCCACTAGGTTTTTTTTTATTATTTTTTTTGGACTGAGAAACAATGGCCTGGTCGGTAACACTTTATCTTAAGGTGTCCTTGTAACATCTGTTACATGTACTTACTATTTTAATAACAAAGTTATGCATAATTACATGAAAGTAACCCTAAGCCAAAGCCTAATCCTAACCCTAACCATATAGTAATTACATGTAGTTGATTAATATTACTCAATACTTAAATGTATCTGTAACACTGTGACAAGGACATCTTAAAATAAAGTGTAACTGCCCGGTCTAATGTTGCTACCTTGTGGACCAATAATAAGTGCAAAGAAATCAAGGCACAAGAGTGACCTGAGGGTACAGAGTGGACAAGGTTAAAAAAAAAAAATAAAAAAAAAAATAAACCAAAGCTGCACGCATTTAGTATATGCATACTAGGCTGATGACGAAATTTGCATTACAAACACTTCATGCATACCATTCCGTAAGTATACTTTGGTATTTACAGTTCAGTGCTGGGGAGTAACGAACTAAAAGCAGCAATAAACAATAGAAATTCACGCAAGCATTTTCATAACCTTTTAAAGACTTCACTGAGTGAGAACATTTGATCAACACACGGTAAACAGAAGTTCAGCCATACTTGCTTGATGCAAATGTGCAAACCTGGTTGGTTCTTATGCTTCAAACAACCACAGCTGAGCTTCTATTGACCATATTTGACACGTTCTATTTATGTGTTGATGAATGTTTATATGTGGATAAAAGTCTAAATTAAATGTTCACCAAATAAAGCAATAATGTCTCTTCAGATAACTTTGATTAAACTGCTCATATTATATAGGGTTACATATAGTATGTCTTTATGGAATAATGCGTTTATGACAGACTTTTCAGATATCTCTCAAGATTTATTAAACATCTTCATTTGTGTATTGAAGATGAACATAAGTCTTATGGGTTTGGAATGAGGCTAAGTAATTGATGACAGAATTTTCGTTACTGGGTGAACTATTCCTTTATAAGTAGCTTTGTAAGTTATAGTTTCAAAGTAGCTTTTTTTAACACTGTTACTTTTACAGTGCATTCCTACACAGTCCAAGTAGAAGGTTTGTTTTGTTAAACGCCCTGGTCTTTGTACTGACCGTTGTCATGTGTGAGATTTAGCAGGACTCCGATGATAGCTCGCATACAGTCTTCTACAGCTTTGCCCACGTTGCTGTTGCTGCAGTAGGGCAGTGGTGTGCCCGATGAGCACAGGCCTCTGTTCACCTCTCGACTGTACCTCTGGATCATTTCCTCACAGTGCTGTAGTGCTCTAAAACAAACAAAATAAAAATGAAATGTCCATTCGAAGAACTTGAGCAAATTTTTGTTTTAGTATCCAAAAACATCTTGAAGGGACAGATCACTGAAAATATTTAAATTCTTACATTTAGTACTCATCCTATCTATTTTCTTACAAACAAGTTATTATACTGCTTTAGATATCTTGTGTAGTGCACAAGTCAAACAGCTTTCATGGTGCTTTCCCATTTTTATTTACATTCATTAAATGGAAAAGAGCAGCATGAACTAGGGCTGGGCGATAAACGGTATATTGAGAATGCAATAAAATATGCCAATCAGTGCATGTCTCTAATAAGTCTGCATGTTCTGTGTGTGTTTGTGGGTGCCATCTCAACAAATGAGGACATGAACTTCATCTCTAGAGTTGTTCTAAGAGTCACTTCACCAGATTTTCACCATTTCATTTGAGAAAAACAAACAAAAAACTAAAATGCACTTCTCAAAGTAGCAATAATATTATTTAAAAGGAATCGAATACACCCATGTGATTTTTCACCCAAGTAAAACGGCAATATTTTGTTGTACATTAATATTTTCAATTAATAATTTTTAATATGTACATTTTATATTTTCATTCAGTGTCATTTTCATTTGATTTGATCACTTTTTCAAATATTTATTGAATTGTTTTAGTTTTAATTCTTTTCATTAAGCACCATTTTTCATGATATATCTGTATTACAATCATAAAACAGAATTTATCAGAAAATAAAATGGATTTCCTGAGGTCCTAAATTAAAGTAGCTTGCTCTGTGGTTATGTTTGCTCGATGAGGAAACCATTTCCTTCCCCATTAATGGTAAACGAATATAGTGATAAATATCGAATGATACGGAAAAACATTGTTATAACATTTTTGGCCATACTGCCCTGCCCCAGAGTGAACAGTCAGTCATACAGGTTTGGAACAACAAGTGGATACAAAAAAAATAAATAAATAAAGAAAGAAAGAATAAGGAGTAGTGGTTCTCAACTGGTGGGCCACAGTCCTGTTTAAAACAATGATAAATGCAAAAAATAAAATGCAGCCATACAAACCATATAAGCACATATAGTTAGGATAGTAAGATAAATGGCTCTTAATTTAAAAGTAAGGAGAAACTAAAAGGTTTTGCTGTCATTTAGAAAAAGTTAAATAGATGCCAACATGAATAGGTTGCAATAAGATGCCCTCACCCTCAAAAAAAAAAAAAAAAAAAAACTCAAAAAAATAAAAAAAAATACATAAATAAACCTTTAAAAATACAAACGCAATATAACATAATTCAACTAACTAAATTCAATGCACTCAGAACTTGGACAAAATCTGTGTCCTGCAGCAAAACCAGCTGAGAAACACTACTAAGGACTTTTGTAAACTCCATACATTACTGCAAGCACAAAAATAACAGCCCTTGATAAATCAAATCATAATTTACAGTCTATCACAGGGCATCAAAGCCTCTTGACAGATACTTGAGTAGACTATAAGGTGTATCTTGACACGGTGATGTCACATTTGAACATTTTAACACCAAGTCTGGTACTAAAGTGCTCTATCAGCATCTAAATAATGGCCGTTCAGAGTAACACTCAAGATGGAAAAACTGCCCGCAGATAACAGATGCAGCGGGAAGTGCGCACATCCTAATGGATTGCATTTACGCCACAGCCAGGGTCAGCAGACACTAACACAAGCTGCATTAGCTTTCTCTAGAGAGGGAAAACTTAGCTCTTCCTCTCTATTAGTCCCCAAGACGTGTGTGTGAGTGAGATAGCAATAGAGAGAGAGGGAGTCTGCATCCACAGCACATGCGCTACAGTACGACCAGCTTCATGCAAAATGCCACTAATGCGCTTAGCATAATGAGAGGTCATTAGCGAGCGAGATGGGAAATGGAGGTAGAGGTTCATGTATTCATATATTAGTGGGGTCGTCATTAATGCAAGCCTGCCGTACTCTCTAATTGAATTAGATCCAGCTGAACGAGCTCTTCCAGGAGTGTGTGTGTGTGAGCCGACTTTGTTGACTCATCTAGATCCTCTTCACAGTCCTGAGCACCCGTATTTGGTTCGCTGTGCACTCTGAAGGGTCTGACCCCGTCTAGAGAGCTGGGCCATCAGCTCGTAATTACATTAGCAGCGGAAGAGAGGCCAGACTGCCTCAAGCGGACAAGTATAAGCTAGATTTACCATAACAGATGCCTAAATGTGCTTTCACATGGAAAGTCGATTTTTGCATTTTCTGCAAATGTGAGTGGTACTTGCCCACATAAGTCGCTGCTGGGATGCTAGGGTGTTATAGATGCTTGCCAGGGCATTGCTTCATAGCTGCTAAAGTTTCTATCCGAGTAGTTTTTAGTGTTGCTATCCGGCTTGCTAAGTGGATTGTAAATCACCCAAATCAAAAGGGGCCAGTAAGAATTTAAAAAGCATCTCTATAACATTCTGAGCTCTAGATAAGGCTTTGCTTCATCCTTCAATGTAAGTTTTTAAAGCAACTTTTTCTCCTGTTTTATTATCTGCCATGAAAGAGTTTAGATTGCTTAGAAAATAATATATCATTCATGTATGTAGTACAAAAGGTGTGGGGGAGTTACATTACAAAGTCAACACATAAAAATATCTAAGCCACAATAGTGATTTCTGAAACCAAGGACAGAAAAAAATATTTTATAACATATGATGAATGGTACAATTATAAAATCAGTCAATATGACTCATGCGTTGCATGCACCCTTTTCACAGAAAGAGATAAAGCATTTCCGCAATAATTATCATTGCATATACACTCTACTGTGTTACTGGGTTCTGCAAGTGGGTTTCTTTCTAACTTGGTATACGTTTGACTTCTTTCTCCCATCAGACTGCCATAATCCATGCTTTTTAGAAAACTGTGGAAATGCAATAATGGATTTTTTTTTTTTTTTTTTTGCTGTTGGAAAAAATTTGCTCCCATGTAGCTCTAAAGAGCTTTACCCTGTAAAATAAATGTGCAAATAAACTCCAAAGTCATTTGAAGCAATAGCTTTGTGAGAACAGATTAAATGCAAGTATTCAATGTTAATCTCTGGTAACTCAGAGATTATAATCAAATATGAAGCATGAAGCTGTGTGATATCAGATTCAGATGGACAAGTTTTATTGTACCTGACGGCTCCTGATTACTGCATGCTTTCATTGTATGCAGAGTGAACATTCTGATGTAAAAAAGTAAATCAAGGGAGTTAGGAATGACAAGAGGGACTAAATGACTATGGTTAACTATACTTTTAAGTGGTTTGAAGTTGGACACTTAAGACAGTATGCAAGTCTAATTAAGGTTTGAAATGATTGGCCTCTTTAGGAAATGTCAGCATGGCTTGAGCCGTATCAGAGGGTGTTCTCTGGCACAGCAGCTCTGCGCTTATGGTCTTGGCAGCTGGTGTTGTTGATAAAGTGTTCCTGTTGCTGTTGGGGTTGTTAATGAGTCTGGAGGCTGTCTGCTGTAATGAGGAAAGCTAGCAGTTAACCTGCACCCTGTCTGACCACACACTACCAGGGGCTTCCTGCCAAAACACTCAGGAAAACGTGACAAGTGTACTGCTACATTACTGTAAAACTACAGCTAGACAACTGCTTTTCCTTTTCTTTTGGAAGCACTTACTTCGCTGAAGACACTATGAGCTGAGAGTCCTTGTACGCGATCAGGTAGGCCTGGTTTTCTGGATTGTGAACAGTTACCTGTATCGATAAATATCAAATTAAAAATAAGTTCAAAAAGAGACAATGCAAAAAATAATCCTCTTCTAAATTGGCTCAGCAGAGATACTCTGTTGTTCAATCTACAGTAGGTTAATATCAAGGTTAATGCAGTCTGTTTATCCCTTAACGAAATCTACTGAGGTTTACAGCTGACTCCCTCTACTAAGTACAATAATCAGCATTCCCTAATAAAATAAAAATAAGGTCTAAAAGAATAAGAATAAGGTCTAAAGTTATAAAGCTTTAGTAAAAGATTAAATTGTCACACATTAACCAGAATCTTACTAAAACTTAATAACTACACAACCATTCAAAAGTTTGGGGTCGATAAGATTTTTTTTTAAATGTTTTTGAAAGAAGCCTCTTATGCTCACCAAGCTTGCATTTATTTAATAAAACAGCAAATTTATTTAATTACATTAAAACTAGTAATATTGTGACATACTGTAATTCAAAATAATTGTTTTCCATTTGAAAAATTAATTATTTAAAAATACACTATTTCTCATTACAGCAAAGCTGTATTTTCAGCAGCCATTACTCCATTCTTCAGTGTCACATGATCCTTATTAACATTAAAACCAGTTGCGATGCTTGATATTTTTGTGGAAACCGTGATCCTTTTTTAGGATTCTTTGATGAATTCAAAGTTCAAAAGAACAGCATCTGAAATAGCAAAGTTACAATAATGTTACAAAAGATGTCACTTTTGCATTCATTTCTTTCAAAAAAACAAAAAAAAACTTACTGCCCCAATCTGAAGTAGAATGTCTTTTATTGTAAAAGCCATATGAAAGCAAATTTTCTCATTTTTATATTAATGCTGAAAAGTACGTGAATTTGGATTGAAATCTTTATATCCCATGTAAATGGATTTGCATGTTTAAGGACAAACAGTCTGGATTCACATAATTCAAACTCATTCAGAGTACTTTATATTGCACGTGTTTACTTTTAAATAACATATGCATGACAATCACAACTCAAATGCATGTATGAGTATCAGACTTACACTTTCTAGAACACGCAAACATCTCTCAGCCCCCCACAATGACGCCACTAGGTTCTCCTTATCATCCTCTCGGCTCAGGTTCTCCACACACTCTTTAACTGGGGAAACACACATGCTCGTTAAATCACTCTCACAAGTATCTTATTATAATATGCATGTATGTGAAACCCAGGCAAATGGGATGTTCACGACTTAATACAAAACACAACATTAACATAATATCAAACTTATTCTATAAAAAAAAATAAAAAAAATAATAACGGATAACAATCAGATCTTTAATAATATGCAGGCAACTTTGGCAAATACTGAGCAAAAATAGAAGACCTTTATCTACAATGTGGTCCAGGCCTCCCAGAAGCCGGAGTTCTTCTTTAAACCAATCCCCCGCTCTCTTCGACGTCAACGACAACAATGTTTCCATTGCTAAATGTCCCGACTGCCGAGAAAAAGACAATGCACAATCAGTCTGAAAGATATTATAAAAGATACATTCAGCTATAATGACTCCATTATGCAAATGTAAAAGTTATATTTGCTAAACAGAACATTAAAACAAATGTAAATAGAGGGGGCGAGAAATGCAAAAGAACACAACTTAATATAAAAATCTCTTGATTTGGCTCTGATGGCTAAAGCAAAAACATGAAAACAAGTAAATATTATAATAGTTTAGCAAAGGGTTTTTTAAATGAATTTATGTATTAATATAGAGAAACGTTCTTGGAGATGGTTTTATCATGCTTTGTTTCACTGTGCTAACAGTCTAAGTGAGCGTTCACACAGGATGCATTATGTTTCATCTGTGTATTTTTTTTTAAATTGCTGGTCTATGTGCACATGCTCCAGTCAGATTTACATTTACCAGTGCGTCATGTCTGTTTTTTTTTTTTTTTTTCAATGTCAGCATTTTCAGCACAATTTAAAAACAGTGCATCAAGTAACAGCTGAAGTTTTAAAATCCTTGAATTCTGTTTCATTCTGATGTGTTCCACCCAGCTGTTTTTGAATTTGTCCTGTGAGAACAGCTTATAAAAATTACACTGTCAGCATCACGCTAAACCCTCTCTGAGAAACAAAACTTTTTTGGAAGATTTCCCATGTTCAACAATAAAATCTACTTGTGAATAAGCAGCATAATAATGTTTAAACAGTTAATCATGATTATTCTACTCAAAAACAATCATTATTACAGTCATTTTATTTATTTAACATTTCATTAGAATTATTGCACTATTACATAAGCACAAATTGAGAGAATGCATGGTTTGCTCGCAGATTTAGTTTAGCAAACAGCACAAACGTGAAAAAAGACTGACTGTATTAAACTTTTATTTGAACAAAATCTCTCAATAGATAGGCTATTACTAAATTGCAACTAAGGTTTTCGGGGTTTTTTTGTTGTTTTTCCCCCCTCAGCTCATTAGCACTTTTCCATAACGTAGAGAGAGCGCGCAATCATGGTTGGGAAGGTTGGGAAGAAAATATATCAATTTAAGAGAAACACTCCGAATGGGGGATTTTTACTCCTAAAATCTGGCAAGCGTAACCATGAAAGCTTGTGGAGGCTTGTTACCATTGCAAGACAATGGAAAAACCAATTAAAAACAAACAAATAAATTATAATTTGAGGACAAGCCACCAGTGGGCAAATTTCGCAGAATATTATTCGTAATAAATCGAAAAGAAGCAGAAATCTTGTAAAGATTTGAATACAATTTATTGCGTAGTCCTAGAATAAATTAACAAATAAATCAGCTGATCTGATTCATAAAACCAGCTCCAATGACAAAAGATTCATTGACTGATTGTTTCAGGTGACAAGATTTTCTTTGAATAAATAAAATTTATGTCAGTTCTTCACACAAAGTTATTATAAAGCTTCATAAGATACATCAAATAACTTTTTTTTCAGAAACAGTTGTTGTGACTAGTTGTTGGAACAATACAATGACTGATACATTTTTGCAAACATCCTTACAATGTACAACACAAGCAATGAAGTGTATCCACTATATGAAGCAGAATCTGAACCTTTCTGACCACAAATGAACACAATCCCTCATCCACATGGTCTATCACACAAGCAGAATAATAAAAAAAGTGCAAATCCTTGACAGGAAAGTTTGCAGATGTAAACAAACAGAACTACCGCACTGCAGCAAGAAACACCAGCCAATAACAAAGCACAATTGATCTCGAGCTTACCGTGATATTCTCCAAGTCGAGATGCTTATTATGGACGGTTTCACAGAGTTTGCGAATCTTTTCTTTTACTTTGTTCATCTCTTTTGTCGTTAGCTGATCAGCAATGGATTTGTCCTGTTCTAATTCCAGCAAACGAATCATTAGATCCAGACTGGCCCGATCCAGGTCCATGTTCAAACGGTCTCGGCTGAGAATGTACATCAGAGAGGCCGTACACAAAGCTAGATTCTGAAGAAAGGGCCAAGGACAGGAAGTACAATTGATCATACTTAAGACATCAGACAGTGAAGGTTTCAGAAAAGTCCAAACATCTTTTAACTTACTGGATGTTGAGGTGCATCATTGAGAGTTTTAAAGACCTGAGCCAATTTCCCACGAGCCCTCAGGTGCATCCTGAAACTGGGCATGGCGCACCGTGTGGCCAAACTAATAACACTGCACAAAAATGCAACAGAATTGTAATGAACAAACACTGAGCCTATTGCAAATACAAACATTAAGCCACAGCTTAAATATTTGAGAATGGTTAGAATATACGCTGATGGAATGGTTTCTGCACCTAAGGCAGCGTGTGTTAAGGGGTTGACCAGTCTTCAGACCAGTGGCAAGATACTCAAAGTCATCTGTGAACTCCTGATTCTCGCCAAATTCCACCACGTCATTGAAGTGCTTCACATGCTGAACAACGGTGAACAACTGCAGAGAAAGAGAAAGCAAGTTTTTAATCACATGGCGGAAATGTTCTTTGATGAAGAGTTTGGTCTTTTCAGTTTCAGTGAATATAAAGAGAACGCTCACTTTCAGTATATAACCATTCACAATTCGGATAAGCTTTATATTTCTTGCTGCTAAACATGCAGAAATGTTTCAGGACTGACAACAATTGTGTTTCAATGCTGGATTAAATCTTAAAAAAAAAAAAAATAAAATAAAAATTTAAAAATACATAAATACATACATACATAAATATAAATATATACATATCTGACACTGTCAAAAGTATTGTTGAGAGTGTAAATGCACCTGTCACAAATTTCTACTTGATCTTGTAAAACAATGTTTACTTATCAATATTTGAAAACTACATTCTGTAGAAGTAGTATTTAATTAATTAAAAATTGAGAAATTTTACTATAATTAATTTTGCGATATGGACAAAAATGATCACAATTTTTTTCATATGTTGATATCAATAAATATCACGATAGATGTCTAATCTTTATTTATTTCAAGTTTAAAGCCAGATTTTGGCTCCAAAGTAAAAGTTGTTAAAAACCAAACTGTTAATTTTCCTTAAAATACATATCTTAGAGAAATGAATTTCTTAGTTTCTGCATGTTATAATGAGTGATGTTGTTTTAAAATCAAGAAACAGCGTTGTGTTGCCTGATAATATTAATAATATTATTACTTGTTGTCTCTTAGAAATGCACATTTTATAGTAGTAGTAGCTTGAGTTAGGATACAGATGTAAATTTTTATTCATTATCAAAATCAGTAACATCTTCTTTTTTTTTTTAAATTAACCAGTGGTCTTCCATAGTAGCAAGTCAAAAATGCAAAAAAGATGTGCACAGGCCACAAACCCAAATAGGGCTCAGGTGCAGGACAAACTGAAGCAAAATACAAAAGTAATGTCCACACACCGATATAACTGCTCGATACAAAATTTTATTGCAACGTTTCGACCATCAGGTCTTCGTCAGGCACCAGAAGACCTGATGGTCAAAAAGTTGCAATAAAACTTTGCATGGAGTAGTTATATCAGTGTGCGGACATTACTTTTGTATTTTGCTTCCATAGTAGCATGCATTTCGATCATAAAAACCACAGCTAAAACCACACATATAGCACCTCAATACCACAGTAAAAATACAACCATATGGTTTTTAGGTATTTGTATGAAAACAGTGATCTAAATACATTTAGTATAAATGTACAAGAGCATAGCTTAATAACAAAAAATACTGCAATTATAGCTGTTACTCCTTTAATACAATTAATACATGTCTATGCACTGTGCTACCGTTTGAACTTTAAGTAGAGTGGATAAATGGCCCATGTGTCGTGATTCAAATGACTAGCGTTCTTTCGTTCCGCTTTTAGTTCATAAACATTATATCAAACATTTATCGACCAGACCTACTGGAATTGGTACAAACCACAAAAATATCTACTCTGATTGCTGTCATAATAAAACTAATAAATAATTATTTAAAAGTCAGCTGCCTGGAGCAGATTAAGTTTCATTCTAAACAGAAAAGTAATCTCACGAGGCCAGCAAATATTACGCTACGCTTCATTTTTCATTATTCATTGATAATGTTAGCCTGCAGTCAAACAAAGACCACAAAACAGTTCTAATAAAATGAGGGTGGTCTGGAAACAATCCGAACGGCTTACAGCTTAGATGAAAAGTGATTCAATGGGCAGAGTAAGAGGTGAGGATTGTAATGTAGGTGGGCCTGAACAACTGTTTAACACCCACAGACAGAATTACTCCACAGAACATCAGTGCTTTCTGGACCCCATCAAAAAGATCTTTTTGTATTACTATAACAGTCCTTATGATCATGCCAGCGTTTTCAATATGCTGCCACTGAGACTTTCAAATTCAAAATTCAATGAAAAACAGCTGCACTACTTTGTATGCATATTAAGATTAAAGCTTTATGCCTTTATCATTGGTTCCATGCCACTGACTTTCAAATTTAATTGGCTCCTGCTCGGGCCTTTAGTATAAAGTTGCCAAATATTCAAATGTCTAATGTATTACAAATTTTTTAACTCGGCAGTCTCTGTACTTAATATAAATTAGCCATTTTTTTCCCAGAAGTGATGGGGGAAAGAAAAAAAAAAAAAAAAAAAAAAAAGGAAAATGATCATTTTTATTTCCAAGATAACGATAACTAAATACCACTTATTGAATTAAAGTGACAGCAAGCATACTACATCCAAAATGTTTAATACTGCATTTTGTAGCATGCTGTTTTGAAAAAGTAGTAGATAATACGCATGATTTGAACGCTAAGCAGCAAGGTTCTACATGTGCCAAATCAGATGGTGTTGTGAAGTGTTTGCACTCACCTCCTTGTGTTCTTTCCTACATTTGAGTGCAGTGACCATGTCCTGGTAAGGTTCTGTGGGGACAGTGACGGACTTGATGACTTTGGGAGGAGGAGCTGGAGCTTTGAACACTCCATCGTCCTTGTGCGAGTTCGACTCTTTACTGCCTCCCGATGAAGTGGTCTGTGCAAGAGCGACAACTCGGCATTAAAGCATAACAGCATGTTGGGAAGCACTGCAGAGCTGATTCATATATAGCCATATAGCTGTCAACAACCGACCCACTGCTGGTTATATAACATGACGACTAAAGATAGTGCTGCAGAACATTATAGATTCATCATGCTGCAACTACTAAAAGGTCAAATCCATGACCAACAGCAACACTGCTAAATAAAACACTCCTGATGGCCAAGCGCCACATACACATAATGAATAATGCAATGTTTTTGAATACTCTAATATCTGTGGCCTTGTTTATAGGAACAGCAGAAATGGAGGCACTGCGCTAATGAGAATCCTTACAAACAGTTCAAGTGAAGTGTAAGCATATCTGTCAGTGTGCATATTATTACAGTGGGCTTCACTGGCGGCAACAGATGCAGGCCTGCTAAATTGGATGGGATTGATTGTGTTTGGATGGCACATGTAGAGAGTGAGGGAGAGGCTGCTAGTTGGAAAAGAAGTGCATAATGGGGTCGTGTTTGAGGCACATCAAAATACACTCTATTTACTTTAATATACATTCCTTTTTTAATGGTGAATGATTCATCAGGGTCAGTTATGTTTGCTTAGGAATCTTTCATCAAAATGTAATAACTTGCTTCACCACTTAAAATACTTCACCTAGTCTGCCCATTCTGCTGGTTAATGTTAAACAAGAGCAGAATCAATAATGGTTGAAAGCTTTTCAAAAATTTTCATTAAAAAAGTTCTGAAATGGTATGACGTAACGAAGCCTTGTTTGTTGAAATCAATTTGATATATGCTCCGAAACAGTAATTTAAAAAATAAATAAATAAAAAAAAATTGCAAAGGAAGCTTCAATTCTTTTAAGCTTTTTTTAAGCAGGGTTTCGAAAGAACCCATTAGAGGTCGACCGATGTTTTTCTCTGGCCAATGCCGATATTTAGAAATCAGAGCAGCCGATGCCCGATATATGATGCCGATTTTTTTGGTTGATATGTTTGGCCAATTTTCTTTTTTTTTTCCCCTTCATCTCATAAAAGAGAGCTTGAGTAAATGTTTATTGCAGGGTACAAGATAGTAGTAGTAGTAGTGTAATTCACAATAATAATACATGGCTCAAAACTTAAGCACCTTCTCAAAACAGTTCTGAAGCATGCTTTTTGTTTGTTTGTTGACAGACACCAGTGTTTCCCACAGACTTGCAAATGCAAATTCCGCTGTTGGGGCGGGAGATATAGCATTTTCCTCAGTAACGACTGTAATCAAATAAGCACTGCGCTCACAAAGGCTACTTTATCAGGCATTACAGTAAAGACGAAACGAAAATGACATCAAAGCTTTTCTGAAGACGGTTCTTTTCAAAGATACATTCATATAAAAACATTTTAATTTTGAAATGTGCAGTGCTCAGTTTATTTAACGAATATAAGCCTTTTGGAAAATCTATTTGTGGCAGTCAAGTTTTGATATTGTGACAAGACACTACAAATAAATCAATGCATGGGAAACACTGGACACTGCTATAAGTCAAACGGCCATAGTGATAACAAAAAATAAAATGTTTAAGAATGTTTAAGAATCTGCTCAACAGTGCTCAAATGTTAGTGGGAAATGGACGCTTTTAAAATTTCAGTACCAATTGGTATTGTGTTTGTACTTTTGATAACACACTGTGAATATTGTTTTATATCGATTAACAATTGTGGTTCTGGTGTTAAACTAACACTTTTGCTTTGGGAGACACCAAAGCAAAATGTGCAAAGTGGCATCAAAGAGGTCGGAGTTTTTACACAAAGGTGACTATAAACATTGTGGAGATAGCATGAGAGGTGCCTGTGCTAAAGCACTTTCTAAAGTGGGTTGTGACTGTGTGTAGGAGTGTGTAGTGTTTGGTCAAATATCCTGTGCTCGGCGTTGTACTCACTGGAGGAGCCTGAGATCGTGATGGAGGCATGGGCAGCATCTCTTCTGGCTCTGGCTGGTTCCAGTGTCTTGCATTATACACAGCTTTAGTAGGTGACTGCAGAAAGAACAGGCAAACACTGTTACACTGAGAGCATTTTAATACAAGAGCTTCCCGTGCAGATCTGAGTTCATTGAACATTATAATTTGGGGTTCATTAGGTTGGCATGGCTTGCATCAAGAACAACAAATCCATTTTGAGACTGAACAGAAGTACCAGTTTACCTTATGTCAGTTTCACTGAAAACAATTTAGCACATATATTTACCAGTGGTCCTTAATTAAGAAGCTGAGGCCCTAAGGGGTCTCAGCAAACTTAGAAGGGGGCCTCAAGATGACCTTAAATACATTTTCAATTTTAATTATTTTAAAAGCCTGACTTCTAGACCTGGAAAAGTCATGTAAATTTTAAAATGCCATGGGCACTTTTATAATGAACATACATTTTTCTAGTCTGCCAAGCTCTAAACTATTTTATTTTTACTAAAACATTTTGAAAAATCCTTATCCTTATTTCTTCAAATTACAAAAGGGGAGAGGGGGTTTGAATATTGTTGTGAACAAGTCAAAAAGGTTGAGAACCACTGATGTGAACAATATGAATTCAAATAACATTGTGAATCTACTTGAATAGTGTTAAAGGGGCCATGAACTTAGAAACCAAAATTCCCTTGATCATTTCACATATAAGAGGTCATTGTACTACAAAAACATCCTGTAAGTTTCAGAACTCAAAACTTTCTCGTTAGTCAAAAAACAACTTATATTGAAGCCAGTCTGCCAAAATGACAGCTTGTGGAATGTACCACTCTATGATGTAATAGTGTGGCTAAACACCTCCGCAGCAGAAGATCAATGCCTGCTTCTACATCGCTGCCTGTTTAGCCCCGTGTTTATGAGGTGAACACACAGGTCTACGCAGAACAGATCCCAACATTAGGAAAGGGTGGATGAAATTTATTTTTAATGAAGTTCCAGACAGCATCAGTAAGAACTTGGTCCTTTGTTCATTTAATTTTTCCGCGGATTCGTTTACAAACGAGGCATAATTTGACGCAGGATTTTCAGAAAGGTTGAAACTAAAAGACGATGCTGGGCCGACTATATATCTGAGTAACTGTTTTTATTACGTTGTCACTATTGCTCTGTCTGTTAAACAGATCGTTTGATATGAGTTTTAACCTAAATGACAACAGCGTCCATCTGTGAAGAATGTAGGCTGTCAAACACAAGTGTTAGCCAATCATAGCAGTTGGCATTTACTTTCGAGTCTACAATCTGCCACACCTATTCAAACTGAGCATTCTGATGTGAGAGTTCAAAAACAGGACAGAGAATAGCCTATTCTAAATTATGATGTAAAAGTCTTGTGCACTCTCTTATAGACCATTTTCTGTGGGTCCACAGATCACAATAAACTAAGGAGAGAGACAGCTTTTAATAATTTTTAAGGGAGATTGCAAATGTGATATTGATTTAATACAACAGTTCAATAAACAAGAAGTTAATATTAAGTGACTTACGTTGTCTGACTATAACACTACTGTCTGATTTTGGGCCATTTCATCAAGGAAAATAGTTCCAAATGAAGTAACAGCTCAGCCGCTGCGCATCTCTTAAGTAAACACAGTGGTGTTTCATTCATGAATGAAAGTGCATTTCTAAACTAATCTAGTGAGTCAGCAATTCATGATTACCCATTCATAAAGACAGTCACTTCATTCCTGAATGAATCAGCCGTTCGAACAAATCAATTGAATGAATGATTCAGTGATAAAATCAGTGACTGGCCGCCACCTGCTGGCGGTTTTAGTTTCATTTTTAACGTATAATTTCCGTTATTATAATTCAGTACCTATCTATTAAAGTTACAAAACTGCTAAAATTAAAGTACTGTTAATTTAATTTGTATCTTATCGTTTTTGTTTGTGCTAATGATTGTCAATTTATCTGTTCTTATTTTATTATTTACTATTTACTATGGTTGTGACGGTGAGGAAATGTTCCTACCGGTTAATCGACGTGTGACAATACCGGTAATACCGTGGTGGGGGGTTGTTTGAGTTTTCCCTCTTTTCCTCGCTTTCCTTCTGTTTTAAATAGCCTGTAAGCGCCGTGCGTGTTTTACTTTCACTTTCAAATTCGCAGCAATTCAGCGTCAAGCTGTTGTTTGCTTTTAGTTCGTTTGAGTTTTCCCTCTTTCCCTCGCTTAAATAGCTTGTAAAAGCACCGTGCACATTTTACTTTCACTTTTATATTAGTGGCAATTCGGCATCAATTGCTTGAATTCAATTCAAGCAACAACAAAATACAACATAGAACTTTTATTAACAAAATGAATAAAAATACACAATGCTATATAATATAAAATAACAAATAACTTACGCAAAATTTAAATAGGTATACAAAACTAAAAATCATAATGAGGAACAAATAATTAGGCTATGAAATGTAGAACTTTTAACGAATAAGAAAGTTTGGAGGCACGGATGGCATACACCTTGATGTAAAATAAAAAAAATAAAAATAAATAAAAAATACAGTTTAAATAAAACAAAAATCAGCAAATACTGTGGAACCAAATAAATGAGAAACGAATGTTTAAAAAAAAAAAAAAAAAAACTTCCAATATCATTTAGATTAATGGCAGAAGTCAACAGGCTTTTCAAAATCAATTTTAAAAAAAACAAAAAAAACAGGCGCTTTAACATTTCGTTTTGAAACTCATCCATCATCGTCTTGTCTTTCACCTCACTCTTCTTGTCAGTCAGCTCGACTCACTCTCTCCACGTGATAAATGAAATCTGATCTGTGATGTGCTGCCGCGTTCAGTTTTAATTGTAGTGTCTGTTCTCTAACTGAACTAAATGATTTGTATTACTATAAAAAAAAAATAAAAAATCTAACCGACGGTGAGTAATTCTTATCACATTGTGTCTGGTGAGGAAGTGAAGTAGATGATAGAGCAATACAGGATTGTAAAGGACCACAAGCTGGGATTTGAACTATGGTTGCTCATAGCGCAACCACACTGCAGGCTATTAGTTCCAACATTTTTGCAACTTTTAGAAGTTGTGCTTGTCAGTCCAAAACTACACTCAAGTATAAGCAAAAATAAGAGCAAAGCTTTTCTCAGCAAACCCCAGTAAAATGCGAAGCCATCCATTTTTGCCAGTTACCTACAGTGGTTCAAAAAATAAATAAATAAATAAATAAACTGTTGTTAATACTCATGGTAATGAAGCAAACATAAGCGTTCTGAGCCAAGAAACACACTGTGAAAACAAACCTGTGAGGGTTGGGAGCAGAATCGCATAAGGGTTCAAGCAAAGCAACAGAAACAAGTGTGAAAACTGAGAATACATCCAATATCCAAATCCATTCCAGTCATGAAGATAATGGTCTGTAAACATTTTCAAGGCATAAGCTTCTGCTCCACTTTGCACAAAGACGGCTATATTCCTTCTTCAACTGTAATCACATTTGTAATTAAAACTCATTAAGAAGTGCTACATTTCTCAGCTTGTTTGTGTTGGCGGAGTGTGAATTGAAGTGCAGGTCATTTGTCTCAGCGGGAGAGCATTCAAAGTAGACTGCAGGAACACTCTATATATGAACAACTCGCAGAAGATGCCAGATCAAGTCAAACTGCAGGGACTGACGGCACACAAACAGCCAAAAGGGGATGGGGTGGTAAAAGGGCACTTGGCTACAGGAGGAGGTGTAGGCACAGTCCACTGAGCAACACTGAGGCTGGGTTATTATTAATAATGAAGAGAAAGATTCTGGCCCCCAACATAACTCTGCAGGAGACTGGTTTTAATCTTCTGTAATTAAGAAGTGTTCTTCATGCTAGCAGGGAGTGAAAGTCTAGCTCCACCCCATGGAGAGCTCCTCATGCTGGGCTAGAAGCTTCCAGAAGGTCTTGCAGAGAGAAATCAAAACTGCCCCCTGAAGTGTTTTTTTTCTATGAGTTGGAATCCCCCTCTAAAGTCTGGGAATGATGCTGCCAAGTAAGACCTCCACGAGGACCAGGCAGATAGAATGCAGCTGAAATGATACTCGCATGCACATAAAATCGCTTCTAGCTATGAAAGCTCAGGTGTTGTTACATTCAAAAATGTCACAATACAATGCAAAATGCATTGAGAGTAAGCGTTGTCAAAAGGAGCACTAATGAAGCATTTCTGTAAAATGCTTTTTAAGGGAGGGAGGTAGTTTAAAAGTTGTTGTTTTTTTTTTTGTTTTTTTGTTTTTTCAGGTTGATCAATTATGACAATAGTCAATAATGAATCATGATTTTTATCAATACTGAGGACACGATTAAAGGGATAGTTACACAAAAAGTATTCTCGTGGCTTCATAAAATTATGATTGAACCACTAATTTCACATGGACTATTTTAACGATGTCCTTACAACCTTTCTGGGCCTTGAACGTGGTAGTTCCATTGCTGTCTATGCTGGGACAGAAAGCTCTCGGATTTCATCAAAAATATATTAATCTGTGTTCTGAAGATGAACAAAAATCTTACAGGTTTGGAACGACACGAGGGTGAGTAATTAATGACAGAATTTTCATTTTTGGGTGAACTATCCCTTTAACCTGATTACTCATTGACTTTAGACTAGGGATGTCAACGATTAATCGACGATCGATTAATTGTCGATAAGAGATGCAATCGATTAAAGCTATCGATGGCCGATTAAGCAGTTTCATTTTGGGGTGCATGCGGCTCATGCGCAAAACACGTGCAAGCGGCTGTGAGTGATGGTGACGAGGCTGGATCTTTGGCGAAAATTATACACTATCGTACAAATTACACTTTTAATGTGATCCAAACTTTAAAAGTACATTAAAACAGAAACCATATACATTTATTTAGTACTGAAATGTAATTACTAAGTCATGTTTAATTATACAGGCATGTGATCAACTAGAGACAAAAAAGAAGGAAAATCTGACCACGCCCCAAGTCACACCCACAAGCCACGCCCCTAGCACTTATTAAAAATATATATTTTAGCACATTAAAAGATATATCTTATATTGTAATAATACATATTATTGCCCTGTTAAAATAAACAGCAAGCATTTAATAATTATGATAACAGTATAATATAGTATATTATAATAAAGTGCTATAATATTAAAGTATATAGAATTGTTATTATTATTATTATTATTATTATTAAAGTACCTGCCAAAAGTTTGGAAACATTACAATTATTAATGGTTTTGAAATAAATATCTTCTGCTCATCAAGGCTGAATTTATTTTATCAAAATAATGTAACAAAAAAAAAAAAAAGCAATATTGTTAAATATTACAAATTGAAAAAAGTTTTCAATTTTAATATTATAAAATGTAATGTTATTCCTGTGATGCAAAGCAGAATTTTCTTCATCATTACTCCAGTTTTCAGTGTCACATGATCTTTTAGAAATCATTACAATTTATTTGACTCAAGAAACATTTCTGATTATTATCAATGTTGAAAACTATTTTGCTGCTTCATATTTTGTGTGAAAATGTTTAATGAACAGCATTTATTTGCATTTATCAAATATATTAATTACATTTGTTAATGCATTTATTAAATATAAATCATTTTAAATGTCTTCACTCACTTTTTATCACTTTAATGCATGATGAATCAAATTATTAATTTCTCTCTTTTTTAAATCATATACAAATGTTTGAGTGGTATCATTGTTTCCACAAAAATATTAAGCAGTGGTATCATTGTTTCCACAAAAATATTAAGCAGCAAAACTGTTTTTAACATTGATAATGAGAAATGTTTCTTGAGCAGCAAATCAGCATATTAGAATGATTTCTGAAGGAATATGTGACACTGAAACTTGTCTTTGTAAACAACAACAGATTTATAAACGTTTCTAATGACGAATGTTGTGTTCCCAAATGCAAATTAAAGCGACTCAAACACAGCGAAGCTAGCACTAACAGTGAATCGAAACTAAAAACAGTACTGTCACAGCAGACATGTAGCGCGTCAGACTACAGTCTATTATATAATTACATCACAACCGTTGTGAATTTTATGACAGCACTAGCAATCTCAAATTCTCACCGGCATTCATAAAAAGTCACCAGGTCAAGTAACACGTTTCAGCACTGATTCTACTGATTCTTTGGCGCTTTGAATCATTTGAACGCTTTGAGCTGTCCTGCAGATGGCGCCGCGAACTCGTGCAGCGCTCTCAGGACCATTCCGTCCATGATGTTTTAGAAAGCAATCTTTTCGCAGTTTATTTAGGTAACAGCTTAAAACCATTTGCGCGATTTCAATCATCATGCAGTAACCAACCCCCAATCAGCCTTTCACGTGCGCTTTGTGTTTGTTTGTCCTGAAGCTCACGGCTGTGGTTAAATGCACTTACATCTACTTTTATGATACGAAATTGATGTAAACACAGTCAATTATGTTTTTAGAACAGGACAAAACATCTGATATGTCGAAATAGTTTTGTGCATTAGTGTGAATACAGTCTATTATTATTATTAGGGGCAGTTGTGGCCTAATGGATAGAGACTTGGAACCCGAAGGTCGTGAGTTCGAATCTCAGGTCCGGCAGGGATTGTAGGAGTGAATAACCAGCACTCTCACCACCCTCAATACCACGACTGAGGTGAGACCCTTGAGCAAAGCACTGAACCCCCAGCTGCCCACTGCTGTGTGTGTGCACTTGGATGGGTTAAATGCAGAGCACAAATTCCGAGTATGGGTCACCATACCTGCCCACACATCACCTTCCCTTTCCCCTTTTTAAAAAATAAATAAATAAATAAATAAAATATTAAAGCTGTCAGTGTCTATGATCTCATCAGTAATAATCAAATGGTATTGTTTATCACTTGTAATTGTCTTTTCCCCCCTTTATTACTTTATTTGCTTGTATGTTTTGAAGCTATATTTACTTTTAATTCTAAACAATAATTAATGAATTATATATTAATTAATATATTAATTAATTAACAATTATTTTAAAAAGTAGCCTGCTTATATAAAATTTAATAAAAATGCACAAATTAAATTTGCTATAATCGTGATGCATTGTGATGCATCGTGATATCAAATTGAATCGAATCGTTGACATGATAATCGTAATCGAATTGAATCATGAAACCAGTGCCGATTCACACCCCTAATGGCCACGAAATCTTTCCTTTCCCCCCATATGTTAACCACAGTAACAGATGCGAAAACTGATTAAAAGTGATGGTAATTTTGGTGGAAAAGCAGCTTAAGTTGTAAATAATGCCCTTCCACAACATACCAAAAAAATACTAAACATTAGGGCTGTCAAGAGGGCATTTAAATATTTCCACAATTATTTACATTCAAATTTTAAAAGACAGTATTTCAACTAGGACAATACCAGTAAACACCAGATTTTTAAATCATCAGTCCAGAGGAGGGTGCAACAAATAAGTACAAACTCAGCAGCGCTGCGTTAACCTAGGCTCTCTAGACAGTTCCATTGTTCATTTTTAGAGTTGTTTTTTTTTTCTCTCACAACTTTACAAAAATGTCAAAAATACCCCATTTTAGCAGTGCAGATCCTTCAAGGCTATTCAGTAAACAGCAACTGTTAATATTGGCTAACATAATTGCGAAAGAAGAGATCAACTCCCCCCTACTACAGCATTCAAGTATGTATTTTGAAAACATGCTTGATGCAGTTGCTGTGGCTGCAGAAGTTTTTTCAACAAAATTATTTCATACATTGTGCCTCGTTTTCAAAACAATCTGCAATGAAACACTACAAACAAAACAAAATCCTCTCACATGATCCAAAATATGTTAAAAATAATTTAATTGTTCCTAACTAGGGCTGTGTATCACCAGCAAAGTCACGATACGATACATATCACGATAAAGAGGCCACGATACGATACGTATCACGATACGGGACTGCACTGAATTTCATCTCAGAATAATTTAGTAAAACAGCTGTTCATTAAACACTGCATACTATAGGGCCGTTGCTAACTACTGCCAGAGCAGGCAGTTGACCTCTGCATTATGAAGGGCCTCCATAACTGCACCACAGTACAATATAGGTAATGGCATATGTTTCATGTTTACATTGACCACTCCCCACCAGGTACAATATTCTGATTGCTTGTATCTTGTTTTTAAGCCCATAAATAATAATGCACTCATTCTAATAAATTTATATTGTAATGTACTCATATTAATATATTTTAAAAATCATCTTAACATTGCTGGTAGGTTATCATTGCACAAATTAATGCACTCTCTATATTTAAAAAATAAAAATAAGAATTGGAAGAGTAAACTAATGAGCTGTCTTCACTGTCTCAAGCACACACATTCACTCAAACAGATCACGTTGCGGCCGCACACAGACATTCAGCAACACAAACATTTTAGCGCTGCCCCGCCATTTTATCATTAAAATAGCTTAATCGCTCAAGAGCTACATTATCTTTCTCAACAAGGAGCTGGTAACATCACTGTTTCTAAAGGAATTAAGCCACAGCTTCACTGTTAATGGAGAAACACGGCAAAACGGTGGTAATTCATACATACATAGCATCTCTCTCTCTCTCTCTCTCTCTCTCTCTCTCTCTCTCTCTCTCTCTCTCTCTCATAAATGAACAGTTGATGAATTACACTTTTCTGAGAACAGAATACTGAAGTGGAGATCGCTAAACTGCAAGTTAACCAGTGTTTTCAGAAAGCAAGCGCGTTTATCCACAGTGGAGAGAGAGTGGTTGCCAGGTTTACAAAGATAAGTAACACACTTAGCAGATATTTCCGTATTGCGCAAGTGGGAAGCTTAATGTTTCGGGGATTACGTCTCTTTATATCACGCAACCTTTATATCATTTAAACGGTGTTCTTGTATTCAAATTAAGCGCGGCCCACTGCTGCCCAAGTGCCACAATATCGATACATGGCCAGCTGTATCGATACTCGTATCATCAAATCTCTGTGACGATTCATCGTCGCATCGATGTATCGAACACAGCACTATTCCTAACACTGGGGTCAATCGGAAGGCTTGCAGAGACCCGAATGCCATCTAAACAGGATGCATCACAGCAAACATTCCAAAAAGATCACCTCCTTTCCTCATCCATTTGTCCTGTTGTTAGGAGTAACTCAAGCATGTGGAGTACATCAGAAATTGCACAGAGCATCTGCCTACTTCCTCTAATGTAGTCAGTGTCATTGAGTATAATTGGTTCCAATTTTTTTATTTTATTTATTTTTTGTATTTTTTGACGTGATGTGGCACTCACATTTAGTGTAGAAAGGGCATCACAACTGTGGGTGTGGCCATGGCTGTGTCAATGGTGTCAACGGATTGATATCTTACTCCAGAGGCAGTTATATGCAAATATATTTGCCCTTGTGATATCAACAGAACCACAATACCCAAATGAGTTTTTGGAGCTTGGCTTAAAATAAAGGCTCTTTTTGTATTGAGAAGGATGAAAGTTGTAGGATGTTTAATATCTGGGTGTGCTCCACCCAGACTCCGCCCTCTTTGACAAGGAAATCTTCTCCAGTTAATTTCCTTCTTTCATATCAGGGAAAATTTTATTTCTAAATTCATAACCCCTTTATTTGAGGAAACTGACCATGGACTTTATAACAACCGCATATGGAGAGCCAAACAAATCCTTGAACAGCGAAAAGAAAAACAGTGTGTGTGATGAATGCTGTCTTTAGACAACTGAAAAATTAATGAGTAGTGAACTCATCTGAGTAGTGTTCACATGCGTTCAGCCTAAGCTGTAAAATATAAGGCAATTTAGACATCATCTTGTTTACAAACCATCAGTCTCACTTGCACAGCTGTATGATGCAGCCAATGGATTAAAAAAAAACAAAAAAAAAAAAACAAATTTGACCCTTCAGCACCTGTGAGTCAATAGCCATGCACTAATTAAATTAGCTTTAAATAGCATAATCATGTTATTACTGAAGTCTTAAAAGCTTAGGAAAAGAGAAAATTACTCTCTAGTCAAAGGCACAACCTGTAGCTGAAGTCTGCAGCTCTGAAGGTAATTTCACTACAGTCAGGCACTTCTCCAGCAGAGTTACTGCCATCCATTGCATCATCATAAAATCACAGTGCTTCCCACACATATTTGGTGACACATTTTTGTTTTTATTACTATTATTATCATCCTCTTACACTTTTTTTTATCCACCTGAGATAATGAAACCATCCGCGATCGATTAACTAGTAGAAAATCTCCCCTCGCCCCTACACGTTTCGTACTGCTCGTTCTGTGTGCTCAAGAACTGTCGACACTCCCACAGACAATCTCCAGTGTTTCCTATACGTTGATTTATTTGTGGTGAGCCGCCACAATATCCACCGCTCGCTGCCATCAGCTCCCGCATCTCACACACGCGAGCGTGACTTTAGTACAATATTTAGCAAATTTTTCTATAACGGGTACATACGGACAAAGCTAGCGACTTTTTTGAAAAAACCTTAGCTATCGTTCAGTTGGAAGATGTCGCCAGCACTGCCCCGCGAGCGAGAGGTCTGACTTTCCTGGCCCAGTGTCACCTCTCTCTGCGTCTATTCTGTGCAGTGAGTGGCAGAGAAACAGCGCTTTCAGTTGGCCGTAACGCAGCAGATTTGTCAATAAATCATTTAGAAATCAGCGTTTGTTACTCGGACACAGGCAGTGTGCTGAATGAGACAAAACAGTAATATAGCCAAAACCACTGCATATAGTCGCTTTTTAGTGTAAGTTAGATGCATATTGATTTTATCAGACGATGTCACGATTATAAATCAGGATTTAAGGAGTATAGTGAGAGTGATTCCTGGTTAACGTAGTATTAATAGGTCGTGTTTACTATTTATACTTGTTTTATGTATGACAACAGAAAATATAATGTGAACAGCTTTATTGGGCATTCAGTTATATTACAGTATGTGACAGTTCATAGAGTAGAACAGATCTGAAGTGCCAAAACTCGTCCGAACGCAAACTTGACGCAATGACGTCATAAATATGCAAATTAATATGTAACGCCACCTGCCGCCACAAGTCTCACAAAATCCTGTGGGAAACCGTGAATCCGGTTTAAAAATACTTGTATACACATAAACTAGTGTTGGATATTATCAATTACCACATGATAAAATGCTTTGGACTTGGTAATAAGTTTGCAAGCAATCAATTAACTTTTTTTTTTAATTAAAAGTTAATTTTCAATTAACTTTTTTTTCTTTTTTTTTAATTGATCATTTCAATACACCTAATAAAGTTTTTCTCAGATTATGATGTAAAAAAATGTATACTAATGATTTTCAAACTTTCACTCTGTTACTATGGCAGATTTGATCTTAGGAAAAGTTCACAGTAAAATTTCCCAGATTTTAACACTATTTATTAATTACAGATGGGAAGTTTGAAGTGCCGTTAATGCAGATTTTTGAAAATTACCTTTCATGCAGTGTGTAACACAGCTCTAAGTGAATGAAAACATCCTGAAAAGTTTTAAATCTGAAAGTGCACCGTGTATAAAGTAGGGATGGGCACTATACCCGTATTAACGTGACTATTATTAACGTATTATTTTGTGCCATGATATGGATTTTGCTATACCGTGGATACCGTTACATATTGATGGATTTCATTGGATGGACAAAGATTTATTTTCCCCGCAGTCTTTACTGTGTCATCAGAGAGAGAGAGAGAGATGCCCTGCTTGATCGAACATAAATCAGAACCAGATAGTTTTTGCTCCAAACACAAGATCGGCTATTCAGAACTGCACACAAACTGGATTACCATAACTTCCCAAAATGTAATATGTGTGGTAATATTACTAAGTCTGTAAACGGCCGTTAACACAGGACAGAGATGCAGAACATGGACACAAAGAGAGAAAATACTGTAGCAGGCAGCGCAAGATCACTGTTCACAATGCTCGAAATATAGGAAGAAAAATATATACAATGAATTGGGGGCAGGGGGTTAATATGAATGAGTATCTGAAGGGAACACTCTTCAGAAAACTTTAGATGGCATTTTCTTTTTCTCTTACCTCCGTGTTCATAAGCACAGCGCAGAGCAGCTTTATTTACAGCAGTAACCAAAGGAACGCTAAATTGAGGCCATAAGCGCCATCTGCTGTCAGAGAGTGAATTTGCATGTTCTTTCAGTCCATTTGGTGCTTTTCTTTTGCGCAGGTGTCTTATGTAGCATAATTTCACACATCTATAGTCAGACCATTCTATTTTTGTCTTAGATCTTGAAATCATGTTTTTTTTCCCCCTAGGTACATAAGGTTAAAATACATATTTTGCCTGTAATTTAACTAAGGTCTACTAAATTGTGATTCCATTTTTTTTTTTTCCTCATATCGCGATATAATATCGATATCGTCTGGACAGTGGAAAATATTGTGATATGAATTTTAGCTCATATCGCCCACCCCTAGTATAAAGTTATTGTCTCTCATAAGAAAGAGTCGACTCTGAATTATTGAAACGAGTCGTTTTTAAAACTAATCCCAAGCCGTTTCATGTTGATATCAACATGAAACATTAGCATATTGCCCGCCCACTTGTTGGTATGAATGAAAATACAAATTCATTCTTTACCACTAGGTGCTACTTTTGGAGCAGTAAAAATAGCTGTTTCCCCAGTAACGCTGTACATAAAGCAGCACTGCGCTCACAAACGCTGCTTTATCAGGCAGTATAGGCATGATGAAATGAAAATGAAACCAATCGGACCAATCACCGCAGATTAGCGTCACGCAAAGGAGGGGTTTGGAAAAATGAATTGCTGAGCGAATCATTCGGGAGTCGTTGAGCAAGTAAGGTAAAAATAACTGCATATTATAAGACAATGAAAGTGTTTTTTGACCTTGCATGCATGTCAACCTGTTGTTGGGGACTCCCAAAACCAATATATGAACCTTACATTACCCATAATAGTACCACCGCACATATTAGCAAAAATAAAATAAAAATAATTTTACAAAATTAAAAAATAGTTAAAACATAAAAAGAAATAATCAAAATAAGGGAAGAAAAGAGTTTCTTTTTATAATAATAATAATAATAATAAAAAAAACTAAAGCATTAGTTGGAGAGCGAGAGAGAGAGCAAATGCAGAGTGCAAGTGAAATGTCTCTACATGAATGATTCACACAGGAGGATCAGTCAATGTGTCTGCATATCGAGCGAGAGGTGAGCAGGTTCTGCCCCTGGCATGTTCAGCGGTGGCAGTAAAAGTCACCACGATGCTGAGCTTCGACCCGTTTCAAACACCTCTTATATTTCACAAAAGTCAAGAATAAGAACATCCCTCTTGACTTTTCCTGTAACTACAATTGAAGACACATGAAAGGAATATTGTGGATTCAAAACAAGTTAAACTCAAATCAACATCATGAGAACTAATGCTGATTACCTCAACAAAAAAAAAAAAGAGACTAATATTTAAAAAGAGCAAAAAACATAATTACAGTAATGCACTTACAACGGAATTAAGTGGGGCCATGAACACTACGGATTTAAAAGGCAAAATGTACTGTAACACTCATTTTTTGTTGAAGCACTTACATGATTTATTCAGTAAAAGTTTTATTTGAGCTGTTTCATTTAAATTATTCTTCTAGCAGTGGCTTAATAATATGGATGGCCTGAGACCCATACCAGACCTTTGTGCTAGTTGACAGAACTGTCACTTGCCCTACTGGGACAGCAATTACGCTATGACGTTCCAACAACCTCACATTTATTGATTGTGTAAATGTTCGAGCCTTGCAAACTTAAACATTTGCTTTCTGTGATATTTTAAAAGTCTGGGGAATTGTGTTGGTTTAAATGCCACCAAGTCATTTTGCTGACTAAAATACATCTTTGATAAAGCAAATTTTCCCTGATTTTTTGACATGTAAGAGGTCAATGTATTATAAAAACATACTGTAAGTTTAACAACTCCACAAAACCACCTCATTACACCGAAAACATGTTTTATTGAAACTAAGCTCCCAAAACAACTGAATATATGAATACATCACTACACACAATACAAGACCGCCAGTACAAACAAAACTGCCTAATATTGGCCAGATTCTTTTTACATTACAAATGTAAATTATAATATTAATATTTGTGGCTGTCTTAAAGGGACAGCTCAACCAAAAATTCAAATTCTGTCATCATTTACTCCCCCTCATGTTGTTCCAAACCCATAACACTGGTGAAGATATTTCTAATGAAATTTGAGAGACTTCTGTCTAGCATTGAGTATCGTTTGAATTTTATCAATTCTGATTTCAACTACGATCCTGCTTATTGATTCAGATTCTTTTCGATTCCCAGTTTCGATTCCAATGCGATTAAAAAATATCCAACATTTAGTGTCACTTTTTGAAAACCATGACCAAAAAACATCAGGCTACTTAAAAAAGTGACTCATTAAAGAGCTGTTTTTGTGCAAAATAGTTGCGCGATTCTGCATAAATTGAGTTTTGTTTTTTTTAATGGAGGTTGTGGTTCTCTCTCGATTCTGAAGAAAATACATTAGATAACTAAAAATCACATGTAATTTATGAATAAATGATTCAATAACTCAGTCAAGATTTACTTTTCATTACTGGATGAATCAGTGTTTTTGAACGAATCTCTTGAATTACACAAAGATCAATACATTTTAACAGCCCCTTTTCGCCACCTACTGGCATAATGTAATCGATAAACCTTAATTTGAAGTGTCAAATTACTTGAAAAAGGTGATTTACTCTATTTTGATCACTATCGCACACATCAGAGTTTATATCCGAACTATAAACTTTTATCCAATACTTGAAAAAGAGAAAAAAAAAAATAAAAAATTATATATATATATATATATATATATATATATATATATATATATATATACACACACACATACATACATACATATACATACACAAACACACACACACACACACATAAAGTGGTACAGTGGTGTGAAATATTGTTTGCCCCCTTCCTGATTTTTTATTTTTTTTTATTTTTTGCATGTTTGTCACACTTCAATGTTTCAGATCAAACAAATTTAAATATTAATCAAAGATAACACAAGTAAACACAACATGCAGTTTTTAAATGAAGTTTTTTATTATGAAGGGAAAACAAAATTCAAACCCACATGGCCCTGTGTGAAAAAGTGCTTGTCCCCTAAATTTAATAACTGGTTGGGCAACCCTTAGCAGCAACAACTGCAATCAAGCGTTTGCGATAACTTGCAATGAGTCTGTTACAGGAAGGAATCTGTTGGAGGAATTTTGGCCCACTCATCTTTGCAGAATTGTTGTAATTCAGCCACATTGGAGGGTTTTCGAGGATGAACCGCCTTTTTAAGGTCATGCCACAGCATCTCAATAGGATTCAGGTCAGGACTTTGACTAGGCCACTCCAAAGTCTTCATTTTGTTTTTCTTCAGCTATTCAGAGGTGGACTTGCTGGTGTGTTTTGGATCATTGTCCTACTGCAGAACCCAAGTTCGCTTCAGCTTGAGGTCACGAACAGATGACCAGACATTGTCCTTCAGGATTTTTTGGTAGACAGTAGAATTCATGGTTCCATTTATCACAGCAAGTCTTCCAGGTACTGAAGCAGCAAAACAGCCCCAGACCATCACACTACCACCATCATATTTTACTGTTGGTATGATGTTCTTTTTCTGAAATGCTGTGTTACTTTTACGCCAGATGTAATGGGACACACACCTTCCAAAAAGTTCAACTTTTGTCTCGTCAGTCCACAGAGTATTTTCCCAAAAGTCTTGGGGATCATCAAGATGTTTTCTGGCAAAACTGAGACGAGCCTTTATGTTCTTTTTGCTCAGCAGCGGTTTTCGTCTTGGAACTCTGCCATGCAGGCCATTTTTGCCCAGTCTCTTTTTTATGGTGGAGTCATAAACACTGACCTTAACTGAGGCAAGTGAGGTCTGCAGTTCTTTGGATGTTGTTCTGGGGTCTTTTGTGACCTCTTGGATGAGTCGTCGCTGCGCTCTTGGGGTAATTTTGGTCGGCCGGCCTCTCCTGTGAAGGTTCACCACTGTTCCATGTTTTCGCCATTTGTGGATAATGGCTCTCACTGTGGTTCGCTGGAGTACCAAAGCTTTAGAAATGGTTTTATAACCTTTACCAGACTGATAGATCTCAATTACTTTCTTTCTCATTTGTTCCTGAATTTATTTGGATCTCAACATGATGTGTAGATTTTGAGGATCATTTGGTCTACTTCACTTTGTCAGGCATTTAAGTGATTTCTTGATTGCAAACAGGCCTGGGTGTGGTTACAGAAACTGAACTCAGGTGTGTGTATGTATATATATATATATATATATATATATATGCACACACAGGAATCGGTAAGTGTAAAAATAAAAAAAATCAGGAAGGGGGCAAAAAATTTTCACACCACTGTATGTATGTATGTATGTGTGTATGTATATGTATGTGTATATGTATGTGTATATATATATATATATATATATATATATATATATATATATATATATATATATATATATATATATATATATATATATATGCACACACAGGACTCTATAAGTGTAATCGAAATTTTAATTTTACAACAAGTATCCGATTCCTGACCTTAAATATCTGTTTCTGGAATTGGAATCGATTTTCGATTCCCAACCCTACTTCTGTCCCTTCGTTAATTTATTAAGAGATCGTAAAACTAATTGAATTGAGCAGTTTAGTCCAAATTTTCTGAAGAAACTTGATGACTTCATATGATGAACAGATTTAATTTAGGATTTTATTCACATATTAACATCAGTCAACGCACACATCAGTAAAGGCAAATGGAACCGCAAGCATGCTTGCTTGACATGTGAAAAGTGAAAGTGAAAGTCGTGACGTATTGTCAAGTATGGTGACCCATACTCATACCCATACTCGAATACTCTGCATTTAACCCATCCAAGTGCACACACACAGCAGTGAATAGTGAACAAACGCACACACACACACCGTGAACACACACCCGGAGCAGTGGGCAGCCATTGCTCCAGCGCCCGGGGAGCAATTGGGGGTTCGATGCCTTGCTCAAGGGCACCTCAGTCATGGTATCGAAGGCAGAGAGAGTGCTGTTCATTCACAATCCCCACCTTCAATTCCTGCCGGTGTGAGAATCGAACCGGCAACCTTCAGGTTACTAGCCCAACTCTCTAACCATTAGGCCACGACTTCCCTGTGAAGTCGTGAACCAATAATGGCTCGTTTCCACCGAGCTGTACGGGTCAGTACAGTACAGTACGGTACGATTCGGGATTGAACACCCTGATCTAGCTTGCGTTTCCACCGCCAAGAGTACCCTTACTTGATAGGCGTGGTGTATGCCGGAAAGTAGCGATCGACGATAAAGCGCAACAATAAGCACAGCTCTGCCTCTTTTATGTCAGTTTTAATGAACAATAATAGCCATTATAAAAGTATAAGTACAAAGTATAAGAGGCTTATATAAGAAGAAATAAAGACAAAAGCAAACAATTCAGTCAAACGTATGCTACAAAGTCAGCGCTGTACTACGGTAAAGTTCAAAATAAATAAAAGTTAAACATAACTTTGTGCTCAGTCAAAACGATATGACCAGGAACAAATAATAGATTCATGAGACCACAAATGCCTGATAAATATACCCAAAACGAATTATATCTCATGTTTAATCACTACAGAGACATCAGAGCCAATGTCGGAAGGACTAGCCGAGCTAAGGCCGCTCAAGGCAGATACATGAGCACTGAGCGCCCGAAATTGGCATAGCAAATTTTCCAAATAGGCGCTATCTTCATAAATGAACCGCAGATTTGAGTTAAGCAACTACATTCTCGCCTGAAAAACACAATAACAGTAATATTTTGAAAATTATGCGGGTTTTTGGGCAATGGCGTTTCACAAGTCCACAAGAACACATATTGAGAAATGGCTGTTGTTTGTGTGAAAATATAAAATTATAAAACACACCGTTATTTTTTTTTTTGTGTTTGCGCACTCTGATGTAAATAAGCCCAACACTCATGGACAGCAGAGCGGAACGAGTGAAGAAGCTTTATCCCCTTGTATCATGCATAAGTGACAATTCTAGTCAACCAACCAACGTTCTGCAGTGAGTTTAGCTCCACCCTTTAGGTACCCTTTGCTGTGCTAGGTACCCCAACGGAAGGGTACCAAAAAAGAGGTATGGTACGGTTCGCTATTTTGGTACCATTCACAATTTCTGACAATGGAAACGGACATAATTGCGTACCGTAGTGTACTAAACCATACCGCTCGGTGGAAACGAGCCATAAGGTTCATTCGTGTGCTATGCAACCCATTTGAGGTTCCATAAGAACAAATTAGGTTTTCACGTCAAGTAAATACAGTTAAGCTTCTGTTTATGTTTGCTGATCAATGTAAATATGTGAATAAAAGCCTAAATTAAATCTATCCCTTTAATTTCTCAGTTTTCAAGTATTTTGGGGGGGGAAAAAAACAGGGAGCCCTTACAGCTTATATTTTGTTGATAAGGACTTCTCATTACAAGTATGGGAAGATGGTTGGTAGGGCTGAACAATTACTTGCATTTGCGATAATATCGCGATATGAAAAAACGTGATTTTTCAACCGCAGCCTCTGCGATTACACTCTGTCACGTGACACGCGAGAGTAAAGAGGTGTGTTTGACTTGAAGATCGCTCGGTGAATGACATCAAAGTACAGCGAGAGAAAGCATAATATATTAATATTAAGACCCTTTCACGCGGGACGCGGCAGTCGCGAGTGTCTAGTTCATTTTCAATGGGAGACATGCGGAAAGCGGCAAACCGCTGGCGGCGCGGAGGTGGAGTGCAAGCGGTGCTTGTGCACCCAAAACCATGCCACTTCCACATGCATGGCGCTCCGCTGCAGGCACCACCAGAGATAAAAATATTTCATCTTTTTGTAAGCGGCAGCGGCAGCCATGATGGCTTTAACCAATTACTGAAAAGAATATTAACACCCAATCATAGAACATTTCACTGAGCTCATGTGTTGAAAACATAATGATATATATATTCTTATTTATTTATTTGAAGTCTGTCTAAAGTTAACAGACAGTGTTTAAAAAGTGCAATCCACATGTTTACATAATGTTTATTACAGTGACTTTGAATTATCTAAATACTGAGTGTGGTAAAGCAACAGATTTGTTTTTATATTTCTGCAATCTACTTTAGTTAGTATGATTTGTTACTTACTTTCATAATGATGTTTACACCAGGCTTATTTTTCAGTGCTTTATGTTGTCATAATTATTACATGCTTACAAGGCTGGAAGTTCAACAAATCAGTCAATATACTACTGTGATTGTAGATGTTAAATAATGTCATTCATATCAATTCATGCATCACCTAATTTCATCGTAACATACAGGCCTGGCCTACAGAAAAGAACATTTATGTTTAATCTATCTAATATTGTGTTGGTCATACTATACAATGATTTAAACAGCTTTAAAAAATAATTGCATATTAAATCGCAACCGCAATATTGGTAAAAAAAAATAAATAAATAAATAAAAAATTCGCAATTAGATTATTTTCCAAAATCGTTCAGCCCTAATGGTTGGTGTATGTTGCGTTCCCAAATGCGCATTAAAGCGACTGGAATGCAAAGCAGATGCAGACATGGATGCATATTATGGTTTCGGTTTTATTTTCATTAATCGTGCAGCACTACTTCTCACTATCAGTAATCGCCAGATCCGCTCTGATATAGTCATGAAGGGAACCGTGGAGGAAAGTAGTGTTGTCAAAAGACCCGGTACTTCGGTACCAAGTCGGTACTAAAAAAAATAAAACGTCACGGTACCAGGTTTTTTTAAGTACCGGTGGTACCGAGTACCCGGTCAACCCGGTTCTTGATGCGTACAGCCCTATGATTTCCGCGATGCAGAAAACACGGACGGAATATCGGAATCCAGTTATAAAAATGGAATTTACAGTTTAACACGGAATGTCACGGAATTTGTCAAAGTTTGGATTAATTAATCAAAAGTAGGTCATTACACTTAAATCAAATCACCATATGGACTAGTATCTGTAAATATTAAGCCGCAAAAGTCGCAAAAGTCCCGCATGTTCTGCGAGTCTCTGTGTGATGAATGAATGGCAGAGACGCGTGGTTTTGTTTAACGTTACTACATACACTGAAGCGCGCGTGACGCTCGCGGTGATTTATCTGCCGTCTCAATGAGGACATAAATACATAAACAACATCTCCAGAACTGATCTGAGAGTCACTTCACGAGCATTTTACCGTTTCATTTGAGTAAAACCAGCGTCAATTTAAAGGTATTCACGGCAACCCGTCAAAAATAAAAGTTCGTTTTTACTTAGACATTGTGCCAGAAATATATTACTATTATTTAGTAGAATGTATGTGATACTACTACTACTGTTGTAAAAATTAATAAAACTTTATTTAAGAAATAATCTCACAATATTTCTTCCAAGTTTTAATTTTAATAGTAAAACCCCTTTATTTACCAAAAAATAAAATGTGTTTAAATTTCATTAATTAAAAGACAAATTAAATTTGGGTGAAACTTGTTTACTGTTTTTCATACTTTTATTAATTGCAGAAAAACTTTTAAAAATAAAAAAATAATTATAATAATAATTACACAATTTTAAATAAGTACAAAGAATGGCATTGATTTTTGTACATTTTATTTTTGTTTGACTTTATTAATAAAAATAGTGTGTTTTTAATTAGCATGTTTTTGTGTTTTGCTTTGGTACCGAAATTGGTACCGAGAACCGTGGATTTTCACTGGTATCGGTACCGAATACAGAAATTTTGGTACCGTGACAACACTAGAGGAAAGCAGTTCTAATACCTCTTCCTACCTCTGTTTGATATGTAGAATCATCAATAAGTAAGCCATTCACAGGCTAATTCCCCCGGATAACGTAAACATTGTGATGCTATCAAAACATTGCTCTGTTTGAGCATTTATATGCTTAAAGTTCAATCATGACTTAAACAATCAATCATAACCCCAGAGAAGCCTGTGTGCACATACAGCAGCCGCAGGAACATTTGTAATAATGGCTGAGCTGTCAGCGGGGGTGAGCAACATAACTGCATTACTGTCATTATAGATAAAAGTCACGCTGAAGACAACGGCGCGATGCCCGTTCCACCCTCTGCCTTCACTATGCTTCCGTTAACGTACATAAAAAAAGAGAACAACAAATCAAACGCCTACATCATTTCTTTACATGATGGCAGTAGGGTAACATTTACTTTGGTGAAATGGGCAAAACAGCCTTTAGATTCTAAATGAAATGACACGTAGTACAACATGCTCCAGAACAAATACTGGCATCACAAACCATCAGCTAAATGATGGAAAAAATTTAAATAGAAAAAGAGACACTATGAAGCTTACCTTCTTAGGTCCGCTGAAGATCTTCCTGCTGCTCTCCTTGGCTTTCTCCTGAGCTTTGATCTGAGGTTTCCTTACTGTCTCAAAGGGAAAGTGGAGCTCTGGGAATTCCAGAGGATCTGTAAAACCACAAACAGACATCAGCCACGTGTCTGCTAAATGTTGCTATTATCTCTAAAAGGAAAATGTGTTCTCTGCACTGGGCATGTAACTTGAGTAATATAACAGATATATATTTAAAGTGATACAAAAAAAACCAAAATAATAAAGATCAATATGTTATAAGAAAAGTAAATCTGTGTAAACGTCCATGTGTAAATCTAACAAACATGCCAGGGACATACTTCACAACTAACCAACAAATAAATAATTATATGCAGAAATATGTAAATTAACCAACTAACAAATAAACAACAACAAAAAACTAAAACAAAAACATACTAAAACTATTAACATAATTTTCTTAGGTAATACTGTGTTTAACTGTCAGGAAAATAAAGTCACAATAAATAAATAAATAAATAAATAAAATGGCTCTAAAACAAAAACATACTAAAACTATTAACAATTTTCTTAGGTAATACTGTTTTTAACTGTCAGGAAAATAAAGTCACAATAAATAAATAAATAAATAAATAAAATGGCTCTAAAAACAGGCTTTATTTTCTGTATGCAAAATACAATTTCTTATCTGAATTTTGTGATAAAATTGGATTACACTTTATTTTAAGGTCCAATTCTCGCTATTAACAAACCATTAACTATGACTTTTGCCTCAACAAACTCCTAATTTGCTTCTTATTAATAGTTGGTAAGGTAGTTAAGTTGGGTAGGATTAGGATGTAGAATATGGTCATGCAGAATATGTGCTTTATAAGTACTAATAAACAGCCAGTATGCTAGTAATAAACATGCTAATATGCAACTTGTTAATAGTGAGAATAGGTCCCTATACTAAAGTGTTACCATAAAATTCAAACTAGATTTGTTCTTGAAAGCATAGTGAGATCGGGATCAACATCTGTGCAGATTTACTATGGTTTTAGGCAGGTACAGCAATGTAAACAGAACCCAAAGCTAGATCCCCAGAAATTGTGTTGAGTGTAAATACTGACTGTTTTTAAGGCCGTGACTGTGACCTGCAGTGTGACTGCTCTGAAAGCTCTGTATCTCTCTGGGCTGAGGACTGTCAACATTGGTCACTGTAGACATCAGTGGCACTGCTATGCCTGCTGCAGCCTTCCTCTTAGCTTTCCTTCTTTCAGAGGAATCCTCATCTTCCTCACTGTCACTCTCACTCAGGTCATCAAAGCCGAAGTATTTGATCCTGTAGTTAGAGCTTCCTGAAGCAGAGTCATCATCCTCAGTCACAGCATCAGTGTCATCAAACCCAAAGAGCTCCAGCTTACTGCTCTTCATTTTGCTCTGTGTGGGTCCGGATCGACTAGAAACCCAACAGACAAACAGTCAGAATCTCACACGTGTAGACTTTTGGAAACATGAAGGAATGAGGCCAAGTGAGAGCAATCAATGAATTATGAATTTAACAGTGGCATCTTTGAGGGTTTTATCACATTTCGCTTCATCTATGTATACCTGATCAGTTGGTGTCTACAAATTAGCAATGGTTAAAAAAAAACATTTGCAACCACAATCGTAACAATCTCAAATTATTTGATTTATTTGTCAAGTACGGCTGTCATTACTTGATTAAACAGGAGTACAAGGTTCAATGAGATGTAAGAGATAGAAACTAAGAGCAATCTAAAAATATTTTCCGATGTCTAGAGTTGGATGGTGTTAATGTTCACTTCTCTATTTTTGTTTAAGCGGTTGA
This sequence comes from Spinibarbus caldwelli, assembly GCA_039654775.1. Classification (NCBI taxonomy): domain Eukaryota; kingdom Metazoa; phylum Chordata; class Actinopteri; order Cypriniformes; family Cyprinidae; genus Spinibarbus; species Spinibarbus caldwelli. The sequence continues at coordinate 22,099,129 of CM077257.1, forward strand.
GGTTGGAGCTGTGGATTAATAGTGGAGCCGTGCTCAAATGGGTGACAAGGCTCAAAACAAAAATAAAATACATATAAATTTAAAAAAAAAAAAAATTATAAAACATAAAAACAAAATTGAAACTAAAAAAACAAAACTAAATGCAAATGCCACAAAACAAAACTAAACAAATACTATAAACTAAACAAAACAAACAAAAAAAAAAAACTAAATATCAAAACACAACTAAAACTAAAATAAAAGTAAAAAACAAAACACACAAAAAAAAAAAAATAATGTGTTACGTACTGAAGCTTTGGAAACAAAATCAATGGTTCAAAAACATAAATATATAAATGTGAAAAGAGGTATTTTGCTGCCTTCACCTGCACCATTGTTACTAAGAAATAGGGTAAACAGCTGCTGGCTTGATGACGCCAAAGACTATAGAATACCCAAGACGTGTCACTCGTATAGTTTTGAATGGGGAAAAATGCAACGCTCAATATGGCCGCTCAAACACAGGAAGCCCCGCCTTCTGAATGAAAGAGCCAATCGCTAATCGGTAAAGTCAGCACGTCACTGCAGCTGCCATTAGAAGTCTGGTTGCTATAGAAACAGTCAGCGCTCTGAGACGTGTGCTAAGGACTGCGTATGCGCACTGGCTGATCTAGCCTGAAAAATAAGCTTTTCATAACGCTATTTGAGCAAAATAAACAACATTTATGATACAGTTGTTGACAGATTTCTTTGGTGATTTCAAATATGAAATTTAATCGTAAGCTTACTGAACAGTTTTGGAGAATTTGATGTTTCCCCATTCAAAGAGATTGGAGCTGCACTTGCATGTTCGATAGGTGTTTCAAAGATGGCTGCCGAGTGACATGACTTGTCTTAAAGAGACTTTGATGACGCAAAAGAACCATGGTTCGGACCCAAATAAAATAATATGAATGCAGGCCTGTGGGGGCGGAGCAATTGAACTCTGGTTCGGACCAGGCAATTGAACCAAGTGTGAAAGCACCCTAAGACTACCATCCAAAAATAGTATGAAGTACAGCTCAAACTGCAGTACTAAGAATTATGTTATTACAGCAGTGTTCTTACACAAAACTATTACCTGAAAGGTTTGCTTTCTGTCTCCATTTTTTTCCTCAGTCTTACTGCATCTCCTGGTCCAGCAGCTGGGGCGCTGGCTGTGTACTCCTCCATACTGCGGTCTATGGAGTCCTGGAAGGTGACGTTAAACATGGAAACACAAGACGGGTGTAGCACTGTAAAGTCTCTCATCCGACCTCTGTTTGTAGTTTTCCCAGCATTTTCTGCCCCGCTGTTCTGAAACACTTCTGTGAAGCTATGACTGGAAGCGCTTCCACTCCCATCAGCTCCACCAGGCTGTTTGCCTTTACTGGGCCTGCAGTACGTTCTGCAGTTGGACGCCCTGAGCACAGACTGAGAGTGGTCCTCGCTTTCAGATGGCTCAACAGGAAAATTAAAGTTCCCTTGAGTAAACTCGTCTAACCGAGTCTCAGTGGAGGATTTGCCCTGAGCGTTGCTGTGACTGTAACTACTGGATGCCCACAAGGTAGACGGAGGGTCTTTAGGTCCGGTAAAGAGGAATGTGGAGCGTGCTCCCAGACCGACCACAGCGCTCCAGGCATCGTAAGAATCCTCTGTTTTTTCAGACTTTAACGTGGTGGTCTGGGCAAGAGGTATCGTGTCGCTTTCAGAAGGGTTTTTGTACCATGAGTAGCTGTGGCGGTCTGTGCTCTCGATGGACCAACTCTGGGTTTTTCCTACAGAAAAGGAAGTCAAACATCTTTCAGATTTTCGAGAACTCGCATGACTTCAAACAACTTGACCAGTCATGATCCTAAATCAACAGGAAGTAGGTTACTGAAAATAGCTACATTAATAAACAAAACCAACAGAATATAGCAATAATCAATTACCTAAGCAAAATATTGTTGCAACTATTAGATATAACTACTAGGGATGCACGATATTATCAGACCGATATCGGAATCAACCGATAATGGCTTTAAATGTAAATATCGGCGTCGGTCCGATATGAAAAATTATGCCGCTATGTCTTGCCGATAATCAGAAAACATTAACTCACATGTGCTCAGGGTGTGCTAGTGATTAGATCACGTCAGCAGTGTGGCTCATTCTTGAAGCAAAGTTTTGTCTGAATGATGATTAGATTGACTGTTTTGGATCGCTGCATTTAATCTGCGAAAGCACGTACAGAATGATGCGTTCGGTGTGTGATAGTGTAAACAGTAAAAGCATGTGCAGCGGTGCCGGCGGCAGCGGCAGCCTCCCCCGGGTCCTAATGACCGCTCAGTAAGGAGTTTTAATCTGTAGGGGGCGCTGTTGGCCTACTTCTAATTAAATCAAAGTAAAATAGGCTATATAAATAACATTTAGACTGTGTTTGTGATTAAATAAAGCAATAATTGATGTCATAAAATAATAAGTATGTTTTGATTTAAAGGTCAGAAGCTATAGCTTACATGAAAAAAAAAATCACAAACATGACACTTGTAAATTAAATAATTTTATATATACTGATTTTTTCATTAATGTGTAATACGTTATATCTTTTTAAACAAATTATAAGCTCTAAAAGATTTTCAGAATATTTACAATTCTTTTGCTTTAGACCATCTACAAATGTTAAATCTTGAAATAAAATGTTAAGGTTAACTGCATCTTTCTGGGAAAAAAATAAATAAATAAAAAAAAAAAAAAGCGATTGATATATAGTTTATTTATAGTTATTTTCAAAGCTTCAATGTATTGTCAAAAAAAACAATTATTGTTTATTTAATTCTAACAAATAAGTTCTTGTTAAAAACTAACCAAAATTAAAATATTTTGCTTATTATTTTTGCACAGGCAGGACTCATTCTTCCCACTGGTCGCTCTTTTGCGACTAACTTTCTCAGTTGGTCGCACGAGCACATAATTTGGTCGTAATATTTTTTTTTGTTTTTGTTTTTTCTAAAACATGGGATTAATCAATGCATGCTGATGAGCTTTTATCATAGTTTATAGTTATATGATAATGAAAGTGTTCAACATTCAACGCGTTCTTTTTCATCATCACTATTTGTGATTTAAATTTTGTGAATGGGAGATCCTCTTTCGCTGTGTTATAACTCGGGCTTCGTGCGCTTTCACTTTCGAGAGATGTGAGGTAAACAGCAAAGATAAAAGACTTTTCAAAATGAAAACAAAAAGAAAAGTAAAACTGGTTTTACAATTTAAACAGGTTTTAAATGTTGTTTTTTTTTCCCCACAAGAATGCCAATATGTTCACCTTCTCTGGTTTAAGAAGCGGTCTTTTACTTTAGCTTGAAAACCAAATCCTCCGTTGCGCTCTGTCCGCTGCGCGTACCTTCGCGCTCGTGCTGACGCTGTGAGTAAAGGCTGATTTATACTCGACGCGTCCGCAAGTTCTACAAAACCAGGCTCTACACCCGAAGCACTCGCGCTGAAAGCGCCTCTCTCCACGTTATCAGTGAAATCTGACTCCTGCTACAATGTGCCGCGGCACGGCAGCGCGCGCTGTATGGAGCAGGAGCTTTGGAGCAGCGCAGACTGTGCACTAGCACAAATGCAACCACATCAAATTTTAACTCGCACATTCTCAAAAAACGGTCGCAGTCTAGAGCCCTGACAGGAGAGACTTGGTGCTTCCAAACAAAAGGAAATATATCGGTATCGGCTAAAATGAGTTGAAAAATATCGGCATATCGGATGTCGGCAAAAATCCAATATTGTGAATCCCTAATAACTACTAAAGTTGCACTCTCATATTGGTTTCTCTCAAAATGACTCAGGTTTTAAACTATATTAGGGCTGCATGATAGTTGTTACGACTGAATCACGGCTGACTGGGATTTAAACTCTTGACATCTGGCAGCCCAAATCTTGAAATCTTATGGAGGCTTGCTACCAATGCAAGATAATGGAAACACTGAATTAAAACCTGATCACAATTAAAATATGATTAATCGCTCAGCCTTAAACTATATACTGAGACATATGAAGCAACAGTTTTAATTACTGACAACATTGTGGAAATACTCTATTCATTAATCTGGAGCCAAAAGCATCTGATAATGTGGGTTACTGAGATATTGTGAAGCCAACATGAAAGTCACCAAAAGGTGGTCGACCATCTTTATGTAAAATATATAGGCTATATCACTGATTTGAATGGAGTTCTACACCTTTTTGGTCTAAGTTTGTGGTCTTTACGACTGCTCTAGTTTTAAGCAAAGACCACAAACTTAGTACATCAATTTTCTCTGATCCCATGACTAGTCAAACACAGGCAAGAAGATAATATGAACACACTGTTAGACACCTTCAAAGCAATAATTACACCTCTGCAGTCATAACATGGTCTACGCTATAGTCTGGCAGACAAGATTTGCTGTTTACCATTCTAACATTACTATACGTATTCTCCATTACACCAATAACCACAATTAAGTCTATGTACTGTGAATCAAGAGACAGGACAAGACGTTAATGGCAGCTTTGGAAAAAGGTCCCTAACATACAAAACCACCATTAAGCTCCATACCAAAGGAAGTCAGTGTTGCAGAAAGGCTGTTAGGTCTAAAAACCATCTATTACACAACAGCACTTACACAATTTCAGTTATCTCACCACTTTGGTAATTCAGAACATTCCCCTATTCATTAGATTGTGAAGAGGCGAAAATGACAAATTAGGCCATCATGATCACCTCAGACATCCTGACTTTTATTAAACAACATCCAAATGACCGTTTATTCTCCACAAACCTATTAACGACAATTTAAGCAATCATTGTCAAACTACCCATCACTCTCTAAAGACTGAATTCTGTTCAAATCTTAGTTGAAAAGGATTTATGTAACAGACCTATAAACACATCTGAATTAAAGTCTGTGTAATGCATGAATGTCAAGTCAAGGGGCGCTCATACTGTCAGCGTTTTGAATAGGGCAGCAGAAGTTATTCATTTTCAATAGGGGTTTGTGTTTAGGCGACGTGACTGACAGCAACCATTGACGACACAACAATGTTCAGCAGTAGTGAACTATTCTAATGCACAGTAACAAGACAGTGACCACCAACGGAAAATCAGCACACGATGGGCCTCCTGAAGTTGGAATGTTGACAAAAATCACAGAATACAATATATATTGTATTACAAAAGTAATATTTTGGATTTTGAAAAGCCTGTTGACTTCTGCCATTTATCTAAGGTGACTTTGGAAGGTTTTTTTTTATTTTTTATTTTTTTTTAAACATTCGTTTGTTATTTATTTGGTTCCACAGTGTTCACTGATTTTGACTATTTAAAATTTGTGTAATTAATTTATTTTGTTTTACAAAGTGTATGTCGTACCTCCAAGCTTTCTTATTCATTTTGCTAATAAACGTTCTACGTTTCTTATTTATTTGGTTCCACTGTGCTTACTGATTTTCAGTTGTGTATCCCCATTTAAACATTGTGTACTTTATTTGTTATTTTATATTAGGCATTTAGCACGGTGTATTTTTATTCGTTTCGTTAATTAACTAAATGTTTTCTGACTAATATATAGTCTAAGTGAGTTTGACGTTGTATTTTGTTGTTGCTTGAATTGATTCAAGCAATTGGTGCCGAATAGCCACTAATTTGAAAGTGAAAGTAAAATGCACATGCCACTTTTACAAGCTATTTAAAAGCGAGGAAAAGAGGGGGAAAAAAAAAAAAAACACCCCACCCCAAGGTGATTCCGGTGTTACCGGTGCTGTCACGCGGCGATTAACCGGTGGGAAAATTTCCTCACTGTCACAACCCAACTCAGAATTTGAATTTTTTTTTTAACATTTCAATCATACTGTCATGTGTTTATGTCTCATCTTTTCTTGACTTTAATCCATCTTGTAGATAAAGGTTCACTTAAAGTGGGAACTAAAGGTTTAAAGGTATATTTCAACTTGAAATATACAGTCACAAAGAATTGTTCATAACACAGAATCTGTACCAATATCATGGACCATAAGCATCACTTGGCCACTGAGTGTAGTTTGGGCTCCTCCTCAATGCATCCTATAAATGTTCTCATATGTCTCTCACACATTCAGTCTGTTTTTCTTCATTAGTAAAATGCAATTTTATAGATAGAGTTGAATCATGTAGACAAAAGGTTAAGTAAAAATATTAATATCTAATAGCGCATAAATATAGCAAAATGCTCTTCTTTATAGTTATTTTTCTAGCTGAGTCAGGGCTCGCAAAATTTCAAAATCCCTGGTAGCCCTTCAGGCAGGTACTCTTCAGATTTTGGTAGCCCGAAAATTAATTTAAGAAAAAGACCTTTTTTTTTTTTTTTTTTTTTTTTTTAAACATAGAACATCAGATAGGAGTCTAAATGACAATCAAAAATACTTTCAATACACAAATATCAACAAGGAAGGAATTTTATTTCATTATTTACAGGGCATCTGCAGAATTTTTAAAAATAAATTTAAGGCAATTTATGAACCTTTTTAAGAGCTGCACAAGTAAAATGAACACAGTATGAGCGGGGTTGGACAATGTCTATGGTAACATACAGTATTAAGCCATAAAATGGCATTATTTACTGTTCAGATAAAGGTTTTAACAAAAACAAAAATCTTATACAACAGCATTTCAGCCTTTAGACCATTTTTATGAAAAGGGATAAATCAAGCATATAAATTATTATTTTAATTTAAAACGAATAAATATTACTGTCTTAACTGTTTAGATTTTTAGAAGGCACATTAACTTCTTTCTCATTTACAACTCTATGTGTTTGCTGCATAAAAACATGGGTCGATATTTGCATTGATCTGACCATAAACAGCAAGAAAGGCTTATTGGAAATGCAAATTCATTCTCTGCCATGAGGTGGCGCTTTAGGAGCGGCTTAATATAACGGTTTCGCTCAGGGAAACTCCCTGTTAGTGGCTGTACACAAAGCAGCACCGTCCACGCTCATAAACGCTGCTTTATCAGGCATTATAGGTAAGATGAAATAAAAATGCCAACGACACATTTCTGAGGACAGTCGGTTCCCTTCAGATACATTCACATAAAGACATCTGCGGCGCGTTTTGACTTGAAACATGCAGCGTTCATATTTATTCAATTGCATCATTGCCTTTTGAAGTTTAATCCAGCCGTATCGCCATTCTTGTCTTTCCGTCCCCAACTGTAAGACCTTTTGAAATTATAGCTAAGACATTTCTTATACCATTTAACGTATTTAAAACTTTATGGCCTTAAGTTTGATACAACTAAATTGAAGAGTTTTTAAGGACCCGTGGGAGCCCTGTATTTAAGATAGCCCGTTGGGCAGGGCGGTGATACATTTTGGTAGCCTGACTGGAAAACACAATAGCCCCGGAACCATTGGGCTAGCGATTTTGGAGCCCTGTGAGCTTATGGACACCGAATGGTTATTCTGAGGTAAATGTATTATTAGTTGCAATGTTTACAAGCTTTACATATTTTCCGCAGTTTGAAACACCGAATGAGCTTTTACATGAGACATTTCAGTAAGAGTATCTCTTATAAAATAGCCTACCTTTTGATGTTATTTGATGTTAATTCATGTTAATTATGTACTATAGTAGTAAAGAGAAAGATATAATGGGTTCACTTGCCGCTTGAACCGAGGCGCTAAAGCAATCGCACCTGCCGCATTAAAGAGTGCCAAAACCGTATTTATTGTTTGAATTACGTTAAGAATTTGGCATAATTTTAAAGCTGATACTTTGTTTATTAAAAAGTAACAAAGCACAAAGCTTTTTGCGATTACTGAACGGCAAGTGCGTTTCAAATAATATGAAGATCACTCATTAACCGAACAGCATATAGACTAGAGCTTGATAAAAAGAAGCCATATTAGCATTGATTATAAACGAGAATTGCTATGATATTGTTAATGTCCCCACAGCTGACAGCTTTACCTGTTGTAATTTGTTCAAATTGTGCACGAAACAGACACTGCTTTTCTGCACTTTTACTTCGCACATCTCCGTCATTCATTTCGATCTCTCTCATGCTGCACAACTGGAGCTGCTTTTAGCAGGTGTTCCATCAGCAGAGTCATAACATGTAAATATATATATAGTCACCAGTGGTGACCTCAGCAAAAACTTCACTCGCAAATTAATATTTTTGGTCGCAAATGCGACCGTTTTAGTCGCAGTCTGGAGCGCTGCAGTAGAATGTATTTCTCAATATAAGAATAATAAAATTACAAAAACTTTATATTTTAAGGAATATTACACAATTTTTCTCCCATGATTTAAATAAACCTGTTGTGCAGCACTTTGCGGATTCTGCGTTATGATTGGTCAGATCGCCTGTCAATCGAGCACCCTGCAAAGGGTCAATTGTCTTTTCTTCTCTAGTGAAGTACATCTAAGTGAAATGGCTTCTTCTCAAATTAGAAAAATAACGTAGGACTGGTGGATTGTTGTCATTAAATGCTGCAATCTCATGAGTGACAGGTTTCCCAGCCCTCGAACCAGTGTACAGGTCATGAGAGATGAAATGTGATATGAAGGAGAGAGGATGTTACTATTTTTTTTTTTTTTTTTTAAAGATTACAGGCACATGATTTAAAGAAATAATAATAATAATAAAAGAAAATCCACAGATAAATCATACATAATAAATGCTGCAAAATTAAAAACTCAATTTTGATTTCATGGTGATTTTAAATATTCGATATTCAATGACATTTGGAAAACTCCTGTTTGTATTTTTTTTTTCCCCTCGCCATAAATGAATAACTGGGTACAAGACCATTCTTTGACATTTCAAAAATAATACATTTCTGAAAGAGGACAGAAATATATTTTCCACTCAGCAGCGCTCTCACATCACCACTCTGACAGAGAATTGACAAGTTTCAATCTCTGAAGCAACGAGAAGTCAAACAAGCCCACGTTCCTCCCTCACTGTACTTAAGCCTCTGTGTCTTACCACTGTAAGTGTCATCTTTAATCCCATCCTGTCCTCTGACCACCATGGGACACTTGTTTACCACATTTTGGGGTTTCTTAGAGGAGGATACAATTTCCAGATCACACCAACATATTTTAAGATAAAGCAAATTCTCAGCACCTCTGAAATCTAAAGAAACTTTTAGACAACCAGGAGCCGTCAAGCATTTTGTTCCATATCGCTTTTAGATGAAGCTAATAATCTAGCAGTGTTATTTTCTCCTTGCCACAATTTTAATAAAAATCATTTAATTATTGCCATGACCACAAGACCTTTTAATCAAGATTCATTTCGTTCTTTATTAGGGCTGTACAATACAATGACTTTATAAAACAAACTTAAGCTCAACTCATTATCAAGGTTAAGCTAACTGCCAAGGTTATGATATGATTTAATTGCACTAATTCACAATTTCTTGTACAAGTGATATAGAAAGGCTATGTACACGGTTGTCTTCTGATGTGATGTCACTGTGAAGTGGAGAACCTGCATCTCGGGAGCAGTTCATCCAAGATGGTGTTTGCATTCAAAACCAGCTAAAAGGAGGAAGTATTGTAAAGTTTTAAAAGACAGGGGAGCTTGTGCTAGTTTGTCAAAATGAATCTGATGACTAAGGCAGGACAGTAATTGCAGCTGCCGAAGAAGATTTGGTGCCAAACAAGGAAGCACCTCGACTGTGTGGGAGTATTTACGTGTTAAATGGTGCTGAGCATGGTTACATCTAACCGTGTTTATTATACCATTCTCCCAGTCCAGAGAAAGCCCACCTTAAGAGTGAGTCATGCAATAAATGGAAAGTGGAGTTAAAGCTCTGTTCTCCCATAATTTGTTTGTCTTGAGGTTCCAGGTGTTATTTTTCAATGCTGTTGTTCAGATTTATACTTGGAACTCTTTTTCTGGATAATACTTACACTTCAGTATAACATTTGAGAAGTTGATTGTGGGAAGTTGAATGTGAGAAGTTTAAGAGACAAATAATTTGAAAATAAATATATAAAAACTTGATAAATCTGCAAAATAAACAGATTTATACTTCAGACGGCAGCTTCCTGATTCTGTAATATAGTAGTTTTCACAAATAAAGATATTTTTATAATAGATTTAATTAGAATAAAAAGGAAGCAAACACTGTAACAGAAATCTGAGTAATGTGGTAAGTCTGTAAGCACTAGGGATTTGTTTTAGCACTAATAGCACTAATTTTACATAAAACAGTCAGTAAATACGACATGAATAGAAAAAAAAAAAAAAAATAGTGTCCATAGCACAGTATAGTTTGAAATCAAGCATTTAAAGTTTGTTGATTGTGCGTGTCTACACTCTTAAAAATAAAAGGTGCTTCACGATGCCATAGAAGAACCTTTTTGTCTAAACGGTTCCATAAAGAACCTTTAACATCTGAAGAACCTTTCTGCTTCACAAAAGGTTCTTTGTGGCGAAAGAAGGTTCTTCAGATTATAAAAAGTTAAGCAAGAGATGGTTCTTTAAAGAACCTTTGACTGAATGGTTCATTGTGGAACCAAAAATAGTTCTTCTATGGCAGGGGTCGGCAAGTAAGTTTGGCTTCGGGCCAAAAAAATATTTCACCACTAGATGGCGGGCCAGAACATAAAAGATAATTTAAGAAATTAATTGATGAAAAATGCAACTAGAATTGCCTGTGACAGACTGTTACAGTGTCTTTTGTAACTGGTAGTGAGCTGTTACTCTGTGTTAAATCCTGTAGTGTAGGAGGTCATTAACAAAAAGCCACGTTTGTGTGGCGGTGTCCGGCAGAATATATGAGTGTCAACAATTTCCCCGCCGCGCTCCGAGAATTTAATAATCACTCCGCTCCGGGTTCACCATTTCCCACTCCCTCTCCACTCCTCGCTCACTGATAACAGAAACAACGCTCCGCGTCTAAAGTATTTAAGTATGTTTGAAATGTCACAGTTCTGTTCATAACGTATATTAAAAAATAAAATAAATAAAATAACAGGAAAGTTTCAAAGTGGCTTATTGGAACACTAATGTTTACATTTACATTTACATTTATGCATTTAGCTGACGCTTTTATCCAAAGCGACTTACAACGCATTCAGGCTATACATTTTTTATCAGTGTGTGTGCAAACTTGTGCAAACTTTTTTCCCGCCACATGACAAGCTAATAACATGGTTGTTAGCATTAAAAGGTATAACTGCTGCTTTTTGCTGTGCAAATTTTGTTTGTGATGAAAATAACAGTACGTTTTCATTAGTTATTCTACCTATGCGGATCGCTGCATTTCTTACAGATTTCTGCTCATTCGAAATCGGATACAGATGAAGTAAGATTACATTTGTTTAAATGCATTATTGAGAGAGCGACTGCGTGTGAATAAGTGTTGTAGTACCTGTTTAAATCGTGCTTTCAGCTGAAAACATGCAGTATCTAGAAGGATATAACTTCCTGCTCATGAATTCTTGCTAAATATGCAGTTATATTACGGGCTGTAGGCAATAATTGTACTTGGGATGGAGCGGTGGTGGAGCGCTCTTGGAGCGAGTGAAAACCACAACGCACCGACTTTTAAAAAAATCTGCTGCTCCCTCCATTCAAAATCACACCGCTCCACTCCGCGCACCGTTCCGCTCACATACTCTGATTGTGAGTAACTGTTGCTGTCATAACAGATCTATTTCAGAACCAGCCGCTATCAAAATAATCAGGCAGCAGGCACGGGCCAGATATTATTGCTGGCGGGCCAGTTTTGGCCCACGGGCCGCCAGTTGCCGACCCCTGTTCTATGGCATCGCTGTGAAGAACCTTTTGAAGCACCTTTATTTTAAAGAGTGTAGTGACTGAATTTCCCTGTCTGCACCCAATTCACACAGACCAATCATTACACACAGAGTACACATTTTTATGCAGATTATAAATGCACATTTCAAAAAATTTCACAGCTGAATTAAAAAAAAGTTTATTAAAACGATATAAATGCATATTTTCTGAATGCCGACAGTAGGTGAGAAAGAATTATCACATTTGCCGATCTATTACTAACGCTGTAGTACTTTTTCATCCGCATTTTAATTTTTGTTTAACAGTTCTCTCTAAGTTATTAGACATAACAGAGACAATAAACAAATGGGAGCTCTGGCGCTGGAGTTGTCAGATAAATATATATAGGCTATATAATGCATATTAAAGCTGCAGTATATAATGCATATTAAAGTTTTGCCTCTGTCGCCATCTCTGTTTGAAACCTGAAATTGCAGTTATTTGCGGAATTATCATCTTTGCGTGAGTACGTGTGGCTGTCAGTCAACACACTGGTGTGAATACTGTAATTCGGAATCACAGATTCTACATCTTGTAAGTATGACCAAATAAGAATTTTCACTGGAAAATGTCATCTGAACAAGTAACATAACTTTTGTTCTGACAACTGAGGAAAAAGGCATCACAATACATTGCGCTACCACTGGTGATTAAATCTAACGATCTAACGATCGCTTAGCTCTTATCACATCAAACCATGCAAATTATTATTGTTAAACTTTGTTCTCAAAATGTTAATGTTAACATTAGCATTGCGTGACTACGTGTATTTAGTGTGTATTAGCGTTATCTGTAGACTACTGGTGACCATGGGTGAATCTCCAGTTGTCATTAATGATTGTCGTATCGTAAGGACCTTTCTGGATTACAATCCACCATCAAAATGATAATTTTAATTATTCCAGCTGCTGTGAGAAAAGGCTATTAATGATCTGCCACCTGCAGCATCCTCACGTGCGATACAGCCTACTAGCTGGGACCCCTTCTTTATATTTACAGACGTGACGTAATGATTCAAAGACGAATGGTGGCATGCTTGTATTTCCCATGAAAACCTACCAGTACCACTCAAATTAGAAAACATTATTACAAGTTTACTGTTGTGAATTGTAAGGACAGAGTTTTGAAGACTGGCTGGTTATGTACTTGCCTGAAAATTGTTTTTTTTTATTGATTTGATAATTTTTAACCAAAAAAAAGTGTTACGGACTGCAGCTTTAAAGTAGTCTTTATAAGCACAGTGCTGCTTTGTTTACAGCGGTAACTAAGGATGCACCAATACCAATACTGGTATCATTTATTAGCCTATTTCATTTATAATTTGTCTTAAATCTCATTCTGTTAAAAAACAATTGTGAGAAAATCATATTGTGAAATCAGTATCATGAATCGTATCGCATTGTAAGTTAAATGAATCATTACATCCTAATTCATCAGCTGCAGAAAAACAAATGAAAGTGATTCCAACAACATTGTTCCTCTGTGTCTATCATTATAGCTGTGTTGTGGACCTCATTATTCTCATTAAATTAGAATGCTAATTAGTAGAGCCCGACCGATATATCGTTTTGACGATTTTATTGGCCGATATGAGCCTGTCGCAGATATATCGGTATCAGCGAATATGCCACTGATATGAAATATTTTTTTTACAGAACATAAAACGCAGATAAAATGCTTGTATATGGTGTAATTACATAGTTTGTCTAGCAGAGCGCGCTCCATTGTTTGCTACTGGCGACCTGGATGAAACGCTTTAAAGCTTAAGTGTATGGAATACCATTGAAACTTTGAACGGCCATATCTCTGTAACAGCGCGGTGGTTCCGCATCAAATTCGGGGGATCCCTTCAGCTCGAGGAACCCTCTCGAACGCCGAATCGAGTGCACGTCTCGAGGTCCCCTTTCGAATGAGACCCCTGCGTCGATAGCCCCCGGGGTCCGGGAGTTACAGGCGGTTAAATTCGCGGTCGGGCGCAGACCGATCTAACGATCCCGGGGGGCTACCGAGGCGCGGAGGAGGGTGGCGTTCGAGAGGGCTCCTCGAGCTGAAGGGATCCCCCAAATTTGGTGGAGATCCGCCGCCGTGTTCGTGAGATAATGACATCAGCCAACACTTTAACTTCAGTAAAGAGGTCTTTTGTTCAGGCTGCAGCATTCAAGCGTTGTCTTATTTGACCAAAAGTGCCCTGCGAAGTGGATTTCACATGATATTCCGCCATGATTCCAGTTCCAAGGGAACGTACACGTTACATTCAAAGGGCATTAAAGTGTGCGAGATGTGAATTTAAATTGTATTTATTTACAGTGGTATATTATGTCACACTTCTCTAGTAAGTTTCGTCTGTGTGTGAAGACCGTAGCGCAAATCCGTGAATGAATGTTCTGAAGTGAAATAAACTTCAACGGAACAAAGTTGAATGGAACTGAATTGAAATAAAGTTAAATAAACTTCACCTTTACTGTTCAGTGCACTGATGTCAGACTCATTTTGGATAATAAAGTTTAGTTAAATTGTTAAATGCCCTGCCTCCATTACATATCTTTGTCACGTCATTATAAGTGTTTGATCACCACATTTGAGTGATCATTGCAATAAATGTGTTTATGTATATATATATATATATATATATATATATATATATATATATATATATATATATATATATATATTCTGTTTATGTATATACTATAGCATTCTATATATAGTACCAGTCAAAAGTTTGGACACAGAAATGGGAAAGTGTCCAAACTTTTGACTGGTACTGTACTATAATATATATCGATATAGGCCTTTTTTTAACGCCCTAATATCGGTATCGGCCCCCAAAAAACCCATATCGTTTGGGCTCTACTAATTAGCACTTAACATTTATAGTTATTGTCCATAGACAAATTCCTTTTTGATCCAGTGGGCTCTGCTCTGCTGTCTGTGAACATAAACATCTACTTTTTGCTAGATAATAGATTGATCCAAGCAATATGCATAGGAGCAACAAAACGGAAGTGTCTTAGGGAGAGCCACTCATCTGCATGTGTTATCATAAGAGACCCTTAGCGGTTACAGACAAGGTGATGAGTTCAGTGTGCTGTGCTTCTAAATGAGATAAGCAGCTCAAAGGAGCCTGTCCAGACGCTACGCTCCATCAGCGTCTAAGTGTTCTCCTCGTATTAACATCGCTGCTGACGGGTGTCAGTGTTCTGAAAGTTTCCTCTAACTTCACCTCATTGATTACTTAGTCAGCCACATGATTTGCAAGACCCTGGAGGAGTACCGATCTGAAAAAGCAATTATGCAAAGGAAATGTAAAATAGAGTTTGAGCCAATTAAAGATTTTCATTTCTTGGTCTGCTGGGAGCTCCAGGCTGTTGTTGCAAGAGTCAGTCCGCCGTATCCATTACTGTGATATTAAGCAGGGTCTTACACAAGTCTACAGCCTGTAACACTGGTGTCCTGAGCATTTACAGCACTCATGGCAGCAGATGCCCTCAAGGAAGCTTTCTGTGAAACGTGAACGATTATTATTAAAAAAAAAAAAAAAAACAAGAAAAAAGAAGGGGGAAAAAAAAAAAACGGTGACTGATGTTATTGATGAGTCAGTTTATCTCAGGTCTGTACCGCTACAACCAACATCCCTATGGCAACACACATGTGAAATTCCGCCCACATTCACTTCCACATTTCTTTTCCCTCCTTATGACACAAATAAGAAATCAAAGTGTGACAATTTGTTTTTGGCATTTTCTGGGTATGAGCAGGAGGTTTTTTCTTATATCCACCTAAACATGAAAATCCATATGTATCTACAAAATCAAACTGTAACTCTACATTGGAAACAGTGACGATTATTCATTCTTCTAGGAGAACTCACTGCTTGATGCGAAAACCAAGCATTCCCACAGTCACAGCGGGCGACACTAATGCACAATCAATAATCTCATTGGCTAATTTTCACATTTCACCTTCTGTGTTTTAATTTCAATGAATGCCTTATTTCCTACATAAAAAATAAACTGCAAAGTATTAAAAGCCATTTATCAGTAATACAAATGTCTGTGAGGACATCATACATTTTAGCATATTTAATCTAGTGTCGATTAAATATACTTTGAGGCACATTATTTTTGGATTTGTAATAACTAGAAACTATACACGCAGTGCTTCCCACACATAGACTTTACCTGGGCAGGCCACCCAGGTATATTAACGGCCGGCCAAGTATATTTGGTGACACATTTTTGTTTTTATTACTATTATTATCCTCTTACATTTTTTTTATCCACCTGACATAATGAAACCATCCGCGATCGATTAACTAGTAGAAAATCTCCCCTCGTCCCTACACGTTTCGTACTGCTCGTTCTGTGTGCTCAAGAACTGTCGACACTCCCACAGACAATCTCCAGTGTTTCCCATATGTTGATTTATTTGTGGTGAGCCGCCACAATATCCACTGCTTGCTGCCATCAGCTCCTGCATCTCACACACATGAGCGCGACTTTAGCACAATATTTAGCAACTTTCAGACCCTTTTGGTGGCTTTTTTTCCATAACAGGTACATACTGACAAACCTAGTGTCTTTTCTGAAAAACAACCTTAGCTTCTATCAATCAGTTGGAAGATGTCGCCAGTACTGCCCCGCGAGCGAGAGGTCTGACTTTCCTGGCGCAGTGTCGCCTCTCTCTGCGTCTGTTCTGTGCAGTGAGTGGCAGAGAAACAGCGCTTTCAGTTGGCCGTAACGCAGCAGACTCGTCAATAAATCATTTAGAAAACAGCGTTTCCAAGCACCTGTCACTTACTGACTGTTTGGACTTTTAAATATGAACATAATTTGTATGTTAATACGCTCGTAGTTTGTTACTCAGACGCAGGCAGTGTGCTGAATGAGACAAAACAGTAATATAGCCAAAACCACCGCATATAGTCGCTTTTTAGTGTAAGCTAGATGCATATTGATTTTATCAGACGATGTCGCGATTATAAATCAGGATTTAAGGAGTATAGTGAGAGTGATTCCTGGTTAACGTAGTATTAATAGGTCGTGTTTACTATTTATACTTGTTTTATTTATGACAACAGAAAATATAATGTGAACAGCTTTATTGGGCATTCAGTTATATTACAGTATGTGACAGTTCATAGAGTAGAACAGACCTGAAGTGCCAAAACACGTCTGAACGCAAATTTGATGCAATGACATCATAAATATGCAAATTAATGTGTGATGTCACCTGCTGCCACAAGTCTCACAAAATCCTGTGGGAAACACTGATACAGGAATACATAAACCCTAACAAAGAGCTGCAGCACAAAGCAGACACTTAAGGCTGAAATACTCATGACTTTTGCCCAGATTTTTTAGCTGACACTAGTTGCCGAAAATCAGAGCCAGTCTGCAGATATATGTTGACAAATATCACAGAAAAATCGCTTAGTGCATGATGGTCACAGATTTTTTTTTTTCTTTTTTTCTACTTCAGACTATGATTCTATCCTTCTGAGGATATCAAACATAACTGACATTTTGAGCCGATTTTAGAACACATTTTGTCTTCATTTTTTACACATCTCCTGGTAACAAGGCACATTTCTGAGTGAGTTGAAAGGCTGGTAGTGTGTGATCCTCAGCTGTTTAGTGTATGATGACAATATTTTTCCACTTAAACTATTACAATGTCATGAAGTGTACGATGCCTAGTGATTTAAAATCTGTTCCGATTTAGAAAAATTGCACAGTGTTTTCTAGCCTTCAGTAACAAGAAGTAGGCCTAATTTTTGTTTTTGTTTTTTTTATCTAAGCATTCACATGCACTTGTAAAAGATGCTGGATATCTATCAGAAACACCTGATGATATAAACTGAAGTGAACTTCACCAATGCTCTTGCACACCTCAGATTCACAAAAGAAACTGTAAGAAACAGCTGACAAGCCCTCCACAGGACAGTCAAGGATTTAAAGAGGACTTTGGTGATGATATTGTATATGCTTCCTTGCTTCAATGATGTACTTTATGCTAAATATGAACTGCAAAGTCAAACTTAAGAAAGATTTAGATGTGATAAATTAAAGTTGTTTGTTTAAATGTTTCAGGCAAGTAAACAACCACCAAAAAAAAAAAAAAAAAAACTATCTAGGGTAGGTTTATACAATGTGGTAAGCTCACACTCACTTCCCGTGAAGTTAAACAGGTCAAACACCTGAAACACTCTAACAGCATATAACAACAACTGATTAATGCAGGGACGCTAGAACAAATCAGGTAATGTTTAAACGTTAACACACAACTCCAATGTATTTTTTGAGAGAAAAAAAAAAACCTTCAGGGAAAAACATACCTGTAGTATAGGTGTTAAAAAATTTCCCAGGATCCTCTGGCACTTTGTGAGCACTTCTCTCAGTGCTGAGAGTGAAAGGGGCCCTGCTGGGGGCCACGGCCTCTACGCTGGCGGGCTGGTTCACCCTGCTGTTGGGCTCCAGCGTTAGGCTGGCCTGGGATCCCCCTGTCGACGTCATCTTGGGTTTAGGCTGGGCTACGTTACGAGACGTGACCGGCCTAGAGTCGTCATCGCTGTCAAATCCGAACGGATCCTCTGAGCCATCACCGTCCGAGACCTTGGTCCTCTTGGTCTGATCTGTCACCTCGGTCTTCAAACCAGGCCTCTTTGCTCCCACCTTGGCTTTGTAAGTCGTCTCGCCCCATTTGGTGCTGAGAGTGGCTCTTTTATTGGACAACACCTCATCAAACTTAGAGGTGCCATCGCCTCCTCTTCGGCTGTATGTTTTTCCAAATCTAGATGTCATTGTGGCATCTGTCTCATATTCCCTGTGAACAATCATCAACTGTTACATGAATAATTCACTGGCTGTTTGTAATCAAATGTTGACTATTAACAATCTGCCTCAAGTTTCATCTGTTCATAATGAATAAAATCAACATTATTCAGCATTCTACATGTGTGAAGATCTTGGGGCTATTCATTATGAAACAGATGCACTCAAACTCATTCAAACCTGACAACTACTTGCATTTCTGTGCTGATAAAAAGCAGGAAACTAGAATTATTTTATAATATGATTTTGATTTCAATACACATATTCATAGAAATCAATGATATAATGTGCTCAAAAAACTGAGAGATTTAAAGAAATAGGCTAGTTCAACAAAAAATGAATACATGTTGGCAATTTACTCACCATAAGGCCATTCCTACATATAGATGAGGTTATTTCTTCTTCATTGGAACAGATTTGGAGAAAGTTTGGATTCCTTGCTCACCAATGGATCCTCTGCAGTGAATGGGTGCCGTCAGAATGATTGCTCAAACTGCTGATAAATGCATCAAAATCCATGTGACTCCACATGAACAATTATTGTCTTTTGAAGTTAAAAGCTGTGTGTTTTAATAAGCAATTTTTATTTATTTATTTTTTTAAATGAAGTCTTTTTAACTTTGAACTCCTCCAGTGAAAAAAATCCATCTCGTTGTGCTCTTAGACCAAAATCCATCAACATATTTCTTTAAAACTGTTTTGGACTGTTTTCACTTGTAAATAGGCCTTAATCTGAATATTTCTCTCCTGATTGAGCCAAAACAGACTTTTCACTTAAGAAAGCAATATTATAGATAGAGGACTTGTATTTCAGCCAGAAGCAATGTTGTTTTTATTAATGGATTTGTTCCTTACAAACAAACAGCTTTTCGCTTCATAGGATGCTAATTCATGGACTGGAGTCATGTGGATTATTTGTAGCTTACTGTTATTTTATTTTTTTTTACACTGTGATTTTATCAGCTGCTTGGAACCTCATTCTGATGGCACCCATTCACTGCAGAGGATCCACTGGTGAGCAAATGATTTGATGAGCAAAATATTGCTAAATTTCTCCAAATCTGTTCCAATGACGAAACAAACTCATCTACATCTTGCATGGCCTAAGTGTGAGTAAAATTTTCAGCAAATTTTCATTTTGCACTGTGAAAGTTCCAAGATCCTTACTACAATAACAGCACTAAAGTAAACCAAAAACTACCACAGATTTTAGACAAAGGTTGTAAACCTGTATTGCTTGAAGCAAATGCTACGGCACATTAATGCGGCAATCATTAATAACCATGATATTACCACTCTGATAATTTGAGGCCATCATTGGTTTGTAACCTAGTTAGTCCCAGCTGGACAAACACCCAAAAATATTAAACAAAATGTATGCAACAATTCCATTCAATACTTTCTGTACACAAAGCCATCAGAAGTACCAGAATAAATTAGTTTAAATGTCACTTCGTAACCTACATAAGAAAAACTAAACTGAAATAATGTGCTAAAAAAAAAATCATAATTTTAAGTCTTCGTATGTCAACAAAAAATAATAACTGGCAGTCCAAGTTCCAAGATCTAAAAAATAATTCATTTAAAAAATGCATTCATTGACGTACCAAGTAAAATGCCATTGAACATTAATATAGCAATCATTCAATTCCACGTCATTACCATCATCATAATTTTAGCTCTTATTGGCTTCCAAACTAACTAGTGCCAACTGAACAACCCCAAAAATATTAAACAAAATTTATGCTACAATTCCAATCGATATCACTGCAAACACAGCGACTGTCCCTCAATAATCAGCAATAAACTAAGAATGCTAAAAGCTAGTAAGATCATTAGCTAATGCTAATAATTTTACCTGTGCTCTTCTGTTTACATTTCATTTCGCAACGTTCTTCCCTTCGCTAAGCAAATAAGACATTAATACAAATTCTTTACGTGGATTTTAACAAAATAGTGTCTGAAAACCAGCTTAGCTGATAAAAACAACATAACCATGCTAACGGCTAATAGACTAGCAAGAAGATTAGCATGAAAAGGCTATCAGGCTAATCAGGCAATACTGTGAAATAAACTCCAATATCCAGCATTAAAACTCAATCACTATTTGGTTAAAATGTAGATTTTTAATCTAAAGTTAAAGAAGAACTGAAGCCACAGCAGGACCAAAGGAGGTTAAATACTCGCCTGGTTAATGAAGAGAGTGTGAATCCGGGCCTCTGAGCTCCACTAACACTATAAACAAACACTAAATACTGACAAGCACTGCTTCACGAGCTCCACCAACACAGTTGTACGTGTATCTGAGATATGAGTTTCGATATAACGGAATATAAAGATTCACAAGTTTTCTATTTAAGTTTTCCTTATGTATTTCTCCCTCGATTGTTTCAGCTCTGAAACACCAACGGCCTCCATTCGCGTTCCCCCTCCCTCGCGTTTTCGCCTCACGACAATCGCGTCGCGGCACAGGCGTAAAAATGTTGACCAATCACGAGCCGCGCTGTACATACGTCAGACGATTTCGAGGCGTGTTATTGGCTAGTCCTGGAAAGAGCCTTGAACTTGAACGCGATGGGCGTCACGTACTACTCGCTGAACTTTGGGAATTGTAGGCAGTTGTTGGTTTTATGTTAAGGAATTTAGTGAAATAACGCTTAACAGACAACTATATATATATATATATATATATATATATATATATATATATATATATATATATATATATATATATATTAATTGCATTTTTTTTTATCCTGTGATGCAAAGCTGAACTGTCAGCATCATTACTCCGGTCTTCAGTGTCACATGATCCTTCAGAATTTATTGTAATATGCTGATTTGCTTCATTCATGTATATCCTATGTTATGTGGCAATATCCGGTCCCCATGAGGAAACAAGCTTATAAATCATACAGAATGACATTTTGGGAAAAGCTAAAATACAAGGTTTTGTGTGAGGGGTAAGGGTGTAGAAAGTACAGTTTGTACATTATAAACATAAATAATTATGCCTATTGAAATGTGCATTCTGTTGATCAAAAAGACAGTAAAAAACATTTATAAAGTTACAAAAGATTCTATTTCAAATAAATGTTGTTGTTTTTTTTTTCTATTTATCAAAGAATGCTGAAGAAGAAAAAAAGTTTCCTCAAAATAAGCAGCAAAACGTTTTGACATTGATAATAATAAGAACTGTTATTAATAACTGAAAACCAATAATAATTAAATTAAATTAAATTAAATTAAATTAAATTAAATTAAATTAAATTAAATTAAATTAAATTAAATTAAATTAAATTAAATTAAATTAAATTAAATGACTAAATAATTGAGCAGCAAATCAGCATATTAGAATAATTTCTGAAGGATCATATGACACTGAAGACTGGAGTATTAATGCTGAAAATGTAGTTTTTCTTCAAAAAGATTTTTTAAAGTTGTAAATAAAATTATTAGAGTGTGAGAAAATAACCTTTTTTTTACTTACTTTTTCAAGATTAATAAGCTTATTGTCATTTCTTTGTAACGGTGAAATTTACTTGTAATGTCTGACTAAAAACTAGTTTTAAAGTCGCTCACCAATTTTTATTTTTTATTTTATTTTCAGTGTAACAAAAATATTTTACAATACACTTCATATCTTCATTTCATATAGTGAAAGAGTTTAAGGAATTGTGTTTGTAAATCTTTATTAGGCTACTCATTCAGTACTGTTGTTGTTTTGTTTTGTTTTTTCAGGTTGATGTTTATAACCTCCCACAATTCACAACAAAACTCTACCAGAAGTGTAAGTTCAAATCTCCTTCACAACTCTGTACCAAATATATTTATTTCCCTTTGGAATATTTAGCACATACTGTTATTCTGTGCTTCTAACAGGTGTCGGCTCACTCACTATGTCAGCGCACACAAGCTGGGCACACTAACCGCTGGCAGCTGGCAGGTCCTTTAGGCAGTGACCTGCTGGGTCAGGCACAGGTTCGGAGGGCAGAGGAGTTTGGTGTTAAATCAGCAGACAGAAAAATTAGATCAGGTGAGATGTGCAATCAGCCTAAAAATGCAATCCAGGAAAATTGTGTTGGACTCATGCACACATGAAAAATAAATGATCACTGCCCTACTTGATAAATACCTTTGTAGGGATAGTTTACCCAAAAATGAAAATTCTGTCATTATTTACTCACCCTCAAGTTGTTCCAAACCTGAATGAATTTCCTTCAGCTATATATATATATATATATATATAAAATAAATACAATGGAAGTCAATAGCTACCATCAACTATTTGGTTGAACTATCCCTGAAATGAAATCTTATTTCACAATAAAATCATAAAATACATGTGAAACTTTGCATTAAAATTACTGTAACTTACTATTACTATTGCAAATGCCATGTAAAAACATCATAATAATAAAACCATAACACAATAAAAAATAATATCTTACAATCTAGACCCAAAAAAAACCTAAATACAAAACCCACATCAACAATGAAAAAATGTCTATCTATCTATCTATCTATCTATCTATCTATCTATCTATCTATCTATCTATCTATCTATCTTTGTGTGTGTGTGTGTGTGTGTGTGTGTGTGTGTGTGTGTGTGTGTGTGTGTGTTTTATACTTGTTTATGTATTTGTGTTTTTGTACAGCTTATTGGTTACATTGCATTACAGCACACAGAGCAAGATAGATCAAATTTATTATTATTTATTTATTTAGTCATTTAGCAGGCGCTTTTATCCAAAGCAACTTACAAATGAGGACAATGGAAGCAATCAAAATCAACAAAAGAGCAATGATATGCAAGTTCTATAACAAGTCACTTGCAGAACGCAAGCTTCTAGAGGGCACATAAGTCTGAAGTAATGAATTTAGGTAAAGGGGTGCAGAACCAGTAATGGTTTTGTAGGCAAACATTAATGCCTTGAATTTTATGCGAGCAGCTATCTTGCGGCCGCATTCTGGATTAACTGTAAAGGTTTGATAGAACTGGCTGGAAGATCTGCCAAGAGAGCATTGCAATAGCCCAGCCTGGACAGAACAAGAGAATTGATCTACAAATCATGACAACACACGTCTTTCAGAACGGTGTTTAGATTTGGCAAAGGCTTTCTTACATCAAGGAGTAACCAACTTGCATTAATGAGTTTTACCCATAATGCCGCAGCACGTCTTCAGCATTGGCTTTTGCCAGAATCCTGGGTTGACTGGGGGGATATGAGTGCCAGTCTGTGCCAACCCGCCGACCTGGTGTCACAAACCTGGCATCATTTTAGAGATAGGCACCTGTAGGGTTTTGGCACAGGAGGGGTTTAAGAGGCATTGGCAGTTACGCACTTGAACGCCCTTTACCCAGTGAAATAATAAGAAAGACAGTATGGCTTTTGATTCCTATGCCAGGTTTCTGTGAGTCTTTTTAATTCGGAATAATCAGAATATTGTAATGAAATAGAGGTGCGCATGCTGAGAGGCATCTGCTTGAACTGAATGCTTCTTATAACTGGAGTTATTGCTATAGCTTTGTAGATTGTTTTTACTTCAGAGACCATATAGGGATGAATATAGAGATGTTAAGATACTATCCAGAAATAGGGAGCAAATTGCTGTCCTATTACTTTGTTAAAGCAGTAAAGGTACAAACCCCATGTCTTTTTAGGAGAGAACTATTAAATATTTTAATCAAAGGGATAGTTCAACATAAAATGAAAATTATGACTTCATTACTGACCGTGATGTCATTCCAAACCTGTATGACTCTTCTTCTGTTCTTCAGCTGCCTAACAAGCTTATGTCTTAGAGAGGCAGAGTCTCTCAGAATTAAAGATGGGCAGAGGCTCTCCAATCTGTGAAAGAGTGCATAAAAAGATTGTGGAATACTTTAAAAACAACGTTCCTTAACATCAGATTGCAAAGGCTTTGCAAATCTCATCATCTACAGTGCATAACATCATCAAAAGATTCAGAGCAACTGGAGAAATCTCTGTGCGTAAGGGACAAGGCCGAAGACCTTTGTTGGATGACCGTGGTCTTTGGGCCCTCAGACGACACTGCATCACTCATCGGCATGATTCTATCATTGACATTACTAAATGGGCCCAGGAATACTTCCAGAAACCACTGTCGGTAAACACAATCTACCGTGCCATCTGCAGATGCCAACTAAAGCCCTATTATGCAAAAAGGAAGCCATATGTGAACATGGTCCAGAAGCGCCGTCGTGTCCTGTGGGCCAAGGCTCGTTTAAAATGGACTGTTTCAAAGTGGAAAAGTGTGTTCTATGGTCAGACAAGTCCAAATCTGACATTCTTTTTGGAAATCACGGACGCCGCTAAAGATCAGCTAAAGAGGAGGGAGACCTTCCAGCGTGTTATCAGCATTCAGTTCAAAAGCCAGCATCTCTGATGGTATGGGGGTGCATAAGTGCATACAGTATGGGCAGCTTGCATGTTTTGGAAGGCACTGTGAATGCTGAAAGGTATATAAAGGTTTTAGAGCAACATATGCTCCCCTCCAGACGACGTCTATTTCAGGGAAGGCCTTGTGTATTTCAGCAGGACAATGCAAAACCACATACTGCAGCTATTACAAAAGCATGGCTTCGTTGTAGAAGAAGTCCGGGTGCTGAATTGGCCTGCCTGCAGTCCAGATCTTTCACCTGTAGAGAACATTTGGCGCATCATTAAACGAAAAATACGTCAAAGACGACCACGAACTCTTTAGCAGCTGGAAACCTATATCAGGCAAGAATGGGACCAAATTCCAACACCAAAACTCCAGAAACTCATAACCTCGATGCCCAGACATCTTCAAACTGTTTTGAAAAGAAGAGGAGATGGTAAACATGGTAAACATGCCCCCTTTCCAATTATTTTGAGACCTGTAGCAGGCATCAAATTTGAAAAATTTGAAATTGTAAAATTTCTCAGTTTAAACATTTGTTATGTTATCTATTTTCTATTGAGAATAAAATTTTGGCTCATGTGATTTGAAATTCTTTTAGTTTTCATTTTATTCAAATTTAAAAAAACATCCCAACATTTCCGGAATTCGGGTTGTAATTAGATTTTAAGTGATTAACTGCATTAAGTAGATTTTTATATTTATTTCATGATTAGTGTTAAAAAATTATGCAAATCTGTGTCATAAACTGCATTCAATCATGTCCCAAATATCGTTGCAGTGTTGTAAACATTATTGCAAAGATTGCATGTTAAAAAAAAAAAAAAAAACTATGTTGATGTTAAAAAATGCTTATGAGAAAAAAAATTAAATTTGTTGAAAATTACTCAGCCTCAGGCCATCCAAGATGTAGATGAGTTTTTTCTTTATTGAAACAGTTTAAAATTTAAACAGTTTAAAATTTAGCATTTACATCACTTGCTCACCAATGGATCCTCTGTAGTGAATGGGTGCCGTCAGAATGAGTGTCAAAACAGCTGATAGAAACATCACAATAACCCATAAATAATCCACATGACCCCAATCCATCAGTTAACATTTTGTGAAGCAAAAAGCTGCTTGTTTGTAATCCATCATTAAGGCATTTTAACTTATGGCCAAAATACCAGTCAATAATCTACTGTGTAAAAATGGTTTCTTCAGTGAAAAAGTCAGTGAAAAATCTTACATCAAAATCCACCAACACATTTGTTTAGAACTGTTTTGGACTGTTTTCGTTTGTAAATGGTGCTTGATTTGTGCATCTTGATAGATTTGTATATTACAAACTACAATTACAATATAATGTGGATTTTTGTCATGCTTTTATCAGCACAGAGGATCCATTGGTGAGCAAGTGATGTAATGCTAAATTTCTCCAAATCTGCTCTGATGAAGAAACAAACACATCTTGGAGTGCGTACATTTTCAGTAAGTTTTTTTTTTTGTTTGTTTGTTTTTTTTTTTTTTTTTTTTTGTTTGTTTGTTTTTGTGAACTATTCCTTTAATGAGAAGTGCAAAAGGATCCATAAACATTATCTCAAATTATATAGCAAATAATTCCACTGTAGAATATTCTTAATTTGCATTTATTTTTCATCATTTACTCTCATTTTCATTAATGCAAACAGCCATCTGTCACACACATATGTTTACTCAAAACCCAAATATCTGGAACACTTCATCCTATTCTTGAACACGCACAATCTTTGAGTTTCTCTCACTGTGTGTTTATGTTGCAGCTGACCCCATGGGACTCCACTGGCACGAGGATGCCACTAGCTGCCCACAATCCCCTTTGCCACGTCTCATTCACCCGCTCTCGGCCAACCGACGTACCAGATTCTGGTATGTTGCCAGGGGCAAGTGGACTTCCATGACAACTGTTTAGCGGGAGAAAGACGGGCAGACGAGGAGAGAGGGGGACAGTTTATCTCACTCCAGGGATAGATCTATGGGATATCTGCCAGGCCACATGCTATCATTATGGAGCAGGTTGGATAGCACATTAGAGAATGACAACTTTCAATTTGATGGGCCTTTGAACACAAAGGACTATCAGGAGGGGCGGCAGAACACTTGGCACTGAAGCACTGTGGGATTAGAGGGGATTAAACTGACAAAATGTGTGTGTGTGCGTGTGTGTGTGTGTGTGTGTGTGTATGTGTGTGTGTGTGTGGATGCACCTATAATGTATCTCTTTACTTTTATATGCAGCAAAGATGTCACATGGTCTTCAAAGCTTGACACTCCAGAGGAACAATTTTACATTTTGTCTTGCAGATTGACCCAAAACGCTAAACCAGGTATTACACTACCAGGTAACGCTAATTGGTGATATTTGCTAAGACAGGATTTATTATTGGTAATGCTCTAATTTATTTTGAACTACCATGTTCTACAGGAATAGATGAAGGCTCAAATTATGTGACTTGTGTAGAAGAGGTGTATTATTGTATTTCTAAGTGATTTTCACCTGTATGATGATAAAACGATAATAGACTTGTAATGATAATAGACTCATATCAAGAGACTGGATAGTAAGCCAGAAGTAAGATTAAAGTCAAAATTAAGCCATAGCAACACCCTAGCAATGTGACGATTTCTGTGATCGTGGTTCAAAAACGAAACCGTGGTCCTAAGACGGCCATTGCGACCAAAGATAGCCTGCAATCATTTTCTGACAGTGTCAGAAATTCAGCATGATCATTACACAGTGTTTGCTGCTACGACCCACGTTTACTGGCCAGACAATAAAACTGCAGGAAAAAAATGGCGTTTGATTAATGCGGCATGACGTTAAAACTTAAAACTGCTAACCTCAAACTCTTACCTCAAACAGCTTCCTCTTTTATCAGCAAACATAAAAAGTACAACTGCCAAACTGTGCTTCATCATGCTCTTTTTGTTTACCACTAGTGCATGCTAATGATGCTTTATTACTCAATAATAACTTGCGTCGTAGCCTACGAGTCACTGCATACATGTTGTAACCAAGTTTTTTTTAGATCCATGTCGCACAGTGTGATTTGGAATGATCTTAGAGGATGACTAAAATTGTGCAGTCTGTAGAAAGCTTAAGATAATAATGTGCACTCTTTAGGGTTAAATAAGTAAAAACAATAAATAAATACCTTTTGAAAGGGCACCGTTCTAGTGACCAGTTTTGTACCTTTTTTGTTCTGAAATAGGGGCCTGTCACACCCATGGACGTTCTGTGTTTGTTTTTCTCCCCATGTGCTCTGTGACCTAGTTTTCTCCCTTGTCTTATTGCTTCATTTGATTCACCTGTGTTTGTTAATCATCCCTCGTTTAGTTCAGTATTTATAGTGTTGTCTGCCCTAAATTCCCTTGTCCGGTGTTAAAGTCATTTTGTACCTCCATGCTGTGTCTTTCATGTGTCTCCTACCTGCCCTGTGTTCCCTGCGACTTGGTTTATTAACGATTGTTAAGTTAAATCTCCTTCGTCTCTGTGCTCCTCGCTTCCCCACTGCAGCAGCGTGACAAAGCACTGGACCAAAGAACAAAGATGAACTGGGCTGAAGACAAGCTATGGTGTCTGCGGCAGAGGGGTCGGTCATTGGAGAGGTATGTGGAGGAATTCATTGAGCTATCTTATCGGGTGAGCTGGCACGACGCTGCTCTCGGTCATGTTTTCAGATGGGTCTGGATAAGGATACGATCCGTTGCGATCTCCCTACGTGTGATTTTCCCTTGGTCGAGTTAATTAATCTTGCCCTTTATTTAAATGGTTCTAATTTTGAGGTAGAAGAAATAAAGGAAAATTTAAATAATCCTCATCCAGCCCCCTCTGAGACATACCGTGCCTCTCCAGCTCACTACATGCCAGGACCCTCCACATCCCGAACCAATGGTTCCGACCACCCGTCACCCCCAAGGTACTCCCGAGCTCGAAGACGGAAGTCGAATAGGGCAGATCCCACATACCAGCCGGGTCGATTAGCACTTATGTCTACAACAATTTTCCTGTCTCCAGTTCCGAGCTCCTTCTCGGTCCTCAGCCCAAAAACCGCGGTCGCTCCACTGTCAAGTCTGCCGGCCGCTCTGCTCTCAAGCCCGTTGGCCATTATACTCACAAGCCTGCCAGCCGCTTCCCACTCGGGCCTGCCGGTCGCTTCGTCCTCACGCCGACTGCCCGTCCCCCCGCCAAGCCCACCTGCCGTTTCACTCTCAGGTCCCACGTTTGTTGCAGCATCCTCTCTGGCCCCATCCCCTGAGTCCGCTCCAGTGTCGGCTCCAGCCCCTGAGTCCCCTCCAGAGAAGGCTCTAGCCCCTGACCAGAATTGAGAGATGGCTCTAGACCCTGACCAGAGTCGAGAGATAGCTCTAGACCCTGACCAGAGTCGAGAGATAGCTTTAGCGCCTGACCAGAGTCGAGAGATGTCTCCAGCCCCTGACCAGAGTCGAGAGAGAGCTGCTGTTCCCACGTTTTGCCCAGAGAGAGCTCCTGTTTCTAAGTCAAGCCCAGAGAGGGCTGCTGTTTCCACGTCTGGCCCAGGGAGGGTCTCAGATCCCGAATCTAGCCCAGAAAGGGCCCCTGTCCCCACACCTAGCCCAGAGAGGGCTGTTGTTCCCACGTTTGGCCCAGGGAGGGCCTCAGATCCAGAGTGCAGCCCGGAGAGGGCTTCTGTTCCCAAGTGCAGCCCAGGGAGGACTTCTGGGCTTCTATATGTCTCCAGCCGTAGGGGCCTGGGCCGAGTGCCGAAGCCAAGGCCACGGAGGCTGCTCTGCCATGGCTCCCTGAGCTGCCTGCTCCGCCATGGTGCCCCAAGCTGCCTGCTCCACCATGGCCCCTCGTACTGCCTGCTCCGCCAAGGTCCCCAGATCTGGTACCGCCCTGGAGGCTTCCAGTCCCACACAAGTCGGTCCTTAGGAGCCTCCAAGGCGCCCACTCTCCCACCCCTCGATTATATGTAGCGCGAGTACACGTCCACCGGGGGGGGGGGCCATATGTCATGCCCATGGACGTTCTGTGTTTGTTTTTCTCCCCATGTGTTCCGTGACCTAGTTTTCTCCTTTGTCTTATTGCTTTACTTGATTCACCTGTGTTCATTAATTATCCCTCATTTAGTTCAGTATTTATAGTGTTGTCTGCCCTAGATTCCCTTGTCCGGTGTTAAAGTCATTTTGTACCTCCATGCTGTGTCCTTCATTTGTCTCCTGCCTGCCCTGTATTCCCTGCGATTTGGTTTATTAAAGATTGTTAAATCTCCTTTGTCTCTGTGCTCCTCGCTTCCCCACTGCAGCAGCGTGACGGGGTCATAGAGACTTGGAGTTGGGCTGTTTTGACTAACCAACCACCCAGAACACCATAGCAACCACTTAGCAATGACAGCAACTGCATGCTTCTATAAAATGGTATATAATGATATAGTAAATATCTGTCTTGTTTATGTTCATAGATGCAGTACTGGAATGTCTGGGGGTCAGGTGGGAGCTGCATTACTCTGTCTTGAGCTATTCAGACACATTGTCTGAGTTGTATACTAACAGCAAAAGACAGAGGGATGTTCAGCTACAAGAGAGAGCTGGTATGGTGCCCATCTACAGTATATGCTTTTTTGTGCATGTTTTGTTTTCATTTTTTGGTTTGGTTTGGTTTGGTGTGCATTGTTTTGTTTTCTGGGGTTGGTAGAGCTTAAAAGGTCTCTGAAGATCTTAAAGCATAGTAAATTAGTCAATAGTGTACATTTAAAAAAAAAAAATGTTTGCCTGAAGATGTAACCATAGCAACAGTATGCTGCATGAATACTCTCAGGTAGGATCAGTATCTATTTCTAAAAGTACAAATTGAAAATCCTTTGTGCATCCCAACAAGCTTGATAAAAACAACAACAACATTGGCTCAACTAATGACATGAGGATCTATTTTTACTTACCAGAGGGAGAGGGGAGAGTGTTGTTCTGGAAACTTGTTTGAAAACAGTCATTATTTTTGCAGTTCTGTTTGGTGACACTAGTGGTGCAGAAATAGCACACATTACCTCTAAAATAGCCTTATAGCCTTAAAAAAAAAAAAAGTCCTGAGAATTAGATGAACCCATCCAAAGGTCATTATATAATGAGCACATGGGACAGAGCTGTTTATTTATGAAGGAGTTCATTAAAATAGTCATAAAATATGGAGAATAATAACTTGTAAACCATTATTATGTAATAAATAATGCAAAAGTGAAGATCCCATTATAGTCATCATAATAAATACACAGCTTCAGATATGAATATTTTACATGTTTATCTTAGAGTTTGTGGAACGGACATGTTAAAAAAAAGAAACAGTTCAAGAGAGAAATTCGGGCCTTCCATGTTGTTTGTGATGCTGCAGCCACTGGTAAAGACAGCAGAGTTAATAGGACTCAGCACGAAAGAGGACTGGTCTACAGAAAGTGGCATCTCAGCAGCCCTTTGATTATCCGACTGCCTGTCAAAGATGCCTCCATCAGTAAAGAGGGTAAGTGCTAAAAAGGTGTCATATTTATTATATTATAGCAGTAAATAACAAGCTGTGTCATCATCACTTGTTGACTTGCTGTCACATGAGCTTTTGATCTATGTGTGCTATCATTGATGTTGACTGATGAGGGGGCATACAGTGACATTTAAGGAGAAACACAGTTATGTAAGAATCTCTGCTGTGTTCTAGCTTTGTCTTTTGCCCTGCGGACCCTGTACGACCCAGAGGAACGCCCCAGTGAGTGGGGAGAGGCTTTGCTCTCTACTGCTGCATTACTGGGAATGTCAAACCTCTTCCAGAAGTGAGTATCGACAACTTCAAATCTTTCTTTGCACTAGCAGGTTCAGTACAAGATGTCCAAAACACAAGCTACTGTTGTCACTGTCATTTATACTGTACATACATACCTATCAAACGTTTGGAATAATTGTGATTTTTTATATATATATATATTTGAAAGAATATTCAGCATATTAGAATGTTTTCTGAAGGATCATGTGACACTGAAGACTTGTGTAAATGTTGCCAAAATTCAGCTTTGCAATCACAGCAATAAATTACATTTTTAAATTTTAAGTTTTAATAATATTTCACGCTACATTGGCGGTTTGAATTACATTTAAATTTACATTTAGTCGTTTAGCAAACGCTTTTATCCAAAGCGACTTAAAAATGAGGACAATGGAAGCAATCAAAATCAACAAAAGAGCAATGATACGCAAGTGTTATAACAAGTCTCAGTTAGCTTAATACAGTACACATAGCAAGTTTTTTTTTAATTATATAATAAATAAAAAGAAAACAGATAGAATAGAAAAAGAATAGAGCAAGCTAGTGTTAGAGGTCTTTTATGCTTTTGTTAATTATATAATAAATAAAAAGAAAACAAATAGATACAAAAAGACTAGAAAAGCTAGTGTTACTATTTTTAAGAATTAAGAGTTTAAATTTTCAAAATGTATTTTAAGTCATGCTGTTTAAAACATATATTTAGTTTCTACATATATTTTGGTCTGGAAAAAAAAAGGTTAGGAAAGGTTTGACAAAGGGTCACATAGATTATGTCTCCTACAAAAAAAAAAAAAAAAAAAAAAAAGAAAGTAAAAAACTCTATTCCTGTGTGTGTAGTGTGTCATATTAAGCAATAAAGACTGATCCAGTAGTGCAGAAGCCCACACCCAGGTCTCTAGAGAAGTTTGTGTTGTCCAATCTTAGTTTGATTCATATCCAGGATGTTGGGTGGAACTGGATGTGAATTTTTGCACTGCAGTCAGTCACTGTATTTATTTGAAAGATATTTTTCAAATAAGATCACTCATGTTCCACCCAGCAGAGTTTAAACTACAGCATGCATTGCATAACAGTGCATTTCTCTCTTGGTCATGGCTGCGTCAATTTGTAATACACACAGTCACGAATGCTCATATGTTTAGTTTTTAGAATATCATTTCAGAATATCAGAAATAATCCAGACATATATGACTACACAGTGTTGTATGGTATATCAAATATTGTGTGCTTTTAAAGCTGATGGAAATGATTGACAGGTGTCTTAAAGAGATGTTGGCAAATATCTCATCATTGACTGTCTGCAGCTTTCATCGGGTGTCCTGCAAGGAAATTCTTCTTCTTCTTCTTCTTCTTCTTCTTCTTCTTCTTCTTCTTCTTCTTCTCCTTCTTCTCCTTCTTCTTCTTCTTCTTCTTCTTCTTCTTCTTCTCCTTTTGTTCTGTTGTTCTTTAAATGACCATTAGGGGGAGCTCTGTATTCAGTGTGTAAACATCTATAAACCTCTTTCTGTGTTTTTCAGTTTAAAGAGACTGTTCTCCAGAGAGCATGTGAGCACTGTTTGGAGCTGTCCCTAGTGACTGAACTCTCCTTCCATATAAAACTCAGAGATCTGCCTTTTGACCTCCTGCTGAAGACCCTGCTTAGTCCAAGGTCTCATATATTTTTCTTCTCTTTTTGACCTTTAAGTGGCAAATCACATTGAGAAGCACTTTCATCAGGATCTTGTTTGATTACATTGCTTTTGCATAAAGAAGATGAAGCCTGTTTATAAGACCATTAGGATATTTTGCATCGTGACATTTTTCATTACTGCAGTGCATCAGGGTGTTTTACTTTCGCATTTGTTTGTAATTCCCTTTATTCTCAATGGTCATTTTCAGTAGATTCTCATTACTGTAATATAGTCAGGAAAATCATCCTTTCAGCAAATGTTTTATTCATTTACATCAATACAAAATAAGTTCATTGTACCAAACACTCACTCTATCTATCTATCTATCTATCTATCTATCTATCTATCTATCTATCTATCTATCTATCTATCTATCTATCTATCTATCTATAATCTAACTCTATCTATCTATAATCTAACTCTATCTATCTATCTATCTATCTATCTATCTATCTATCTATCTATCTATCTATCTATCTATCTATCTCTCTCTCTCTCTCTCTCTCTCTATCTATCTATCTATCTATCTATCTATCTATCGTAATGCGTTATGCAAAACAAAACACTTAATGGTCTTAAAATAGTATTAATGGTCTTGAAAAATAAATAAATAGGCTAAATGTATACACAAACACACATACACATACATGCATACATACGTACATACATATATTTACTATATATTCTACATATATTTTGGCCAAGGGGAAAAATGTCTAATGGGATTGGGAAAAAAACTTATGTAAAATATGTCTTGTACACATAATGAAGGCCAAAGCACATACCTTTGTGTGTGAAATGTCATATTAAGTAAAAAATGTTTTATACTCGATGCTAATTCTCATTAGAGTCTCATTACTGTAATATAGTCATGAAAATAACCCTTTCTCCAAACTTTTTCTAATTTACATCACATAAAATAAATACATTGCACCAAATAATACCACGATGCGTAGATCCATATTGTTATTTGTGTATGTATTTATTTTTTTCTTTATTATAATGGGTGAAATGTGATTTTGCAATGTCCCTCTGCTTATTGGTCTTAAAATAGGCCTTTTTTCTTTGTGCAAAATATAATTTCTTTTGATTTTGGGGTGACATATGGCCTGGACATTCTTAATAACACTTTTGCAAAGTACTTTTCTGTACTTCAAGTCACCTTCTGCATACATAATGACTATTAAAACACATCAAAAATGAGCAGATGGAGTAAATCAGCAGGAAACTAATAAGGTTTCTGTGTATAGGCTGTTCACATCTAATGAGTATGAGGTCTTGAGAGCAGGCTGTGCTGGCTGTACCTGCAGTTAAACCCCCTCAGACAGACCCTACCAGCCCACAGCACCATCAACACCTTCTTTTCCAAGTACGTAACCTCCTTTATGCCATTTACAGCTATCAGCAAAAAACAATGCACGTGATCCATTAGTATAATTCCAGACAGTAAAAACCCCATTTATGGAGGACATTACAATAATTCAGTACACTATTCGTTCTTTTTGAAATGACCTTGATACGGCTTAGCTTGTTTCATGCATATATGCTGTTTTAATGATATCCCTCCATCATATATCTGTCTGTTTCAGGGAAACGGCTGTTTTCTTGCAACAGCCTCAGGGTCAAAAATACATCACTATCTTTCAAGCCCTTCATCTTCATGGCATTACTGAATGTAAGTTTTGGATGCTTCATGATAGATGCTCACAACATCACAAACTAACATTGTCTACAACAACATTAGATTGGTCTTCAAAACCAAGCATACATCTTTGTCCCCAATCTCTGAATACTGTTATGCCTCATTATTAGCTTAACTGAAAACAGACAGTTTGGCAGAATGAATGTGTACATCTCCACAAGAGAGTGTCCAGACAAACAGTACGTCCCAGCTACAGGATCACGTCATGGCCACAGTCAGAACCTCATCCACTGGACCTCCAACGCCCACCAAACAGACGTGACAACACTATCAACTATTCTGAAATACTTCACAGGCACAGTCATACTACTAATGTGGGTTATTTTTTAGGTCTTAAAGGGATAATTCATCAAAAAGGAACACTTTGTTGTTATACTCACCATCATGTCATTCAAACTTGCATGGACAAAAAAGTGTTGTAATGTCCATGTAAGTGTCAAGAGATGTAAAAATAACATGAATGAATGAACAAAAATGGGGGCAACATGTGCGGAAACCTGTTATTAGCACTGTTTGCTCATATGCAGGGTTATGGATCTAAACAAACTCTTAACCCTACATACTAAGTACATAACTCATCCTGCACCAGATACAGGAACGAATGATACCCCATATTATGGGGCATGTTGCAACTTAGCATTAAACTGTTTCAAAATTCACAATAAAATAAATAAAATAATAAAAAAGAAAGTTATCTTCAACTAATGTTAAAGGAATAGTTCACCCAAAAATCAAAATTAGCTGAAAATGTACTTACTCTTAGGCAATCCAAGATGGAGTTTGTTTCTTCATCAAACAGATCTGGAGAAATTTTAGCATTACATAACTTGCTCACCAATGGACCCTCTGGAGTGAATGGGTGCCGTCAGAATGAAAGTCCAAACAGCTGATAAAAACATCACAATAATCCACAAGTAATAACAAGAATCCAGTGAAGTGAAAAGCTGCATGTTTGTTATAAACACATCTATAATTAAAATGTTTTTAACTTCAAACCATTGCTTGTTTGGAAATATGAGTCTTCTATCCATAACATTGTTTTCTCCAGTAAAAGTAATATTAAGTAATCTCATCTGAATCAGGAGAGAAATATGCACAGATTAAGTACCATTTATAAGTGAAAACACTCCAAAACTTTTCTGAAAAAATATGTTGGTGGATTTTGAGAGGACATCAGTGGATGGACTTTTTTCATTGGAGGAAACATTATTATGGATTATGGACCAGTATTTTGGCCAGAAGCAAAGGTTTCAAGTTAAAATGCCTTTATGGATTTGTTTCTTACAAACATGCAGCTATTTAATTGAACGTTAAATGTTCATTAATTCACTTTAGTTGTGGCAATTACTTGTGATTATTGTGATGTTTTTAATCAGCTGTTTGGACTCTCATTCTGACGGCACCCATTTACTGCAGAGGCATTGTTTAGCATGAGATGTAATGCTAAATGTAATGTAATTCCTCCAAATCTGTTCTGATGAAAAACAAAATCATCTACATGTTGAATAGTCTAAGCGTGAATACCTGTATATTTTCAGCAAAGTTTCATATTTGGGTGAACTATTCCTTCAACCACACACTATACTTGTTGGGAGAAGTAGCTTATCACTGGAAAAGGTACACTGTTTTGGAAATAACCAGTAAGAAGCATTGCTGCTTTTAGTTTACTACTCAACACTATATTTGAGTTGTGTTGTTTATGTGTGTTCATGTCTCAGGGCAGCATCTGCAGGAGCTGCAAAACATCAGAGTTCTTCCTGAATCCTGGCTGCTGCACATCCTGTCCAATCATCACCACACTGTGAGTGTGTGTAGAGACCACTAACACAACACCTTATTCAACCCACCCATTGCTCCAGATGTACCGCCATACATAATTCACAAGCTGCTTGTTTTAATATAAGTTGTATTGATTTTTTGGCTCCAAGTGAAAACTAATTCATTAGCTGCAGGGTTTATCTGTATGTTTTCTCCATAGCTTTACAGCGGGGGCGACATGGTATTGACAGACTTCTCCAAACAAGCTATCCGTTTTGGACTGATTTTTGATAGGGTGCGGTACACTTTCTGACCCTTCAACACTGATGCATTATGGCCATTCCTGGAGCTTTTCAGTCCTTCAGTCACTTGCAATTACTGTTGTTACAATATGACAAAGTCAGTCCATGCTTTTTCTTTTACTTGCTTGTAAGGCAGTGTTTTTTGTGTTGTTTTTCCTTGCGTCACCGTACAGGAACAAGAGTGCTGCACTCAAACCATCAGTATCTATGGCTTTTACTTTCTTCTCCAAGCTGCTAAAATGGGTGAATCAGATACATACAGCTTCTCCATTGAGGTTAGAGCACCCACAGCTTCATATACCCTTGTGAAAATACCCTTCATGACCAATTCTCAATACACAAAGTGCACTGTTAAATTTGTCAGATGTTGACTAAGTACTTGATGAAGTGTGTTATTTGATATTAAATTAAAGTTAACATATTTGTGACTTCATTACAAATGTGTAATAACAAACATATTGATGGCATGCAAGTTAAAATGGAAATGACAAGTGTATTTTATTTTGCCATAAATGCTTGTCAGTATATTTAGCAGTGCAGTTTAACCATATTTCAAAGACAATAAAAGCAATATATAGAGATGTGGGTCAAAGACGTTAAGATGTTCGCATCAAAAGAAATTCACAAAAGTGATTTTATGTCCATAGAAAGCACATTAAATGTAAGTAAAGTGTTTACTTTTAAGGTTTCAAATAAGTTTTTGGAGAATAAAATGTCAAAATTTGGTTGAAATAATGTTACACTGTCATTCAGTGTAACACAATATTTATGTAAAAATTCAAACAACATGCTTATTTTGACTTGTACATATTAAAATGTATAAAAGAATAAGGAAGCATATTAGATTTATTGTGTTTTAAATGAGTAAAAAAAATCTTACTGGCAAATGGGCAAAATGTAAGATAGTGGCAAATTTAAAAAAAAAAAAATGTAAAATTACAACTAATTAGTATTTGCGGTGAAAGTAATTCATCTTTTAATGTGTCATAAATTGATTTTTGTTGTAAATATGCCTGACAAGATTGTTACACTGAATGACATTTTAGTGGGTAAATTTAGTAAATCAGGGAAAAATGCATGATATTTATTTTTGGCTCAGAAAAACAAAAACAAAATTACAATTAATTTAAACAGAAAACTTTTTTTATTTTTTGGGGGGAAAAACAACAACAATTTAAAGCAGTATTACACTTATTGTTTTTATGGTTAAACCTTTTTTCGTCTTTGACCCATGTGCTTATACTTAATTGGATCAAAAAGCACTCGGTCACACTTTATTGTAAGGCCCAATTCTTGCTAAACCATTAACTACTCGTAGTTTGCTGCTTATTAATAGTTAGTAAGGTACTTGTTAAGTTTAGGTATTGGGTAGGGTTAGGGATGTAGAATATGGTCATGCAGAATATGTGCTTTTTAAGTAATAAACAGCCAATATGCTAGTAATAGGCATGCTAATAAGAAACTAGTTAATAGCGAGTATTGTCCCTATACTAAAATATTTCCAAGCACTCTTAAAATCATCGTTTGCATTTAATATAAATTTAAACTGTAATACATTTTAAGAGTAAATAACATGCAATTAAGTGTCTGAGAAACTACATTCAGCTTCTGCTTAAATAAATTATTTTAAAGTAAATTATTAGCATAATAAATTCTCTTTTTAAAAGTACCCTAAAGTGTACTTCTTGTTCACAAGAGTATGTCTAACAAGTTAGGATTTATTAAGTCTTAAGTATCCACCAGATGGCACTTTGAGATGGAGCTATCAATGTATTTCCTTTACAATGTGTTTAACTGGTGTTATGTAAAAGCAGTTCACCCACAATATTGTCATCATTCATGCATTCTTATGTCATTCAGCCAAAGCTGACTTTTTCCCCCCCCATGGCATAAACAAAAGCAGAAGATTAATGTCAAACTATAAAAAAGATATAAAACTGCCATAAAAGTGGTTCATGCATTAGCTGTAAGAAACAGTCTGAAATTTAAGTCTGGTTCCTGCATGTTTCATTATTGTAGTCAAATCTGCCTATGAGGTTTGACTCGCCTCTCTATTTTAGGCTGTCAGCAATAACTGTTAAACTTAACAGTTATTGCTGACAGCCTAAAATAGAGATGAACAATCAGTATTTTCGTATTGCTGCAATACCTTTTTTATG
This sequence comes from Spinibarbus caldwelli, assembly GCA_039654775.1. Taxonomy (NCBI): domain Eukaryota; kingdom Metazoa; phylum Chordata; class Actinopteri; order Cypriniformes; family Cyprinidae; genus Spinibarbus; species Spinibarbus caldwelli. The sequence goes on from CM077257.1 coordinate 22,138,590, forward strand.
AATTGTTTTTATTATTATTTTATTTTTTTATGTTGTGTTTTCCATTTTTATTTTAATTTAAAAATATTAGTCATTTTGTTATGTGTTGTTTTCATTTTTATTGTTATTTTTTTTTTAAATATGCCTATGCAATTTTTATATATACATACATACACTCACCGGCCACTTTATTAGGTACACCTGTTCAATTGCTTGGTAACACAAATTGCTAATCAGCCAATCACATGGTAGCAACTCAATGCATTTAGGCATCTAGATGTGGTGAAGGTGACTTGCTGAAGTTCAAACCGAGCATCAGAATGGGGAAGAAAGGGGATTTAAGTGACTTTGACAGTGGAATGGTTGTTGGTGCCAGACGGGCTGGTCTGAGTATTTCAAAAACTGCTGATCTACTGGGATTTTCACGCACAACCATCTCTAGGGTTTACAGAGAATGGTCCGAAAAACAGAAAATATCCAGTGAGCGGCAGTTGTGTGGACGAAAATGCCTTATTGATATCAGAGGTCAGAGGAGAATGGGCAGACTGGTTAGAGATGATAGAAAGGCAACAGTAACTCAAATAACCACTCGTTACAACCAAGGTATGCAGAATACTATCTCTGAACGCACAGCACGTCGAACCCTGAAGCAGATGGGCTACAGCAGCAGAAGACCACACCGGGTGCCGCTCCTGTCAGCTAAGAACAGGAAACAGAGGCTATAATTCGCACAGCCTCACCAAAATTGGACAACAGAAGATTGGAAAAATGTTGCCTGGTCGGATGAGTCTCAATTTCTGCTGCGACATTAAAATGGTAGGGTCAGAATTTGGCGTAAAGAACATGAAAGCATGGATCCATCCAGCCTTGTCTCAATGGTTCAGGTTGGTGGTGGTGGTGTAATGGTGTGAGGGATATTTTCTTGGCACACTTTGGGCCCCTTAGTACCAATTGAGCATCGTTTAAATGCCACAGCCTACCTGAGTATTGTTGCTGACCATGTCCATCCCTTTATGACTACAGTGTACCCATCTTCTGATGGCTACTTCCAGCAGGATAATGCACCATGTCACAAAGCTCAAATCATCTCAGAACGGTTTCTTGAACATGACAATGAGTGCACTTTACTCAAATGGTCTCCACAGTCACCAGATCTCAATTAAATAGAGCACCTTTGGGATGTGGTGGAACGAGAGATTCGCATCATGGATGTGCACCTGACAAATCTGCATATGGACCAAAATCTCTGAGGAATGTTTCCAACACCTTGTTGAATCTATGCCACGAAGAATTAAGGCAGTTCTGAAGGTAAAAGTGGGTCCAACCCGGTACTAGCAAGGTGTACCTAATAAAGTGGCCAGTGAGTGTGTATATTTATATATATATATATATATATATATATATATATATATATATATATATATATATATATATGTATATGTGTGTGTATATATATATATATGTATGTATGTGTGTGTGTGTGTGTGTGTGTATTATTTATATTTTTTTATTTTTTTATTTATTTCAATTTTAGTTTTAGTTTTCTTAGTACATCAAGTTAAACTAAATTAAAATGAGAAATGTTGCCTTGGCAAATAGCTTAAATAAAATATTTTTTTATTATTATTATTATTATTATTATTATTATTATTATTATTATTTATTTTAGTTAATGTTTATTTCAAGTAACAAATTTGTATTTTATGGTTTTAGTTTTAGCTAACAATAATAATCCTGATAATAATAGAAATAATAAAAGAATAACAATGTTTTTGTAGTTGCAGTATAACCATGTTTTATTTAATCATAATTACTGAATTATTATCATTTCAAAAGCAGATGATCGACCTGTAATGAATACAATACACTTTGACAGATGCTTCTTTATAAAAGTTCTAATTTGTCCTTTTCTAACAGCCGTTCCAGATTGAAGGACTTTCTTCTCCCATCCTGGTGACCTTTGCTCTGGCATTCCCATTTTGAGCTTGCATCTTGCCCCCTTTTCATAGTAAATATATTAATGGATTATACAGAATGACAAAATGCTTTTGTGTTTTTCATGTTCGTGTATGGTGGACACTATGTCTAATTACAGCTATATTGTACTATGAATTCCCATAGAGTCACTAAATTAGACATGAGGCACTTGCACTAAAAAAAAAAAAAAATAAATAAATAAATAAATAAATAAAATTCCGGACCACCTCTGAAAATAAATCATTTATACAGCTGCTGGGCTTAAGAAAAACAAAAGGTTGTTTTTAACCCAGCATTTTTTAGAGTGCACAATTTAATGTGGGGAATAAAACAAAGAAGCAGCTCTTTATTGTGCGTACAGCAGTAAACGACTCTTTACTGCAGGTAAAGAAAAGACTGTTTATATACATATAGCCATAATAGTATCAAAAAATAGTAACAAAATATTTTTAATGAAACGAATGAACTGTATTTTAGTTAGTTTGTTTGTTTGTTTATTTATTTTTCATTTAACATTTTGCATTTTTTGGGGAATTTTATGATACTTTAAGACATAGTTATGATCCATTTATTACCTGTTAACTACTTTTTGAGCATTGACCTGAAAAAAAAAAAAAAAACTTAAACTGTTTACTTAAATGCATATTTGCTCCCCATTTATTTCCAATGCGGTCTTTTTTTAACCGTGAACAGTACAAGCGTGACATTTTTTTTTTTCAGGACCATTTAACCTTTTTGAAGAATATCTATGACTGATTGATTGATTGACTGATTGACTATCTATCTATCTATCTATCTATCTATCTATCTATCTATCTATCTATAGACAGTTAAGGGTTAGAAACACTTCTGGGTATTTTTATTCATTTCCAGCTTAAGCAACAAAAATAACAGCATCCAAAATCCTCTGTAGCTTTAATTATTAATAAAAAAAAAAAAAAGTGGCCTCATTGCTGTACAAAAAAAAAAAAAAAAAAAAAATGTAGTGCAGTCAATAAACAATGCAAAAGTAGCAATGTAGACCTAAAAATATCTGAGAGTAAAGATACAAAGAGCAAAGATTAAAAAAGGTTTTTTTGCATGTACAGTTTGCATCACTTCTGTCTGTTTGCATCCCTTCTGTCCAGATTAATGTCTTAAACTTTGTTGGAGCAAATGCAGCTGGTGACAGTCTGCCATGAACACTTGAAAGTCTTCATTCTTTTCTTTTTCTTCTTCTTCTTGCTGCTTTTTTTAGTTCTCAGAAGGTTTCCTCAAGGCATATTCCAATTCGCGTACTTATGAACTGTTCTAAGCAATTTTAGTAGTGTGTTCACACTGGAAATTCCAAATAGAAAGGTCTAAATAAGGTCAAGTTGAGCGCATTGCATTGTGGGATACAATATGTTGCCCAGTATGCTCTGGTACTGCACATTTTGGGAATGTAGAAGTTCATCCATGTCTTCCATGCATACAGAAAGTTAGCATATATCATTTGCATATTATACTGTAAAATTCATCTCGAAAAAGAAAAATATCTTCTGTATGGAGCAGCTATTGCAGCATTAACTGTTGTTTTTGAAGCTCATTTCTCATAGATCTGACAGACTGTCCACGTCAACACTGTGGACTGCCGTCATTTGGCTCATGCAGCCTCAAAATAGTTTCCCTCCTCTTGAAATGTGCTGCATTGCTATTGTTTTCAAGGGCTGCGAATTGAGGGAAGAGGAAGCGTGTTTTGCGTGGTGCGCTCTGTGTTTTCACATGGGCAAACTGCCACTGAGGAAACAAAGCTATCCTGATCACAATACATGCTGGAAAATGCTCAGCCGAGCAGTGCGGATATACAGCAACCGTCCACAGACTACTGCATGACCCGCTGACCCCATGCAGGCTTTAAATAAAGTCACTCTGCTGCTCTGACCCACAACTGGGTTCCCCTGACCCACATTTTAATTTGAAAGTGAATATGAAAAAGCAGAAAAAAAAATATATATATATATTCTGCCTTACTAACTCTTCACAAAGAATGTTCAGGAATTAGTAAGGCTTAAGAAGATATTTTGAAGAATGCTGATAACCAAACAGTGGCTGGTAGCCAATGACTTACCTATTTATTTATTTTTTCCTCCATATTATGGAGGTCAGCGGCTACACCAACTATTTGGTTACCAACATTCTTCAAAATATTTTCTTCTGTGTGCAACAGAAAAAAGAAGCTCATATAAGTTGGGAACAACTTGAGGTTGAGTAAATACTGACATAATTTTAATTTTGAGTGGACTATCCCTTTAAGACCATTAAGAATGGGATGCACTAAAACATTTTTTAAAAAAGTAACCACAACTCTTTTTTTTTCTTTTTTTTTTTTAGCAATTCTGATTTTATTCCTCACAATTGTGACTTATTTTGTGCAAATCTGAAAATTAATCTCAGAACTGTGAGATATAAACAGAATTTCAAGATGTTAACTCACAATTGTGAGAAGAAACATCCAAATTGTGAGAAACTCAAATTTGAAAGAAGAAAAAGTCAAAATTGTTAGATAAAATGTTGTAATAGACCTTTTTTTATTATTAAAAATAACAATTGCAAAACATAAACTTCATCAAAATCAAAATTGTGAGATGTTAACTCAAAATTCTGAGAAAAAAGTAAGAATTGTGAGATATAAACTCAGAATTGTGAGATAAAAGTTGCAATTGTTGTATTATTATTATTTTTTTTAATAATTCCATGGTAGAAACAGGCTTCCATATAAAACAGAATTTATGTATTTAGTTATTTCAAAAATATTAATTTGCTGTTTCTCTACAGCTTGTCCAAGTTGAATAATAACACTATACATGTATTGTTCAAACTGTTAAAAATGTATTAAAAATTATCTATTAATTTTGTGATTAATCGGAGACATAATTTATATTGCGTTTAGAGCATTTTTTCAGTCTGTTTGCATACACATATTTGTTTTTATCTCAATACGTGCTGTCTCTGCAGGTCACTATAACCTCTAATAACCTTTGCTCAAATCTCAAACATGCACCTAAACAATAAAACACTGGGAGAGAGAGCATCCAGGGGGATTTCCCATAATGCAGCACTATTTCCTTCTCTTCAGTCACCTAGAGCATTGAAAGGCATGAACTGGATATACCACACATTTATTCTACACTGTGGAAGTATAAAAGCACCAATGCTTTAAAATACATTAGTATAAAATAAAAATTAAAAATACAATAAAAACTGTAATATAGTAATTTATTCCTATGATGGCAAAGCTGAATTTTCCGCAGCCATTACTCCATTCAAAAATCATTCTAATTATGCTGATTTGGTGCTCAATTACTATTAATAGTTCTTATTATTATCAGTGTTAGGCTGTTTAATATTTTTTTGCTGAAACTGTGATACAATTTTTCAGGTTTCAGAAGAATAGTTTAATTTATTTATTTATTTATTTTTTTACATGATCAATATCTTCTTTTACTGTCACTTTTGATACATTTAATGTGTCCTTACTGAATAAAAGTATTCATTTATTTTTGTTATGAAAAATCGTACATATCCCTAACTTTGCACAAAAAATACAAAGCAGCACAATAATAATAAAATATTTCTTGAGCAACACTTTAATAATGATGATTATAATTGCAAGTCGACATATTATAATGATTTCTGAATCGCATCTATGTGACTGCAATAAAACTATTAGAAAAGAGGATCAAAAGCGACCTACAGGCATTCTTTTTATAACTACAAATCCCATCATCCTTTTCTCTACATCCGGAAAAGAAGTGGCCTTTTCCGCCTTCAGTCGTAATTTTGTAAATCCCACTATGATTTAGGTTTGGGTCATGAATATTAATTACATCCCCTGACAGCTGGCTATTTGATTGGCTGAACGCAGACATAGGAAGGTGGTCGTTAGTCTGCTACCGAACAGTCGAACCCAACTGCCGGGAGGGCTTGGCTCATGTTTATTAATGCAGAAACGTGACTGGACGCTCTAAGGAAGGTTGCCCAGCGACGTCTGCAGGAACTAATTAATATTCATGAGCGTAACCCTGGTCGTAGTGGGATTCGCAGTTCCGCCCTCCGCCCGTCAGTTGCGGGATAGGCAGACCGTCGGAAGTTTGTGGGAGATGGGCTGAAAGTCCAGCACAGGCAGACCGAACACTGCTGCACAGGAGTTTCACAGCTGCTTATAAGTGTGTAAGTTATCTACACATATACTAACGAGACATATCGTGGAATATTAAACTTTGAATGCGTGTTATTGGTTGTGTTAGTTATACATTTACTGGGGCAGTTCGCTAACTCCCTTTATGCAAAACCTGTCGTTTCTGTTTCAGATAACAGGTTATTTACCGATCGGAACACATGAAATCATTTAGTCTTGACATGTAAAATCAGTTTTGATCTCGCTCTTAGAAATGATAGATTGATTTTGTCTGGAGATATGGCGTTGATGCGTTATGTCTGTACACAGCTCTAAAACCGAGTGCACTGCTTAACTAGACAGCATTTTTTGGACACCATAAGCATGAATGGAACGCACAAACGCGCCTGTGATGCTCGTAAATGCTGTAGAAGTACCTGTAATGTGGTGATACCATGGTACAGCGATGCAGTGATAGTATCAGGTGATATTACCATGTTACTGCTACTGAGATGAAACAAGAGGCAGAGAAGAGACAGCTGTCAATCACTGTTTTGATCTAGAGTTCAAAAGTGCCGCCCACTTTTTCAGTGGCCTTGGTTTTTTGAGGTGTAGAAGATAATTTTAAATCTTTGTTGAAACATTATAGGCAATGAACCAAACCATCCAGCTACAAAGTGAATCACAACGTTACAAACTTTGATTTGAAGCCCAAAAAAAAATTTAAATTGAAAATCTGACAAAAGACAATGGTACAGGACTGTGCACTTAATAGCTTTAATGATAATGGATATATATATAAAAATCTATTGAGTAATCACGATTAATCACATTCAAAATAAAAGTTTATGTTTACACACTATATGTGTGTGCTATGTATATTTGTGACCACAAATAAAATCGCCTTTAAAGTTGTCCGAATGAAGTCCTTAGCGATGCATATTACTTATCAAAAATTAAGTTTTGATATATTTACGGTAGGAAATTTACAAAATATCTTCATGGAACATGATCTTTACTTAATGTATACTAAGTATGTAACATATAATATGTAAACATAAGCTTTTATTTTGAATGTGATTAATCGCGATTAATTGTTTTCCAGCACTAATTTAGAGATGTTGATTATTTAGAAACAGTATATTAACAATGTATCAATTTATTTCAAAGTTTCAAATTTTGAACACAGCCCTTCTTTCAGTTTTATTTATTTATTTATTTTTTAAAAAAAAATGCTGAAATAATTTAGGCTGAAGAGCTTCAACAAAAGTATATCCCTTCAATTACAACCACATAATTCATAGCTCTGTCATATGTGTTATAGTTAAAAAACAAAAAAAAACAATTCCCCTAGAGAGGAAATGAATGGGATTTTTATATCTGGAACCCAGCTGTTGCACTACATTGTGGTTTCTCTTCTATTGCATTTGCTTACTGCTTTCTAAATTACACTGTCACTATTGCCATCCCTGTTCCTTCAGTAATCAATAGTACCATGGTAATATCATGCTGTATCAAGCATGGTTTAAACATGTACTATGATAGTACCATGGTATTCCTACTTTTGGGCATTGTCATTACTCATTTTTCACAAGTCTATTTCAAGTCTTATCAGATACATTGCTTTTTGTTTTTGATTACTGTTTGGAATTATTTGTATTATTACTGCATTATTGTATGGAATAGAGCTGTATCAAAAATATATATATATATATATATTTATTAAGAATAATAACAATAGTAACTAACAACTAATAGTAACTGCCATAATTTCATATTTAGGTGAACTATTCTTTGAATGGCTGCACTGGGTTCTGTATTTTCATGGCAGTTATTCGACAGTTTCCTGTTTCCACACAGACACTCGTGGGTTCTGAGTTAGGAACTGTGTAAGTTTTTTTTTTTTTTTAAATAGCTCTAATCCACTCATGTACGTCTCACTGCACCTATTACTTTCATGATAATATGACATTAACATGAAAATGTATTTATTTTGATATTGTAAACAGTAGGATTGTAAAATGAAAAGTGTATGGAATAGTTTTCCAACTTTCCATCACAAAAACAATGCAGAATTAATAGGTTGCTGTGTGATGTTATGCTCAAGGTATTTTACTCAAGGAAGATATGTCAAATGTTTCAAATATATATCAAAGTTCCTCCAAAACTGCAGTGCTGAAGTGAAAACAGTCAGGTGTTGTGCTGGGGTCTATCCAAACAGTTTTGTACATAAAGCAACAGAGTGTGTACACAAATACTATATTACAGTTATGGTTCAAAACTCATGCTATTCAAAAGTTTTGGGTCAAAAAGGTTTATTTCCTTTTTTAGAAAGAAATTCTATGCACATGATCAGAATACTTCACTGCTGTTTCCTCTAGATCCAGTTGACCCAGTTTGCATTTCCTTCTTGTAGTTTACAAGTTTTATCTGACTCAGAACAGTGTATGTGTTGTAGATAAATCTATCTCTTGCTAGATAATATAACAAAAAATCTCACACTGTACACCTGATGCAAATCTTGACAGTGAAAAAGGAAGGAAATGCCACCTTACCTCACTTACACCTGAATCTGTCTCTCTCTCACTCAAACGTGAACATAATCAGAAGCACAGGTAGAGCCTGTAGGACATGTGTTCTGACAGACAGCATGCTACTGTTGCTTTTATTGCTGGCACACACTGATTATAGGTCCTTTTTAATAAGTGTGGACATTCAGGTGTGATGTATATATATTTACAGTCAAAACTATTGCATGGTCATCAGAGGTCTGGATGAGTGTGTGTGTGTGTGTGTGTGTCTATATTTGTCTGTCTCTATGAATCAGAGAGAGACAGACAGAGCTCTTCCTGTGGATTAAACCTTTATTCATCATCATGACATGACAAAAAGCGAGTGGCACTTTCCAACTTTATATACTACAATATACTACATAGCAAATCCCATTGAGTTATTGTTTACATGTCGCAAAATGTAAACTGTATTATTGCACAGCTCTGTATAATTAAGTTGGATGTATAATTATTTCCAACTTTATCCACATACTGTACAGTGTACTGTGAAGCAGTGTATACTATGAAGCAGTTAAGATTTGCTTTACATGAGAATGTGTATAAAGTTTGATGTAATAGTATATATCCAATTTTAATGTATTGCTAGGCAATAATATAGTTTACATTTTGTGACTATATAAATAATCATGCAGCTGAGATTTGCTATAGAGTGTATATCGCTTTAAGTGAGTATAGTGTATGTATGTGCTATATCCAACTTTAAAATATATTGCTGAGCATTTTGCGATGATATACCAATCAAGCAGTTGATTTTTGCATATATCATCGCAAAATGTAAACTATATTAATGCCCAACATTATAAAGCTGGACATATAGTACATTCAACTCGATCCATGTACATGCACTAAATACTCATGTAAAGCAATATATATAGTTATATCAAGTCTCAACTGCTTGATTGGTCATATTTGATATTATTGCCTAACTCTAATCTGCTAAATGTAAAGTCATGAAGGTATTATTTAAATTTAAAGATCAGGATTTTTTATGTATTTATTATTATTATTATTTTTTTTTTTTGTAAAGTTGCTTCGGAACAATGTGTATTGTAAAAAGTGCTATACAAAGAAAATTTACTTGAGTTTCCATGCAAAACACATAAGCAAAATGCTAAAGTATTCTGGATGACCGCTAGATCTCTAGGGTTCCGCCTCCATTGTAAATCAATGCAAATGCAAACCCAAATTTTAATTTGATTGTCTGCTAGGCAGAAAAAAAAATAATAATAATAAAAAAAAAAATTAAAAAAAAACACTGAAGATCTGATCTTTGTTATATGAGATGAACAGATGTTCTTTATACTGATTTCACTACTCTATGTAATAAGTCAAACAGTGTCAAAAAAGTTTTTTTAGTGTGACAAACTGGGGGCCTACTCCAGGTTGACTCGACAAGATGAAAACACTGGCCTCATTCCAAACTCCGGTCAGCCCACGCCAAAAGACTTGAAGCTGCTATGTAAATGTTATGCACATGTGTACATGCTTAGTATATAAGGGACCATATAAGCTTCGCAATATTTTGGGTTTAACAGCTATCTCACATTTTCTAAACAAAGTACCCTTTGGTAATTGTAGATGTAGCAACTGTCAGTAATGTAACTTTACTTATAAAACTCAAACTTTTAAGCATCCTTTTTTAAATAAACAGGTCTAAATAAATAATTAGAGGCAGTATTTCCTGTAAAACTGCCATTGTGATTTCATGTTGCATTGACATTGGTCTTTGTTATGTGGGCAAAAGTAGTCGAGCTTTAATGACTAAAGATTTCAGAACATTGTTGCACCATTAGAAACCAAGATTTCAAAAGTATGGTAGCTCAGCATTTTTCAGCTTTTAGACATTTGGTTTCTACTTTACAATATATGGGAATAGCATTAATCAGTTGTCCAAGGCGTGGAGGTGACATTAATTAATACTAAAGACTCGCAATCATGAGTTAGCACTGAAAAGGCGTGGACACGGTTATTTTGCGTCTGACCTTATTGAATATGCATTTATAGGAGTTTCCCTTTCAGACGCAAAATTTATGGGAGGTGATTATTAAAATGAATCACCCAATGTGATTTACTAATGTTTGCGCTCGTCAAATTACTGGTATTTGTGCCATTATTTAACACCCAAAAAAAGCATGTCTTAAACCAGGTGCTAATTTGCGCTGCGCTCGGTAAATTGCGCTGGTCATTATAGAAATAATCGGGCTGCATCTGTGTTCTTTAATGTGCGCATTGTCAGTAAATTACACACAGAATTTTCCCCTCCCATCGGCACTTTTTATGGAATAGTGTTCTAACGCTAATTTGTCCTGTTTAGTAAATTTGGCCCTTAGTATTTTTCATTTGTTCCATGGCTTTGCGTGTGTGTTTTATTATTATTATTATTATTTTCAAATTAATTTGTATGTTTGTATATGTGTATATATGTATGGTATGTTTTTAGTCATGTGACTAATCACCTGGTAGTATAAAGCTTGCTGATTTAACTTTTTAATTCTCTGGTGAAGAGCATGTGTGCTCGAAACATCACCTGTATGATAGTCCACTATTAATTTTTTGCATTTTTGGAGCTTTGCTTGTCGACTTTGGTTTTGTTTTCTTATTATCTTTTTTGTCAAGTACCCAGTTTGAGCATTTTACCAGTAATGAGCGTGTTTTTGTTTGTTTTTGTACCTGTGATTGGTTAGCCCACCTTGCACTCTCTCTTCCTCTTTTAAACGCACTGTAGCTTTCAAATCTCCACCTTCCTCGCATGTTTATCATGCCAGAGTGGCTCCCAACTGCTCAAGGACACAGGGACACAGCACATGATTTCTGACTCTACTCCTACACTATGCAGCAATCCAACAAGTTTACAGTGACAGGTCATTTGTCGCTCCTCACTAAATGCAAAATAATTTGTGATGTCAGACAATTACAGCCTAATTATACAGGGTTAAGACCAACTGCTCAGCTAGTAGTTCAGACAACATGCTGTCTTACATGGTAATATGTAGTTGTGCACATCCCTCACAGATACAGTAGAAAGTGATAGAAAATTCCTTTGACGAGAAGGGGAGGGGGATTGGCCAACCCAGGCTCATGAAAAATATTTGCCTATGGCAACATTTTTGACAAATTGATATTACGTTGCTTCTTGCAGGTTTCACGGAAGTTTCAAAGTGAAATGTCAAAGAGTGGCACTAAAAGGTTAATGCTTATTCGCATTTGAAAATAATATATTCGTATTTGCCTTTGAAAATGGCATACACCTACAGTACTGTACCAGCAAGCTTACTACATTAGAAAAACCATATACTCTATATGGGGCTTTATATATGAGGCAAAAATGTAGGCTGTTCATTTACAAAATCAGATGTTTTGAGGTTATAACATAGTGTTGAGTCTTCATTAGTAAGTCGTTAATTGATAATCTATCCCTGTAATAATGTGTGTGAAAAGGAACATAAGTTGTTGGTGTTTCACTGCTACTAGTGTTCACTTAAGTTGTAATTGTATGTATAGATATGTTTTTGGAGTTTTGCAAAAATATATAGGCACATTTTTCCAGTGAGCTTGGGTCAAGATTGAACCTGCTTCATCTGCCACATTTCTGAAAAGCTGATATTCAGAACATCTTTTTTTTTTTTTTTATTTAGGTCAAATACTTAAATAGATTGCTTAGATTAGATGAATTATTGTGTTATGAAATTAAATCTACAGCAAATACATAAGAAATTGTACATGATGCAGAAGTTATCATAATATAGTAAATAAGAGTCCAAGAATATTAAAATGTAATTTCATGGTGCATCAAACATTTTCAGAGTTATTTAGACTGGAATATAATTAATATTATCCATAATAAATACCCTTAAAGTTGACTTGAAATGAAAATTCACTCCATAAATTTTCCTTAATGATCTATCTATCTATCTGTCTGTCTGTCTGTCTGTCTGTCTGTCTATCTATCTATCTATCTATCTATCTATCTATCTATCTATCTATCTATCTATCTATCTATTTAAAACCTCGTAACCTTAATCAAAATGTAAACTCTTCCTGTGAAAATAACATACTTCTCATTGGTGATGTATTGCAGGACTTCTCCATTCATTTAGTTTGCTTAGACCTTGACTTCAATCTCACATTTATCTTTGCCTCATATCAACAATTTACTGATTGAACCAAGTCCCCGTCCCCCTTTTTTGTTCTTTTTCAATCATCCCTTTCACTTGGATGTACATCACAGAAAGAAAAAAAAAAAAAAAAGATCTGTTACTTCCATTACATGGCAGAAATCAGTTGAAACATCCTTAATATCTCATTTTGCTACATTGTTTTTGGCTGTTACTTATAGAGCACATAACCACAAAATGATTAAAAGTCCTAAATATCAACATCATCAACAAAAAGAAAAAAAATATAAACACTTGTAGGGTAAGAGTGTCTCTTTGTTATTAAATTCATATGTGAGAAGCTTGTGTGTGCAAACTCTCTCTACAGCAATAGCAAACTGAATTAACTCTGGAGGTTTGTTGAAGTCATCAAACCTTGCAGCAAAGTTTCATCATATCTCTTCTAATTTGTAGTGTCAAGTTGTTTATGAAGTCTTGCAGTGTTGGAAATGGTTGCATTTTTACAGTGGTTCCAAAAGTTAAAAAAATGAGCACATCTTAAGTTTAAATCCATCGAGTGTTGCAACAATATCACAGACCATTTTATCTCATCACTGCAATCCCAGATTAAGGCCGTTCAAGTGATGGAAGCTGTCACTCAGAAAACACACTTTTGCCATGAAATTTTCATCTCGCATTCGAGACAGAAATGTGACAGCTCTCTAGTGATGGTAGCCACGGAGAAAAGAAACATTCTTCTGTCTGAGTCCACAAAAATGTTTTCCATTCCTCTTGCCATTTATTATTGTGATGTAGGAGTAAATCACTGTGCTTGGCTGACACATCTCATAGGAGCCTGTGAAACGTGGTGCTTTCATGAAACTATGTTGTTAATGTTGATGTGCTATCCAAAATGAAGACATAAAGACACAGCTTTCTTATCGGTGGATTCATTCACAGACATTTTCTCCACCTTCTTTTATTTTTCTAAGAATGCCAGTATTTTACTTCTTGTCATTGTGTCAAACATCAGTATTTTTTTAATAGATTGTGTTGTTTCTGTCTTTATCACTATAGTGTTAGCATGTAATCTTTCACAGTCTTTGAGTCAGTGAGCGGTTTCTTCTTTTTTCTTGAGGACCCATGCTACACGGAGTGAGGCTGAAAGAGCTTTCTCTTGCTCGAAACATGATCTGACCATGATAGCTTGTTAGGCTTTGCACTTTATGTCAGTGAGTATCAGAGCCTGGAGGAAATTGTGTGTTGAAGTTTGAGTGCTTGGACTTGAAGTGCCTTCTCAGATTGTACTCCTGTATCACAGTACAACGCTTGTTACATGGCAAACTAGAAACACAATTTAGAAAACTATTTTTTTTCTTTACTTAACTGTCTGTTTCTGACAGTTAGCTTCTTTTGACATAGATAAAACAATTGATTAATATAATTCACTTTTTTTTTCTTTGAAGTGCTAATGTTTTGGTGGAATGCACTTTCAATGGATAGACAGAAATCTTACAGGTTTCATTAAAAAATACCTTAATTTCTGTTTCTAAGATGAATGAAAGTCTTATGGATTTGGGATGCATAATTGATGGCAGAATTATGGAATCATTTTTTGGGTGAAATATTCCTAAAATGAAGTATTTCTGTAGGTAAAAAAGAAGAATCTTGCAACTCAGAAACCTCAAAAACCTCAGCACCTCTGTTAGTTGAGTTCATTTAAATATCCTTAGGATTGACGCTGGCCACTAGTTGACTGCTTCCACATTTTAAATATCCGGTATTTTCATCACTTTCGGTGGATTTTGTCTCCCAAGCTTTGGATAATTTCTGCCCTAATAGGCATAACTTCTGCATGAATCACAGTTACTATAGTGCTGTTATGACATTTAGAGAGGCTGTAGGTAAATGGGAAATTACACCGTTTAAGTTGTGCATTGCTTCTCAGCTGTGATAATGTCACAATCAAGTCATTTGTATTCATGCAGCTTTGTCTGACAGGATTTTCATCAGCACAGAGGTCTGAAATGAAATAGGTGTCACTTCCATGGAGCATGACCAAGGGTGACATCATAGGAAATTACCAGCGTTTTGCCAGACGATTACACACAAAGATACCAAATTTCTTTTAATTACCATCTTCCACCTCTTTCTCTGCCCTTCTCATCTGCCTTATAATCAGCGTTGTTTTCTTTGTGTTGCAGGGTAATGCTTAGTTTCAGAAATGCCGTACGTAGATCGTCAGAATCGGATCTGTGGCTTTCTAGACATAGAGGAAATGGAGAGCAGCGGCAAGTTTTTACGACGCTACTTCATTCTGGACACCCTGGAGGGCAGCCTGGTGTGGTACATGGATAACCCTCAGGTATCTACCCATCTTAATCTCTTTCACCCTGTCAGTGCACCGCTAAACGCAGCGGCTCTTAATTTTACATCTGAAGGCCTCCCTTTGTTTTCCATTTCTGTGGATGTCAATACATGTCAAAAATATTTTATCAAATATGGCAGCATGGTGTTCCCCAGGGGCTAGTCATTGACCCATTTAAGTTTCACATACTAAATAGGTTATGGATAAGTTTTGAAATTAAACCAAAATTCTCTTTATGCTTTTTAAAATTATTGGAATAGTATGATTGCCGTAACAGTCAGTTTTTGTGCATTCTTCTGCCTGTGTGGACAGGAACATAATTGGTGCCACAACACCACAACTGAAGGTACTGCACGAAACTTACAGCAACTAATGTAGTCCAGTTCCCAAATGAATGACTATTTTCTTGATAGTAGATCAAATCACTGAATAGTATTACTAAATTAATCAGTAGTTGTTACTGAAATAATCAGACTTACTTACTGAACTACAAGTTATTACTTTCATCCTGTCTAATCTCGAAATACATGAAAAAAAAAAAACATGAAAACTGAAATGATCATTTTTTGGCAGTAAATGCAATAAGAATGACTTTTTCCCAAATATTTCTTACTCAAAAGTACTAAAAGATTAATTAAATGGACCATTAAGGAACTAGAAGTGTTAAGATGAATCTGGCAATAGAACCAGAGTAAAGTTCTTATGATTTTTATCCCTAGTTACTAGGGCTGTGAATCTTTGGGTAGACAGCGAATCGATTCGATTCATGATTCATAGGTTTTCGATTCAATTCAAGAACGATTTTTGCAAATTCAAAACGATTCAATTCGATTCAATTCACAATTAAATTCGATTCGATTAACGATTAATGATTAACGATTCAGTGCATTCACAGGATTATGTAAATGCTTCCCCTTAATTCTTTAAATGCTTAGTCAGAGGGCAAATTACACAACAGCCTTTATGGTTAGAGAACCATTAGTTAGAGAAAAAAAAAAAAAACACTTTTGTCCATTGTTAGATGCTAGTTTAATGATGCTATGGTGTGACATGGCATATGTAGAAATTTATGTACGCCAAGAAAAAAGAGCTTTAAAGTATTATGTATAGGCTAACATTTTGTCACACCAGGTGTGTAGCCATCATTTCAGAAGTGACAGAAATGTCAAATACAATAATTTTATGTATGTATTATTTTTTTATTTTTATTATCTTATTTTATTATCTCTTACTTTGAATTTGCTATAAATAAATCAAATACACTGCTGGACAATAATAAATCATTTGTAATCTATAATTTTTTCCTAATGGCAATTTCATGATTGTTTTATATACTACAAAAAAAAAAAAATTCAATTTTCTGCACAGAATAAGGTAGAAAACTTTATCGTTTCTGTACTGTAATACATGATATGTCAATTAGCACTGCATCATTCATGAATTTTATTTATTTATTGTGTTTATTGTCTTAATGTTTCACCAGTTCCTTTTATTCAGCTTAGCTGCAGCTGCCTTTGTCCATATTAGGCATTTCCTGGCACGTCTTAAGTTCTGCAAGCCAAGATCACTTATATTTCAGTGCTCAAACTTTTTCTCATTTTCAAATCTCATTTTCATAAAATAAAATGCTATGGTATTTAACTTTTCCTCTCCATCGGTGAATGATGATTCTGAAAGAAAAAGCGCCCGATGTCTGTTTCCTATAGCAACGAATGCTACTTGTGCATCTGATTAACAGATAAACCTTGCGCTCTTATTTCAAGGTTTTTGTTAATACTGTGGTTATTTTAGCTGTTTTCTTCATACATTCGTTTCAACGACATTGTGAAAACACATTAATCATTCAATAGAACTGTGCGTATGCTTTAGACACTTACATTTTTGCTCCATCCATGCAATAAATGCGCAGCCTTCGACTGCTCAGGTAATGTCGACGTTATGACTGAGAGCCATTGAAAAACTAAAAAAAACTAAACTACTTCACTTTAGCAGTACTGGCCACGAGTACTAAGGAGAGATCACACATCAGCTGCTCAAAAAATGTGTCCGTGAGACGAACGGGGCGCGAGCGCAATCCTGTGACAGGCAGTAAATATAGTGGAGCGCGTGAAGGAGAGATGTGAGGCACGAAAGCTGTTCAAGGTCTCCATTAATTCGTGCTTGTAGTAATTTAATGTGTATATATTTTGAAAGCATTGAATCGCTATAGAAATCGCGATTCATTCGATTCTTAGCGTTTTAAATCGATTACTGTCCGAAATCGTCGATTCACGATTCAAAAATCCATGTTTCAAGATCGATGCATATGCATCCTCAGGGTTTGTAATCGATGCATCGAGAAAACGAGTGAATCGTTACACCCCTACTAGTTTATGAAAACACATGGGTAGATATACTGCACACCATAGTTCTTCAGTAAGACGATGCGTTGTTTCTGTGGTTTTGGGGGCAGTAACTGTAGAGAACTACAATTTCAGTGCTGTCAGAAAAACTGTAAGACACAGTTGACCTTTTTCTGCTATCACAGTTAGAATCTTGATATGCAAAACATTGTGTGATACTAACATTTCCTCTCCTACACACCTTTTTATTATTGTAGTTTAAAAAAAGCATCAGTTTGTGAACTTGCTGCAAAGATATTGGCCTTTTTTACTCTATAAACTTTGCTAACAGCCTGTAGAGAAATTTCACCTCCCATGTGCTTGTGGGTAAATGATATGAGTTCCATGGCCTCTGTTGGACTTTATAATCTCATAAAGTATTGGATGGCATTGATGTGTCTTTGCCTTCAGACCACTTTAACCATTCAGATTTATGGTGTTTGTATGTTTGTAAATGTATTTGCATTTGTGTGGGTCACAGTTTGCTTTACTGTGCAACTTTATAAGGGTGTCTTTGTCTGAGACTCCAGACTAGCAAACTAGCCCTAACTGTTCGTAACTGTGTTGAGTGTACATGGAAGGAATGTACACAGATGGTAATTACGAAGAGTTTAATGAAAAAATACTTAATTAGCACATAGTAACATCTAGTAAAAAATAAATGTTAATATAGTAACACATTTTTTTTCTTGGTATGTCTCATTGTAACTTATACTAATACTTTCAGTGTCTTAAACTCATTTAGCTTGGAGTAAAAGAGCGAAACCTGACTAGAACTGAGATCACTGATGAAGAGCCTGATGTCAGGACCTGTCTTTTTTGATTCTTCATGTTCTTTCTTTGTATCCTTTAATGGATTCTTTCTTTTCTCTTGGCTGCTGCAGGTTCTGTACCAATCACTTATCCAAGACTCAGTCAGTAGCCCCAGCCAGCATCTTTTATTGATGCCACGTCTGACTTTGAATAATTTACTACCTCACTGCATCTGTAGATGTGTGCTAAAACTTTCATAGACCCCTGTGCAATTCTACAACTTTGGAGAATACCGTACACTCACCGTAAATGTATTCTGTCCACGTTTATTTTCAGACACTGCTCAAAACACACACACAAACATACTTCTCACATCAAATCAGCATGTATCATTTTATATTCTGAATTTCAGCTCTAATGACTTGAACCTTCTCCTTCTACAGAATCTTCCAGAAGGAACATCCTATGTCGGCTCCCTCAAACTAACATACATATCCAAGGTTTGTAATTACCAGTTATTTACAGCTTTATATTCCCAGACTTGAATGACAAATTTTAAATTGTGTGGCTTGTTTTAAAGTGTGCCATGACTTTTCTTTGCATTCAGATTCACCATTCTCTTGTAATGGCTGGCCATGTGATCCAAACTCTTATGTATAATAATTTAAAACAGCTTTTCATATATATATATATATATATATATATATATATATATATATATATAAAACATTATATATTAGGGGTATAACAGTACACGTATTTGTACCGAAAATATTTGGTACGGGTTTTTCGGTTCGGTACACATGTGTACCGAACAAATCATTAAATTTTTTTCAGGAAATTCAGACAATAAATGTTGTTTTGACACTCTTTGATGTGTGCGAGACATATCGCCGTAGCCTATACTTAAGGTCTTTGCACACTGAGTCTGAAATTTTTGTATGCATTTTTTTTCGTAATCGCCATCCTTTCCTATCAGAATGATTGTTACGGGTGCGAAAATGCAGAAAATCGAACCTGATCCAAATTTTTTTTATGACGGACGAAGTTTTGGAGGCAGTGTGTAAACGTGATTGACACAAGGTGAGGTCGTATTTACTTTTTAATGTGCGAAAATTTCGGATGAGAATTTCGGACTCAGTGTGCAATGACCTTAATGCCTCAGTTCTAATGGCAGTGCGGAGGGAGTGTGAGTAAGCGTGATCATCCCTTCCTCTTTATTAATAGTTTTAACGTGAAATATACATGAATGAACAACCCCTCACATAATCGCTCAACTAGTGTTTCAACCGTAGAAAGACGTCATTTAAACAGCTTGTAAACAAAATGTCATGTAGCATTTAATTTACCTAGGCAAGTGATCAGTGTCTACAGCTCGTTATTTGCTAGAGAAATGAAATCTAGAGAAGAGCATTTTGTGAAATATTAGACTATGCCTATACTGCCTTGCAAAGGCAAAAATCCGTAACTTCGATTTTGGTCGAAAATGAGTTATTGAGATTTTTGGGACATTCAAGATCCTTTATTGTGTGGAAAAATATCTTGAGTCAATTTTGTTGTTTTTCTGAGAAAATAATGGGTTGTCTTAACCGTAATAATACATTAAATTTACTTTACCTGTTAGTAATGTCTTAATTATTGTATTATTGTATTAATTAATGTATATGTTTAAATAAATACTTTATGAAACAAGTTGGGACTCTGTAAATTATTTTATTTCAACAACAAATAGAAATTGTATAATTTAGAAGTTAATTTAAAAACAATTTATATGTTTGCATACAATTTTTTTAAATTTGAGTGTTGATTATTATAGTTTAAAATAAATAGTAATTGAATTTAAGTTTGGGCTCTGTTGCTAATTGTAACCTTATAGTAATGTAAAAGCTTCCTACTGTTGGTCAATTTAAAATCACTGTTAAATTAAAAAAAAAAAAAAAAAAAAGCAATTTATGTTTAGTTTTTTTTTTCCCTCCTGCTGTACCGAAGCCATACCGAACCGTGACGTCAAAACTGAGGTACATACCGAACCGTCATGTTTGTGTACCATTGCACCCCTAATATATATAGTGGAAAATGTTTTAATGCACCTTTAAATATGCATATGTTTACAATATTATTGATCTGGTCGTACTTTGTTATTAAAGGTTAGCGATGCCACCAAATTGCGGCCAAAGGCGGAGTTCTGCTTTGGTAAGCAATTGATTTACTTTCTTCGTGTCACTCAGAGAATGCAGTACATGGAAGGTAGGGCATGTTAGACCATGACCCCTGACCTTGGCTATTGTTTCTGAGATTAGAGCCAGAGACAATCACACACTGGGGGTTCTGGGGCTTTACCCGGTAGAGTTAGACGAGAGGCCACTGTCAGGAGTGTACATGAGCAACATAATACAGATACTATAATTAGTCACACATTGAGTCTGCTACTCTAAAGTGTTTAATAAAGTAGTGGTCTGACCCTCCTGGAGTGATTCAGGCCCAGTGAACACTGTCTGATTCTTTAATGTTTGCTGTTCACTAAAAGCATGTTCTTTAACTTACGGTGAGAAGTTCATAAGTTCATTAAAGTTCAAGTGCATTGAATCTTGATATCAAGGATGATTTAATAAGGTTTGGTGGAAACACTGACAGTAAGTTTCATATGTGTTAAGCTGACTACATGAACACAGTAACTATAGTAGCTGCCTCTGAAACCAGCCACACAAAAGGGACGTGAGAGTTTTCACTTTTAGACTTGCACAGAAATAGATTTCAGTGGAGTTTAGATGTTGTTTTTGTGACTTGTGAAGATAACGCTTCATGTTTAGCTTTGGTTAATTAACAGTGACATATTTAGAGATGAGAAGTACAATCTTTCTGTGTATGGCAGTCCACTTGTCAGGAAAGTGACTGTGCGCACACACACACACACACACACACACACACACACACACACACACACACACACATTTGACTGAAACATACCTCATTAATAACAGTTCACTTGCACATTTGCATTTATCAGCAGCGAACCGTATCAGAGTTCTCATTACCACCTATTCAAGTAGACTCTGGTATGGTTTGCTGGTATGTGTTATTTTAGTATAACTGAAATACTATTATAGATTTTTATTTTGTGTTGTTTATTTATTTGTTTTTGTTTTTAATGTCCATGTAATTTTTATTTCAATTTTAGTTTTATTATTTTAGTACATCAATTTGAAAATGAGAAATGTGGTCTTGGCAAATAGCTTAAAATATGTTTTATTTTATTTTATTGTAATTTATTTTACTTTACTTTACATCAGTAGTTCCCAATCCTGGTCCTGGAGAACCCCCAACACTGCATGTATTTGATGTCTCTCTTATCTAACACACACATTTGAGGTCTTGGAGTTTTTACTAATGAACTGATGAGTTAAATCAGGTGTGTTTGATTAGGGAGACATTCAAAATATGCAGTGTTGGGGGTTCTCAGGATTGGGAACCACTGCTTTACTTCAAAGAAGCCTGGATGCTCACCAGAAGTGCTAGTGTGAAAGCACCCTTCTTCCGGCCTAGAAGCACACACTTAGACAGGAAGAGACTGTCTGACCTACATGTAATCTATACTGCCAAATCCATAATGTCACAAAAATGTGATTATATCATCATCTCAAAATTGTTTAAATATAAATCTTTGTGTCCTCCCACAGTCATCAACGCTGGAATGAGGAAGTTTTACTTACAGGCGAATGATAAGCAGGATTTAGTGGAGTGGGTCAGTGCGCTCAACAACGCCACCAAAATCACAGTAAGTCCTGACCCTGGATAAGATTCCTCTTACTAACCAGAGAACAGTTCAGATGGTTCTCCAAACTGCAGATTTGGAGACCTGGATCCTGTAGGTGTACAGACACAATTAGCCTACATGTAATAATTTTTTTCTCTACTAAAATTGAATAAGAAAATAATACATATATTCTTCAAAACACTTGTTCTATGTAGGACCCTGGGTATGCTGAAGCCCATCCAAGTATCTCAGGCCATAGACTAAGATAATTAGCTGAGATGAGTCAACAGTAAAAAATAAAACAAGAGAAATGTTATATTAATTTTTAGGTGAATTTATTGGCTTTTAATTAATGAATTGCTTGTGTTGGCCAATAATCCATATAAAATTAAGGGAAAAAAAAAACTTTTTTGCAATTTGTTAAAAGTTAAAATACACATACAGACATACATAAACATATTTTATATATATATATACAGTGCCCTCTATAAGTATTGGGAGAGTAAAGACAAAAATTGCTCTGTTTGCTGTGGAGTCAAGAAATCTGTAAATGTGATTAAAAGATGAATATGAGACAAATTACAGAACGTCACATTTTATTATTGGGTGATTCAACACAGATGTTTTACCAGCTAAGAAGATCAGCACTTTTGAGTTTCATCCCCCTATCTGATGTGAGCATAAGTATTGGAACAGTTGCCTCCCAGGTCTTTCTAAGTGATCCTGTTGCATTAATTGTTCAGATATTAAAAGCAGAGAATGTGTCTCATCAGTTATATCCATTGCTTCTGCATTCTGATTCTTACATTCAATGATGACACACACAAACCAGGATGAAGACAAGGGAGCTGACTTCAAGAGAAAAGCAAGCAATTTGGATGCTAAAAGAAAAGAGGAAGTCAATTAGAGATATAGCAAAAACAAAGTGCATGGAGAAATCAAGAGAAACCACCAGCGATATCAGCAACCAACAACAACATGATCGGCTGAGAAAAACAACAGTAATTGATGACAGACAAATCACAAAAGCTGTGAAAATTAACCCTAAAATACGTGTTTGTAAAATCACCAACAAGCTCCGGAAAGCTGGGGTGATGTTCTGACAGTCTACTTTCCGCAGGAGACTTTGACACAGAATTACACAGGCTACACAGCAAGATGCAAACCTCTGACCAGCACCAAAAATTGAAAGGCAAAATTAGAGTTTGCAAAAAGCACAAAGGTGAGGCAGTAGAGTTTTGGAACTGAGATTTATGAACAGATGAGATAAAGATTAACCTTTATCTAACTGATGGGAAAGCAAAAGTGTGGAGAAAAAAGGGAAATGCAAATGATCCTAAGCATACAACCTCATCTGTAAAGCATGGTGGAGGCGGTGTCATGGTATGTGTAGGGCTGTCGCGATAACCGCAATATCGCAATACAGCGCTATTGATGAGCATAACCGCAGAGGAATGCAGCAACCGCGATATTTACATGTTTTCTTTTTCGTAAGGTTACGCCCTTCTCGTTTTACACTTCGTGCATGTGTACTGAATATTAGTAATGATAACATAATGTGTACCATGCTGATTTGTACAGAGGCTCAGTAAATTTGCACTTAACAAGCCAACAGACAGCGAATGAGAGAGAGATTGACTGATCGCGTGCCATGTTGTCATGTCCAAGGAAAGCGAAATCTGTCTTAGCATCGACGCATTGCTGGTCAGCTGAGCCTTTAAAAGTGGCATTCAAAGTTAAAACGATTTCAACAGCATGTTTCATTACATCTCTCTTTGAATGAATCAGCTCTTTTGAACGTGTAGTTGAATGAACGGTTTAAAGACTCACTCAAAGACAGTCTCTTGACTGTAACAATGAAACTGCACTGACTGACAGCCCTCTAGAACACACAGGTGAAATATCAACAGAAAAAGTATCTTGTCAGTCAGATTCGAGGATCAGAACTGTTATATATATATATATACATATATATATATACAGTGGGTACGGAAAGTATTCAGACCCCCTTCACTTTTTTCAATTTTGTTATGTTGCAGCCTGATACTACAATTGTTTAAATTAATTTTTTTTCTCATTAATCTACACTCTGTACCTCATAATGATGAAGTGAAAACAGAATTTTAGAAATGTCTGTAAATTTATTAAAAAAAAAAAAACTGAAATATCACATTTACCTAAGTATTCAGACCCTTTGCAACAACACTTGAAATTTCGCTCAGGTGCCTCCCATGTCTCTTGATCATTGCAGAGATGTTTCTACACCTTGATTGGAGTCCGCCTGTGGTAAATTAAATTGATTGGACATGATTTGGAAAGGCACACACCTCTCTGTAAAAGGCCTCACAGCTGATAATGCATATCAGAGCGAAAACCAAGCCACGAGGTCAAAGGAACTGCCTGCAGAGCTCAGACACAGGATTGTATTGAGGCACAGATCTGAGGAAGGCTACAAAAAAAATTCTGCTGCACTGAAGGTTCCCAAGAGCACAGTGGCTTCCATAATTCTCAAATGGAAGAAGTTTGGCACAACCAGGACTCTTCCAAGAGCTGGTCCCCAGCCAAACTGAGCAATTGATGGAGAAGGGGCTTGTCTAGATTGGTGACCAAGAACCTGGTGGTCACTCTAATTGAGCTCCATGATCATATATGCAGATGGGAGAAACCTACAGAAGGACAAACATCACTGCAACACTCCACCGATCTGGGCTTTATGGCAGTGTGGCCAAACTCAATCCTCTCTTCAGTGAAGACACATGAAAACACACTTGGAATTTGCAATAAAGCACCTAAAGGACCCTCAGACTCTGAGAAACAAGATTACCTGGTCTGATGAACCTCAATTCTAAGCATCATGTTTGAAGGAAACCGGCTCTTCTCATCACCTGCAGAGTACCATCCCAAAAGTAAAGTGTGGTGGTAGCAGCCTCATGCTGTTGGGCTGTTTTTCAGCGGCAGGGACTGAGGAACTCATCAGAGTAGAAGAAAAGCTCAATGCACCAAAATATTGAGATAGCCTTAATGAAAACCCAGTCCAGGGCATTCAAAACCTCAGACTGGGCTGAAGGTTCACCTTCTAACATGACAATGACCCTAAGCACACAGCCAAGGCAACACAGGAGTGGCTTAGGGACAACTCTGTGAATGTCCTAGAGTGAACCAGCCAGAGCCCTGACTTGAACCCTATCGAACATCTCTGGAGAGACCTGAAAAAGGCTGTCAACAGACGGTTCCCATCCAACCTGACCGAGCTTGAGAGGATTTGCAAAGAAGAATGGCAGAAATTCCCCCAATCCAGTTGTGCAAAGCTTGTTGCGTCATACCCAAAAAGACTCGAGGCTGTAATTGCTGCCAAAGGTGCTTCAATTAAGTACTGAGTAAAGGGTCTGAATACTTATGTAAATGTGATTTTTCAGTTTTTTCTTTTTAATAAATTTACAAACATTTCTAAAATTCTGTTTTCACTTTGTCATTATAAAG
This sequence comes from Spinibarbus caldwelli, assembly GCA_039654775.1. Classification (NCBI taxonomy): domain Eukaryota; kingdom Metazoa; phylum Chordata; class Actinopteri; order Cypriniformes; family Cyprinidae; genus Spinibarbus; species Spinibarbus caldwelli. Next base: position 22,164,087 of record CM077257.1, read on the forward strand.
GACAGAGTGTAGAGTAATGAGAAAAAAAAAAGAATTTAAACAATTGTAGTATCAGACTGCAACATAACAAAATTGAAAAAAGTGAAGGGGGTCTGAATACTTTCCGTACCCACTGTATATATATATATATATATATATATAGGCTAACAACAGATCGTATTGTCAGGTTTATGTTTTATGTGGACCGTTATTTTGTTATTCTCTTCTGTTTACTTCACTTCCTGTTTCAACGCGATTTAGTTTCGATTTCTGAATATGACCTCGTTACATCGTAACATACACACACAGATTATATATATATATATATATATATATATATATATATATATATATATATATATATATATATATATATATATATATATATATATATATGCAGTAATATATATATCACCGCGACAGCCCTAGGTATGGGCATGCATGACTGTCTCTGGAACAGGCCCTCTCAAATTTAATGATGACTTAATGTACAATCCGAATTCCGGAAATGTTGGGACGTTTATTAAATTCGAATAAAATGAAAACTAAAAGACTTTCAAATCACATGAGCCAAAATTTTATTCACAATAGAACATAGAGAACATAACGCGTTTAAACAGAGAAATTTTACACTTTTATCCACTAAATGAGCTCATTTCAAATTTGATGCCTGCTACAGGTCTCAAAAAAGTTGGCACGGGGGCAACAAAGGGTTGAAAAAACAAGAAATTTGGAAAAGATTCAGCTGGGAGAGCATCTAGCAGCTAATTAAGTTAATTGACATCAGGTCTGTAACATGATTAGCTATAAAAGGGATGTCTTAGAGAGGCAGAGTCTCTCAGAAGTAAAAATGAGCAGAGGCTCTCCAATCTGTGAAAGATTGCTTAAAAAGATTGTGGAATACTTTAAAAACAACGTTCCTCAATGTCAAATTGCAAAGGCTTTGCAAATCTCATCATCTACAGTGCATAACTTCATCAAAAGATTCAGAGAAACTGGAGAAATATCTGTGCGTAAGGGACAAGGCAGAAGACCTTTGTTGGATGCCCGTGTTCTTCGGGCCCTCAGACGACACTGCATCACTCATCGGCATGATTCTGTCATTGACATTACGAAATGGGCACAGGAATACTTCCAGGAACCACTGTCGGTAAACACAATCTGCCATGCCATCTGCAGATGCCAACTAAAGCTCTATCATGCAAAAAGGAAGCCATATGTGAACATGGTCCAGAAGCGCCGTCATGTCCTGTGGGCCAAGGCTCATTTAAAATGGACTGTTTCAAAGTGGAAAAGTGTTCTATTGTCAGACGAGTCCAAATTTGACATTCTTGTTGGAAATCACGGACGGCATGTCCTCCGGGCTAAAGAGGAGTGAGACCTTCCAGCATGTTATCAGCGTTCAGCTCAAAAGCCAGAATCTCTGATGGTATGGTGGTGCATAAATGCGTACGGTATGGGCAGCTTGCCTGTTTTGGAAGGCACTATGAATGCTGAAAGGTATATAAAGGATTTAGAGCAACAAATGCTCCCCTCCAGATGAACTCTTCAGCAGCTGGAAACCTATATCAGGCAAGAGTGGGACCAAATTCCAACACCAAAACTCCAGAAACTCATAATCTCGATGCCCAGACGTCTTCAAACTGTTTTGAAAAGAAAAGGAGATGCTACACCATGGTAAACATGCCCCTGTCCCAACTATTTTGAGACTTGTAGCAGGCATCGAATTTGAAATGAGCTCATTTTGTGCATAAAATTGTAAAATTTCTCAGTTTAAACATTTGTTATGTTCTCTATGTTCTATTGTGAATAAAATATTGGCTCATGTGAATTGAAATTCTTTTAGTTTTCATTTTATTCAAATTTAAAAAAAACGTCCCAACAACTCCGGAATTTGGGTTGTATGATGACAGTAGCAGAATGAATTTGGAAGGGTACAAAACCATCTTGGCTACGAGTTTTCAAGAAAATGCCACCAGACTCACCAGAAAGCGCTTCATTTTGCATCAGGACAATGACCCAAAACACCCTGCCAGTTCAGTCAAGGAGTTTATCAGGGCAAAGAAATAGAATGTCTTAGATTGCCCAAGTCCATCTCCAGATTTAAACCTGATTGAACATGAATTTCATCAGCCAAAGAGGAGACTAAAGGCAGAAACTCCTCAAAACAAGCAACAGCTGGAAATGGCTGCATTAAAGGCAGGAAAAAGCATTTCAAAGGATAAGACCAAGAGTTTGGTGATGTCTATGGGTCACAGACTCACTGCTCTGATTGCATGCAAGGGATCTGCAACTAAATAACAGCTTTTAATCTTTTACATCTGCCTTAAGTTCAACTGTTCCAATACTTATGCTCACATCAAATAGTGAGATGAACTCTAAAAGTGCTGTCCTTTTTATTTGGTAAAACATGCATGTGTTGAAACAGCTAATTATAAATTGTGACATTTATTAACTAACCTATTCTTAGTTGACCTCATATTCTTAGTTTAACGTTTTTCTCCTTTTTTTCTTTTAGGTACATTAGGGGAAGTATTTAAATAATCTTATGCATGCTGAAATGCATGCCAAAAAACACTGAATCAAATTATTAATGGAATTGGTTTGTCTATCAAATCAAGCTGAATTGTTCTGTTTGAAAAAAAAAAAAGTGTTATGGAATTTCAAAAACCATTGAATCATGAATCAAATCAATTCACACCCCTATTGATTACATCACAACCTCTATTGTGAAAAAGAGATACACAGTACATGTTCTTGGCTTTCTTTTGCTGAAAATTTCAATTCATATTGGTATATAATGCCAGCTATCTATAAGGTTCTATAGGCTTAATCATCTTCAATCAGCTTAAACACGTTAATGTTTGGTCATTTATGATACATACGTAATCAGAATATTCAACATGGACAATGTCGGATCATAATGTAGATACTGCTAATAACATTGTTTGAATGTTAATGGCAGTATTATCATGAAGTGCATGATGTGTTTGCCGCTGGACGCTAACATGATTAGAACTGGCAGTTTGTTTTGGGTCAGAGACAGCATGTGTGTAGTGATGGTGTATTGATGAGGGAAGTGTTTTTGGCCTGAAGGCACTAAACGATGAACTGTCATCCCCACAGAAGCAGCTGTAGTGTCAGTCACTACTGGCAAGCGGTTGATCACTGCATCGGCTGAACCAGAAGGACAAATTATTCATTTACACTGAGGGGAAAAGAAAATGTCTAGTTTTGTCTAGTCTAAATTTCAGTGTTTTTTATTGCAACAACATGAAAAGCATTAAAAACTTTGCTACGTACTATTATTCCTCAACATTAGAAAGCATCAGTAAAATGTTTTAGTCTCTAATATTCACCAGAGCTGCATTTATTTGATCAAAAGTACAGTAAAAACAGTAATATTGTGAAATATAATTGAAATTTAAAGTAACTTTTTTTTTAATATATATTTTTATATTAGTTTTCCATTTTAATATATTTAAAATGTATTGCATTTATAGCAAAGCTGAATTTTCAGCAGCCATTACTCCAGTCTACAGTCTCAAATGATCCTAATATGAATGATTCTAATATGCTGATTTGATGCTCAAGAAGCAGTTGTGCTGCTTGGTATTTTTGTGGAAACCAAGATACATTTTTTCAATATTCTTTGATGAATAGAAAGTTAAATAGGATAGCATTTATTTGAAATAGAAATTTTATAACATTATAAATGTCTTTATGGTCAGTTTTGAGTAATGTAATGTGTCCTCACTGAATTAAAATATTAATTTGTTTTAAAAAAAAAAAAAAATCTTACTGACTCCAAACTGTAGTGTATGTGTCAAAGTTCTTCCAACCTTATGCTGTTTCTGACTGTGTGTAGCACCTACCGCTCTGTAGAACCCAACATTAGACATTAACACTTTGAGCAGCACGTCTATATACGTTGTTTTGTGAATCTGTAAGAGCAGCTTTACAAAGAAGCTGATATATCATTTTGTATTTAAAGAGAAACTGTCAGTCCTCTTATTTACATATTTTGGTCAAATCTTTTGGCAAAAATATGTATGATCCCCAAATGGAATGGTTTGATTTGGAATTGATTGTCCTTGTCAGACCTTTTTTGTATTAAATAACTTGTAAATACATAAAGAAATCAGCTGTCACATACAAATTCGTTATGCTTGTTTGTCTTTTCTCACTTCTTCTCCAGGTGCCAAAGTCAGGTGAACAGGTGGCCCATAATACAGCAGAAGCATGTGTGGACACATCAGGTGCCACAAAACAAGTGTCCTACAAGACCGAAATTATTGCAGGAGTGCCCATCATCACCACCACACAGGTCATTTAACTTCATGACACATTAACATATATTAAAAATGCAAAAAACAAAATCCTGTAAGAAACACTGAGCAGTTTCATGACAATCAGTTGGTTTATACTTTGATATATATCATGATACTGAATGATTACCACTTTTATTTACCATGTGTTTGTGCAGTATCATTACTGATGTAGCTAATGCAACACATTTGAATAAAAAATAGATGTTATCAACATTGTTGTATGTCACTGGCTCTCAGGAAAAGGGGGAAGGTCAGAATGGTGCAGACAAGAGCGGGATGAGGAAACCTCCTGGTCAGCTGCCGTTTTACCTGAGCCGGAGTAACCAAGACCAGTCGGTCATTAAAGCTGGATATTGTGTCAAACAGGGAGCTGTGGTGAGTAAAAAGTGCAGAATAAGTTTGTATATGCATTTTTTTGTTGAGTATCATATTTCATACATCAGACTTTTAGGGCTTATATAATATGATATAGAATATGGAGTTCATACTCGAGGAGGGGGAAAAATACCTCACATTTATTCAGTGGCCTGAACTGAGCAAAATATGCAATTTGATGCAGTTGCTGATATTTATATGGCAAAAAGTCAGATGAAATTCTGATAGCATGTAATGTAAGTCAGTGAGATAACAGTATAGCAGGCTACTTACATAAAATACATATAAATAAAATAAAATTGTCACTCTATATCTCCCAACAATATATCTTAGTAAGATGATATTTAAAAACCTAGTTTTATTTTATCAAATACTTAGTTTTCAAAGTTCTATAGGTTTTATTGTGGGGGACAAAATGTAATGCAATGCAATACAGTGATGATTGAGAGATGGACAAATAAACATTCTACGAAAGCCTGATGTATGGATAATCATGTAAACCTAAGTTTCTTCAGTCAAGTAAATGCTCTTTCTGAAATATTACTTACAATATATTAAGATTATTCTTGTATTTACTTTATAAAAATCTGTATAGATTCCACAGAAAAAAGACACATGAACCTGAAGGGTTTTTAAAATTGTAATAAAAGGCCTTTTTACTTGCTAAATTGTGTACAACAGGTTTTTTTTAACATGATCATGATGATAATTTAGAGGTTAAAAATGTGCTTATCAAATATGATACAGTAGGCTTTATAGTGTGTTCACATTAGCAAAATTTAGGTGAAGTTTTGCAGACAAAAAAGGTCCAATATATAGCATAGCAACATATAAAGCACAGCTCACACAAAGTAACTTTAAAACCTAGCAGCTTTCTTTTGGTCAGATATGTCTTTCTGTCTTTCTCTAGATGAAAAACTGGAAAAGGAGATACTTCTTGCTGGATGACAATGCACTAAGCTACTTCAAATCAGACATGGTTAGTCTCTCCCTCTCTTGCTTCCTCCTCCTGCATCTCTCTAGACTCCTGCACACTGCTGTTGACCTTGAATTGTTCTCAAACCCATTGACCTGTCCAGCTCTTTGTTTTCATTGTGTTTTGCACCTGCGCGTCTATGAGCCCGTCTATAAGCTCCCATTTGATAAGTGAAAGTCCGGCCTGTGTATTGTTCATGCCATCTGATCCTGTGTCCAATCACATTTCACCAATGAAGTATATTTACATATGTGCCCCCAGAATTAGACCAGTGACTCATGTGGGAGAGAAAGCTTGTGTCCAGTGGAGGCTATAAGACCGTGTGTGTGCATACCCTGGTGGTTGTTTGAACTTGTTCACATTGTTATGAATTCCTCTTGCTGTGTGTCAACAGACTGACTGTGTCAGAACATGTCTACATCAGTGGCGATTGCTTTTGACTACACTGGAATCTTCCTCTTAAATTTCATAAGAATTTCGGGGAATTCATAATTACATTTTAGAACAAATACAATTTTGTTATGTTAAAAAATATCTGCAGGGCTTGATGCATACTTTTTTACAAAAAGTTGAAAAAATTCTTAAGTTGAAAAATTTTGGAGAGCATTAAAGAACTTAGGGGTGCAATACAGTAATGTAATAAATATATTATTCTGCTGATATTATTAAAATGTATATTTTGAAACTGTGAGCCTGTAGAATGCACGAGCGCTACGGTTTTACTTTAAAAAGTGCAGCGCTCTAATTTATGTAATGAAATCATAGCCTTATGAAGTTTAATGAACACATTGTGCTGTATTGCAATTGTTTTTCTGTCCTGAAATTAAAGACCTCTCAAAATGACAATTAAGATGTTTGTTATGCCATGTTATACCAAGATATTTAGGAATTTTCATGACCTTAAAATTTATAAAACTCTTTTTTTTTTTTTTTTTTCTTTCTTTTTTTTTTTTTTTTTTTACTTTTTAAAGTCAGTCACAGAAAGACTTTTTTTTTATTATTATTCGCACATGCTCTAAGTATATTTTACAGTTTGCATACATTTATTTTTAGTCACATATGTGAGTTGTGATTCAGAATCACTTTATATTAAGTATCTTTAACTGCGGTGTACTAACATTTAAATGAATCATTTGATACAATGCACTTATGTTCACACTTGTTTTTAAGCTTTACTTAGATTTAAAAAAATACCACTTTAATTCATTAACTAGTTCTGTAATTATATATATATATATATATATATATATATATATATATATATATATATATATATATATATATATATACTACTGACCCTACTTTAAACCTAATCATAATATCTGAAACCTTAACCACATCCCACCTCAATAGCAGCAAAAGTGTTTTGCAATACAACATGATCATAACTGTACCAAGCAATTAATTTTTTGATGTAAATGCAGAATATAAAGTGGAACCAAATATTCAATTATATTTTTTTTGTTGTAATTTCTGTCTTTAAAACTTGGAAAAGCTGTTTTTTAATGCTATGATTAAATTGCCTAACCCCAGGTCAAGGCCACTTGTAATTTTTGAAAAGGTTAACATCACTTTTGACCCTGAGATATGAAGCCCTGCTCCAAATCACAGTATAAGAGCTAAACAGTGTGAATCACTAACCCTACAGGTATAGGTTTGGTAAATTAACAGTTTCATAATCCAGGGTTGAATGTGACACTGGGTTAACAGTTTTAAGAGTGAAAAGTCTTAATATCACTCAGCTCATTGGAGTATCGATGGAAGGACAATTTTTTAGCATATAACATGTTTCCTCTCAAATAAAGTGACTGCCATGCCTTCATGTCCGATAAAGAAACCATCATTGGCTCACTTTTCGGCTATAGTGCTTTAAAATCATGGTAAACGGTTATAAATAGTTTTGACTGAGGGGGCAGAACAATAGAAAGTTGTTCCACTGTTCAAACACACAACTTCCTGTTGAAAATTTTTGACAAATATTATTTCCCACGGATTTATAGTAGCCTAATTATTTTTATTCCCATGAAGTTAAGAATAGCAGAGACTATTAAACTGATCTTTTTCCTCTGACAGTGAAAATTCAATGCAGTTATTGCTAGGAGTTAGTCATATAAACAAAATCTTGCAAAGTCCTACAAATCTTACTGTGAATGTATGATTTCATACCCAAAATACAATTCTTGACCTATTTTCTAATTGTGAAACTGTCACAAATCATACAAAAATAATTGTATGAAATCAAATCTATTTAAACTGAACCAAACCTTGACTATATTCAGATTTCCGTAAATATAATTAGAGGCTAATGGACTACGATCTGTGGTTCTAAAGTACTGTGTTTGTTAAATACCATAGGAAAAGACAACTGTGATGTCGTAGGTGACAAGAACTTGTTACAGCTTCAGCAAGAGAACAGGAAGCAACTGATTCTGTGTGTGTGTGTGTGTGAGGAGGGCAGGCATAGGAAGGAGGCTTGGTCAAAGGCTAAATCATACAGTAGATGTCAATAAAGGCTATTTCAGGGCTGATAATCACAGGTCTGCGCTCACTGCAGCACCCTGCTCGGGCCTGCACTTCCTCACTGCACACACTCAGCATGGCTGAAATGTTTGCTCAGTGCTTGTTCAATCATTCACATGAAATAAAGGCAATATTTAATACATTACTGAATGAAACTCTGTTTTTTTAGGAGCGGGAGCCATTACGAGTTATTCCTCTGAAAGAAGTGAACAAGGTGCAGGAGTGTAAACAAAGGTCAGCAGTGCTTTATTTGTGCTGTTGTTTTTGTTTTCTTTTTCTTTTTGTTTTGTGTTTTGTTTAGTCATAACGTTAGTTTAGTGTTTTGTTTGTTTTGTTTTTTTGTTTTGTCTTGTTTTGCTTCGTCGTCTTGTTTTTTTTTTTTTGTTGTGGTTGTTGTTTTGTCTTGTCTTGTCTTGTCTTGTTTTGAAAAATGGTTTCCAAATTCGCTTCTGCCACACCACTTGTCATTCAGTGTTCCACAAAAAGGAAGTCGTGCCCCATACATACACCTTTGGTTGAGCCAGAGAAAAACTGTGTAAACAAATCCTACTCAATTACTGTCTCATTGGTTTACTTATAGTTTCAATTTAAAGTGGGATATAAAGTGCGAAAGTATTTTAACATTAAAATCACTGCACACAGCACACCATCATTAAATGAAAATTCACCAATATGTATTTTATAAACAACAATTTTTCTTAATTCATAATCTGTTACACTCAGAAATACATCACAATAAGGAAGAAAAGATCTGTTGCTACTTCCATTTCGTTGTAACTTTAAATGCATGCATTTAAACTGTGATTGTGTTGGACAACTCACTATAGGCAAAGATTGTTATTACGTCTGGAAAATCAGAAATGAGAAATCATCCTATCAAGTGACGTTTTAAGGAAACATTAGTGACGTTAGAAATATCTAACCTTTTAAAAATGGGATCTTCCGGATGAAAGCACACACTCTGAACAGATGTCATGGTGATATATGTGTTCTGTCAGGATAGGTCAGGCAAACATGACATTTGTTATATTTTTATTTACTCCAGGCCGCCAAGATTATCTTAATGTTAACATGTGACAGTTCACAATGTTTAAAAGTTATGCTGTTTGGGCAGACCTTTCATAATAGTGAGCAAACAAACAATAATAAACAATAACAGCATTCCTATTATGCATCTGTGCTGCTGTGCTGTTTCAACAGCTTAGGATTTTACCCATAATTCTGTTGTGTCTAATACTGATTTGTGTTTTTAGTGACTTGATGATGAGGGACAATCTTTTTGAACTGGTTACTACCTCAAGAACTTTCTACTTTCAGGTAGGAATGTATTAATTCTTATTATTTAATTCATATTAATTCTTCACCCTCTCTATGGAGGTGTGCCTTAATATTTGATGGTAAACTAAATGCATACTCTTTCTTACAGTGGTTTAGTGGCGGGTTAAAAAATAATAATGTTGCTTTATATGATTTTTGAATAATCTCATAAGTGTTTTGAAAAATACAGTTGTAACGTTACAATATAAAAGTAGTGGTTTTTTTTTTTTAAACACAATAACGCTTATTTTTTCATACTATTAGAAGATTATTCTCAAAACATGAGTTTTCTCAAGAAAGAAAGTTTTCTTTATTTTATTTTAACATGGCACTAAAACAATCAGAAACTCAAAATGAAGTATAATAAATAAAGCATTAAAGGGATGAAGTGATTTGTGAAAAACACTACTTTTAAAAATTTTGGGGACCATTTTTATGTTTTGTATAAATGTATTTACTCTTTTGATTAATTTAATGCACCCTTGCTTTATATATAAATATATAAACCCTTTTAATATAACTTTCTGTGTTTTATCATTGTACTCCATGTTTTTAATGTAAACAGCTTTTATTGTAATGGGACAATAGTTTTTGCTATTGTTTAGTTTTGTCCCATTACGTTACTTTATTTGCAGTGGAGACACATTACATCTTTAGAAATTTTATATCAGATGGAATATAACATATATTTCTTGACTCATTTTTAGCAGCAAAAAACTGATTTCTTGTCTGAATAAAATGACTGGAAATCACATTTGTGATCAGAACAATAAGCTTATATTATGTTACCTTTTAATCTGAGATGGCACTTAGTCTCAAAGTTTTGAGAGCCATGGATCTAAATAATTTCAAGCATGAATAAATGTTTTAATCGATTGTTTTTAAATGTTAAACATTTTAACAAAAATGAAAGCTGTCTGTATTTTTCTCTGTCTCAGTCGGACAGCCCAGACGAGATGCACGGCTGGATCAAGGCTATCTCTGGGGCAATAGTGGCGCAACGGGGTCCTGGACGCTCAGCAGCCTCAGTAAGAATTGCCTTTGTTTAGTGACATTCTGAGTTCTCAGCCGTTTTGTGCTCTTCTGGTTTGATTTGTCTTTTGTGAAGTGTTTTGTAGCCACACATCCTGTCCATGTCCAGCCCAACCATGTGTCTCTTCAAATGTCACTCATTTATGTTTACTGCTGAAATGACCAAAAATCCAATCTCAAAAGGACAGTTTACCCTAAAATTAAACATTTGTCATTGTCCGCTCAAAAACTGGCCCGATTTACCAGACTGCCTATTCTAGTATATCCTCTTTGTGCCTGTCTGTCTCTCTTCTCTTTTTCTGCCGTGTCGGTGTCTAATGAATGTGCGCTATGTTACAGATGCGTCAGGCCAGGCGGCTCTCAAACCCTTGTATACAGAGGTATACATCCTGCAGTGGTGAATGCAGCACGTATGTGTTGAGAACAAACCCCTTGCGCTTTGTCCCTGTTTGTTTGCATCCAGCCCCTGCTTAGACTTTAGAGGACTGTAGTCCTTGAACTAGTTCTGAGCAGGGTAGAGGTGCCTCACCTAAATAATCCAACCCCGCAGACAAACCAAACTATAACCAAACCTCATGTCATTCTATAGTGACCTTTGTCATCCATCATCCCCATTTTCTCTTTTTATATACTTTGGAACATCCATATTAAACATCTCACACATTCATCTGATTACCCACACTTCTGTACAGCAGGGTTATTATAGTCAACTAAAACTAAAAGTGAAGCTAAAATCACAACCATAAAAGTAGAAAGTTACCTGAAATAAAATAAACGTTAACTGAAATCAAATTAAATATAGAAAAAAAAAAACTTTTCTTTCACCTAGTTACGAAGGCAGCATTTCTCAGTTTAATTTAGTTTAACTTGATGTACTAAAATAAACCAAAACTGAAATAAAAAATAAAAACAAAATTTAAAAATAAAAACTGATTCAAAATGTGAATTAAAAAAAAAAAAAATCTCAATGATACTAAAATAAAACTGCTGTCCAAGGCTCAGTGAAACATATATTTGATAACTCACTATATTGTTTTATAGTGAGACACTCCAATGTAACTTACTGAATTTAAAAAAATCATAATTTTTAATAATAAATAAAATAATAAAATATTAATTTAAATACATGCAAGAAAGACAATTCAGTATGCAAAAAGATAAAAAGATGACCAGTCACAGTTTAGTTTGTCAATTTTACTGACTCAGTTATAAAATATGCAATTATAAAAGATGGATAGATAAATATTACACTGAAGCACATTCTTACAGTTCAAGATTTTTTACCTTAAATCCTAAACTTATTAGAAAAAATGTAGTGTTTATTAAAAAAAAAGACATAACACACTGAAATGATCTAATTAAGGCTGAACGGTGTCTGTACGAGAATCTGTTCAGCCTGAATTAATTTTAGAAATTTATGGAGAGGAAGAATAATAATAGAATGTATTAGGGATATCCGTACAGTGCTGCATGATGTAAAAACAATGATTGAATCTTGAAGTTTGCCAGCACAGCAGGACAATATTTACTAGTGGGTCCACGCTGATTCATAAAAATATTTAATAATCTCTTTTCAAAAACATTTCCATTTGTCATCTGGTAGTTGAGCATTACTCTACATGTTTATAAACAGCGAGTCATTTCAATAAACTCTCATCATGAGCACATCTGGAAATTATTAATTCAGTTTAATAGATGTAGTACACAATTGTGAAATTTCAAGTTTGTATTGAACTTTATGCAAGAACTATTGAATTCATTTTGTTGAGTTTAATTAAACTGAAATCTAATTATCAAATCTTAAGTAAATGATACTATTATAGATAATAAAGAGGACTCTTATAAACCACCTAATTTTCTTATAAAAATCCACCTATATTTGTAATTCTTACAGTACACTGTATCAAATATGTTGAAAGCCAAAAGTTGACCCATCCAGATCTTTTGTCAAATTGATGTTATTTTTTTCCCCCTCCACCTTCAGGTCATACATTTTGAACAAGAACTAATTGTGCTTATTTCTTTGATTTGTTAGGCCGTGGTTTGTTGTTTGCTGTTTGTAAGTTTAGGTCTTTGGATATTTGTCTGGAATGGCCAAATAGTCGTAATTACTACTGTCACACTTTAGTTTGGGGACCAGTTCTCATTATTAACTACAACTTTTGCATCAATAAACTCCTAAGTTGCTGTTTATTAATAGTTAGTGAGGTACAACCCGAATTGCGGAAATGTTGGGACGTTTTTTAAACTTGAATAAAATGAAAACTAAAAGAATTTCAAATCACGAGCCAATATTTTAATTCACAATAGAACATAGATAACATAAATGTTTAAACTGAGAAATTTTATGCACAAAATGAGCTCATTTCAAATGTGATGCTCTTCTTTTCACCTCTTCTGGGCATCAAGGTTATGAGTTTCTGGAGTTTTAGTGTTGGAATTTGGTCCCATTCTTGCCTGATTTAGGTTTCCAGCTGCTGAAGAGTTTGTGGTCGTCTTTGACGTATTTTTTCATTTAATGATACACCAAATGTTCTCTATATGTGAAAGATCTGGACTGCAGGCAGGCCAATTCAGCACCCAGACTCTTCTAATACGAAGCCATGCTGTTGTAATAGCTGCAGTATGTGGTTTTGCCTTGTCCTACTGAAATACACAAGTCCTTCCCTGAAATAGACGTCATCTGGAGGGGAGCATATGTTGCTCTAAAACCTTTATATGCCTTTCAGCATTCATAGTGCCTTACAAAACATGCAAGCTGCCCATACCGTATGCACTTATGCCATCATATCATCAGAGATGCTGGTATTTGCGCCTCGGTATTTGCTGGTATTTGCGCCTCGGCTAAGAAGGACCCTGTGTCATTTGCATTGCTCCTAGTGCTAAGTGTTAGTTTCGTCTTGAGCTATTAGCTATTTCGTCTTGAGCGTTGGGCTATTGGCTGGGCTAATCAGAAGCCGCCCACAGCTGTTTTCACTCTAGTCTGTTAGACTGTATTTATTTGATGTCCGTGCGTTGACGCGGAAGCGTCTGCGGAAGCGTCATGTTCAGCCTCCTCGTGTGAAGACCGACGAGTGTAAAGACGAATGACTTTTTCCTGCACGACTTTAACCGAGCAACGAACTTAAGTATCATTTCTATCTTCCCTCACACACTCTCTTTTTCTGTCCTCTTTCTTTCCACCTCGATCATGTGTTTCCAAACCATTCCGGTTGTCTCTCAACCACGCTCTAACATCACACGCAGACGGCAACGTAATCCTGCTAACCTGCCCCCTATCTCTACATCTTCTACCGCACCTCTTTCTTTCTCTGTGGGTCTCTGGAACTGTCAGTCAGCGGTCAACAAAGCTGACTTCATTTCTGCTTTTTCTTTACAATCCACACTCAGCATCTTGGGCTTGACTGAGACCTGGATTCGTCCAGAAGACTCGGCAACCCCAGCTGCTCTCTCTAACAATTTCTCTTTCTCTCACACCCCTCGTCAAGTTGGCCGGGGTGGGGGTACTGGGCTGCTCATTTCAAAGAATTGGACATACTCAACCCACTCTCCCCTATGCAATTACAACTCATTTGAATGTCATGCGATTACTGTAACAGCTCCTATAAAACTCCAGATTGTGGTAATTTACCGTCCCCCTGGCCAAATTCTAGCCACCTTCCTAGAGGAGCTGGACGGGCTGCTGTCCTCTTTCATGGAGGTTGGCACTCCACTCTTAGTCTTTGGTGATTTCAACATTCATCTAGACAAGCCTTATGCTACAGACTTCCATTCACTCCTAGCTTCATTTGATCTCAAACGCCTTACCACTTCTAGCACGCACAAATCAGGCAACCAACTTGATTTAATTTACACACACAATTGCACTGCAGATAACATTCTGGTGCAACCACTACATATCTCTGACCATTTCTTCATTTCATTTACATTACTTTTTGATACCCGTGTGCCATCAACCCCCTTACCAGTTACTTTTAGACGAAACCTACGCTCCCTTTCTCCCTCACATCTTTCCTCTGTAGTATCCTCCTCTCTTCCCTCACCTACCCATTTATCATCTCTGGATGTGAATGCAGCTACTGACACTCTATGCCAGACCTTAACCTCTTGTCTTGACGACATTTGTCCTCTCTCCTCCAGCCCAGCACGGGTTGCCCCTTCTAACCCCTGGTTATCCGATGTTCTTCGTGAACATCGGACCAAACTCAGAGCGGCAGAGAGAAAATGGCGCAAATCAAACGATCCGTCGGACCTGAGTAGATATCAGTCTTTGCTCTCATCTTTCTCTGCTGAAGTCCACACTGCCAAATCCTCACATTTCCACGACAAGATCAACAGCGCTCCAGACATGCGTAATCTCTTCAGAACATTTAATTCTCTCCTCTGTCCCCCTCCACCACCTCCCACCACTTCTATAACAGCTGATGACTTTGCCACTTTTTTTACAGGCAAAACTAGAACAATCAGTAGTCAGTTCTCTCCTCCACACACACACGACCTCCAACCAACCACATCCACTGCTAAAACTCCCATCTTCTCCTTCTGTCCACTCACTGAGGCAGAGGTATCCAAACTTCTCCTCTCCAGCCATCCTACAACATGTCCTCTAGACCCAATCCCATCACACCTTCTCCAAGCAATCTCTCCCACACTCTTACCAGCACTCACACACATCATCAACACAACTCGCCTCACAGGCATTTTCCCCACTGCGTTCAAGCAGGCTCAGGTAACCCCACTGCTCAAGAAACCTACATTAAACACTTCTCTTACTGAAAACTACAGACCTGTCTCTCTCCTTCCATTCATAGCGAAAACACTCGAACGAGTTGTCTTCAACCAGGTCTCATTGTTTCTTTCACAGAACAACAAACTGGATGCTAAACAGTCAGGTTTCAGGAGTGGCCATTCAACTGAGACTGCGCTACTCTCAGTCACTGAAGCCCTGCGAATTGCAAAAGCAGACTCCAGATCTCATCAGTCCTCATTCTGCTGGATCTATCTGCTGCGTTTGACACTGTTAATCATCAGATCCTCCTGGCTACCCTCTCATCTCTGGGCATCACTGGGATTCCACTTCGCTGGTTTGAATCCTATCTCACTGGTAGGTCTTTCAGGGTGGCCTGGGGAGGGGAGGTATCCAAAGCACATCAACTGGTCACTGGGGTTCCTCAGGGATCGGTTCTTGGACCCCTCCTCTTCTCCACATACACGACATCACTGGGTCCCATCATACAAGCACATGGCTTCAACTACCATTGCTACGCTGATGACACACAGCTCTATCTCTCTTTTCAACCAGATGATCCAACAGTAGCTGCACGGATCTCAGGCTGCCTGGCGGACATCTCGGCATGGATGAAAGAACATCACCTATAGCTCAACCTGGCAAAGACTGAGCTTCTTGTCTTCCCTGCTACTCCAACCCTACAGCATGACTTCACGATTCAGTTAGGTTAATCAACAATTGCCCCATCAACTTCGGTCAGAAATCTCGGTGTAATCTTTGATGACCAGTTGACCTTCAAAGAGCACATTGCAAAGACTGCTCGATCTTGCAGGTTTGCACTACACAACATCAGAAAGATCAGGCCCTTTCTGACAGAGCATGGTGCACAACTTCTTGTCCAGGCCCTGGTCATTTCTAGGCTGGACTACTGCAATGCTCTTCTGGCTGGACTTCCATCAAACACAATCAAACCTCTACAAATGATTCAGAATGCAGCGGCACGTCTGGTCTTCAATGAGCCCAAAAGAGCCCATGTTACACCTCTCTTTATCTCCTTGCACTGGCTTCCAGTTGCAGCTCGGATCAAGTTCAAGACACTGATGCTTGCATATAGAACAACCACAGGCTCAGCACCCGCCTACTTCCACTCACTATTACGAATCTACACCCCCTCCAGAAGTCTGAGATCTGCTAGTGAGCGACGCCTCGTGGTACCATCACAGAGAGGCTCAAAATCACTCTCCAGAACATTCTCATTCACCATTCCTGGCTGGTGGAATGATCTTCCCACCCCTATCCGGAATGCTGGATCCCTATCAATCTTCAAGCAACAACTGAAAACTCATCTCTTTCAGCACTACTTGACTTCATTCTAAACTTAAAAAAAAAAAAAAAAAAAAAAAAAAAAATTCTTTCTCTTTATTTATTCCTTTCCTTTCTAGCTTGTACTTATTTGAATAATAATAAGAATGTCAAATTTGGACTCGTCTGACCATAGAACACTTTTCCACTTTGAAACAGTCCATTTTAACCCTCTGGGGTCTGAGGGTGTTTTGGGGCCCTGGAGAAGTTTTGACATGCCCTGCCATTTGTGTTTTTTTTTCCAGTATCTTAAAAAAATATTAATGGCTAAAGTCTGATAACACTGTATTCAGTGCAAACTGGGCTACAATAATATGTGAGCAGCATGAAAGTACATGTTTGTGTTTTTGAGAAAACGTCTCGGTTACCTTTGTAACCCTCGTTCCCTGAAGGAGGGAACGGAGAAGTCACGTAGGATGACCAACGAAATTGGGATCTCACCAGAGAGACCAATCCACTTTGAGTGTAACTAAACGAGCCATTGGACATTGGCATGCGATTATTGCATCCAGCTGCCTCTGATCACAGCGTGAGTATAAGAGGCAGCAGGTGCACCGCATTAATTCATGCTTTTGCTGAGGAGCCGAGCCAGTGACCCGGCAGCTCAGCGGTGGTACAGCGACTGTGGCGACGGGACGTGATGTCTCCATTCCCTCCTTCAGGGAACGAGGGTTACATAGGTAATCGAGACGTTCCCCTTTCAGTCGGTTCACTCCGAGTCACGTCGGATGACCGACGAAATTGGGATCCCTACCAAAGCGCCACAGGAGCTGCCCCTTCCAGTGCCCTGTGTAGGCCTCCTGATCCTTCCTATAAGGCAGACGATAGGACCGGGCTCTACACAGAGAAGGTCAACTACTGTTGCTCCTTGAGCAACCCAAACAGTAGGACTAGGATAACACTGGGAAGTGTGCCTTTCCGCTTGGAAGAGCCACACTGCGGAGTCACCTCCTCCCAAAGGGGGTTAAGTGACATTTAGACATGTGAAGTAACCCCGTAGGGCCCTATTGCACATGGAAGTCTCTGAGATGGCTTAGGCTGCATCATTAGAGACGGCAGAACGTGGTCTACCAGGGGAAACACGGCTCTAATAAGCATACCGTGGAATACACATATGGGATCCCAGCAGGGTCTCTCATATGGGCACTAGCCTCACACCAGATTTCAAGAATTCATTGGCTGAAAGGCCTGGCGCTGGACGCTCCGCCACGTCCGGACACCGGAGCGCTGGAGGACTCGACAGGGTTTGCCTGGCTAAGGAACTCTCTGGAGAATTAGGCGTAAGAACACTGCAAGCCGACTCTGAGCCGGGCCTCTCAGTGCCACTACCCGTTTGAGGTGAGAACACAGGAGGAAACCGGTTCGACACGTAGGCTATAAAACCTAGGGAACGTGTTGGGAGTCGCCCAACCCGCAGCTCTACAGATGAGGCACCACGAGCCAGCGCCTAGGACGATGCGACACCTCTAGTGGAGTGAGCACGCAACCTGAGCGGGCAGGGCACACCTTGTGCTTCGTAGGCCAAGGTGATGGCATCCACTATCCAGTGGGCCATCCTCTGCTTGGAGACAGCCTTCCCCTTCTGCTGTCCTCCGTAACAGACAAAGAGCTGTTCTGAGGTCCTGAAGCTCTGAGTTCTATCCAGGTACTGTCGCAGTGCGCGTACAGGACAGAGCAAAGCTAGGGTTGGGTCTGCCTCCTCCAGGGGCAGCGCTTGCAGGTTCACTACCTGGACCCTGAAGGGAGTGGTAGGAACCTTGAGCACATAGCTGGGCCGGGGCCTCAGTGTTGCACTGGAGTCAGCCGGCCCAAACTCAAGGCACGACTCATTGACCGAAAATGCCTGCAGGTCCCCCACCCTCTTGATAGAGGCCAACGCAGTCAGGAGTAGGGTTTTCATAGAGAGAAACTTCAACTCGACTGACTGCAACGGCTCAAAGGGGGCAGTTTGTAGGGCTAAGAGCCCTACAAACTGCACCAATGCCAAATCCCAAGAGGGTAGGGAGGGAGGCCAAGGAGGATTTAACCTCCTGGCCCCCCTAAGAAACCTGACGACCAGATTGTGCTTCCCCACCGACCTCCCCTCTATGGGGTCGTGGTGGGCGGAAATAGCAGCAACGTACACCTTAAGGGTGGAGGGGGACAGCCTACGCTCCAACCCTTGTTGCAAAATGGAAAGCACGGTTCTGATCGAACATCTCCGGGGGTCCTCATGATGAGAGGAACATCATTCGATGAACCGGTTCCACTTCAGCGCATAGGCCCGTCTTGTGGACGGTGCTCGTGCTGAAGCAATAGTGAGAGCTACCTCCTGGGGCAGGTCACCTAGAACCTCTGCGTCCTGTCCAGGGACCACACATGGAGTTTCCACAAGTCTGGACGCGGGTGCCAGAGGGTGCCCCGTCTCTGAGAAAGCAGATCCTTCCTCAGAGGAATCGGCCAGCGAGGGGCTGTCACAAGGAGCATGAGTTCCGGGAACCAGGTCCTGTTGGGCCAATATGGAGCCACTAACAGGACCTGCTCCTCGTCCTCCCGAATCTTGCGCAGTGTCTGTGCTAGCAGGCTTACTGGGATGAATGCATATTTGTGCAAGTCCTGGGGCCAGCTGTGTGCCAGTGCATCCATGCAGAGCGTTGCCTCTGATATGGAGTAGAACCACTGACAGTGGGTGGTTTCCGGAGATGCAAACAGGTCTACAGGTCTTTGGTGAAGACGCGAGGCGAAAGGGACAGCCCGAAGGGCAGGACCTTGTACTGATATACCCGACCCTCGAACGCGAATCGCAGGAATGGCCAGTGTCATCGCGTAGCTGAATCGCGTAGCCGAGTCTGATGGTCCACAGGAGCGCTAGCCAGGCTCCGAGAGACCGTGCCAGCGGGACCCACGGGGCCACCGACGTACCCGCGGTGGGGCAGCGAGGTGGAACACAGGGACCCGGTCTGGGGCCTGTGACGGCCTGGCCCGTGACAGCAGGGGGCGGGGTCTGATTCCTCCTCGTGTGGGAGGAAACACAGGAACCCGGCTTGAGGCTTGTGACAGCCCGGTGTGTGACGGCTTGAAGCGGGGACTCAGGGGAGGGCTGCTCTTGGGCAACCACTTGCTGCCAGCTGGCGAGAGAGGAGGAGGGAAGCAATCCCGTGATGCACGTTTCACAACTCTCCTCCTCTTGAGACCCAGAGATTGAGGAAACCGCTATTTTATTGATGTTTTGGATACCGCTGGCTGCCGGGCCAGCGGCGGAACAAAAACAAAATGAAACAAAAGATTTTCCACCCGGCCCTCCTCCGGGGGAGGGAGTGGTGCAGGCACCATCTCCCGATGAGCAGTCTCCTCCATCTCTGGGTCGCCCGTCTCATGGCCTCTTGCACTTGCGCTTGCCGCCAGGTTTGGCGGTGGCCTGGACGGGCTGGGCGTCCTGCCTGCGACCGGCTCCATGACGCTGCCTGGTGGAAGGCTGCAGGGGGGCGCCCACGGCGACGAGCAGGCTGAGGGGCTGCAACCAGGGTGGAAGCAGCAGGTTTCCTCCGGCACATGATGTGTTTGATCGCCTCAGTCTGCTTCTGTGCTGCCGAGAACTGCTGGGCAAAGCTCTCAACAGCGTCGCCGAAAAGGCCGGTCTGCGACACGGGAGCATTCAGTAACTGTTCCTTCTCCTGCTCCTTCATGTCAGCCAGACACAGCCAGAGATGGCGCTCCTGGACCACTAACGTGGAAATCGCACAACCCAGAGATTGTGCAGTCACCTTCGTTGCTCGAAGCGCGAGGTCTGTCGCAGCACACAGTTCATGTAGAACCACCAGGTCGTGGCCACCCTCGTGCAGGTCTTTCAGGGCTTTGGCCTGGTGGACCTGCAGTAATGCCATGGCATGGAGGGCAGAAGCCGCCTCCCCACAACCTCTGTAAGCACTGCCAGTTAGGCCTGTAGAATACTTACAGGCCTGTGAGGGGAGACACGGGTCACCCCGCAGAGTGGTAGCGGCTGTTGGACACAGTTGCATGGCCACAGACCGCTCCACCGAGAGGATGCCCGCGTACCCCAAAGCCTGTGTGCCCTCCACAATCTAGTGAGCTCCTCATGCACCTCCAGGAAGAATGGCACCGGAAGGGGGCGCTGAGAACCAGCGCGACCCCCACCGAGAAACCATTCGTCCAGCCTCGAAGGATCGGGACATGGTGGAGGATTCCACACAAGCCCGACATTCTCGGCAGCCCGGGAAAACATAGCCGTCATCTCTGGGTCTGTCTCGGACAACGCTACCACACCCGAAGGGGGCAACACAGCCAAGTTGTCATCCCCGGAGAGAGAGGGCTCACCCTCCAATGCAGCGATCGACATCTGGTCGTCAGAGGGGGCACAGAAGGAAACGAGTGGTACCCTCTGTCCTGCAGAGGGCCCAGCCCACTCCAACGGCAGCTCCACCGGCTGCAGAGTGTTTGAGGGGTGAGGAGCTCCACTTGGGGAAGCCCTCACCGTGATCCTCAAATCACCTCTGATGCAGCGCCGCCCCATGTGCCGGGACGAGCACTGGATCGCGGCAGAGGGACTCCGCCATGTTTGACATAGCGGAGTATTTTATGCAACTCAGAGATAGTCATGTCACCACAAGAAGAACATGAACCATCCACGAAAGCTTCCTCAGCGTGCTGAATGCCCAGACACTTGAGGCAGCGATCGTGACCGTCATGAGGCACAAGGAAACGACCACACCCAGAAACGCACGGGTGATAAGACATCTTTAAAAAGACGTGATCACCCGTGTTGCTCTTTTAGAGAAATTGCTCTTTTAGTGCTGAAGCACGCAGGGGAGCTGGCCACCACACACGCCTGGTGTGGCTGTCTGCATGATCTTTGTTGAAGCCGCGAGACCTTGACCACCGTTGCTGTTGCCGTAACGCCTGCACTCGCTCGTTCTCTCTGCAACACCGAAGTAGAGAGCAGTAGTGATGCACCATCGCTCGGCTCCAAAGCGAAAGGATAAATTAATGCGATGCACCTGCTGCCTCTTATACTCACGCTGTGATCGGCGGCAGCTGGATGCAATAATCGCATGCCAATGTCCATTGGCTCGTTTAGTTACACTCGAAGTGGATTGGTCTCTCTGGCGAGATCCCAATTTCGTCGGTCATCCGATGTGACTCGGAGTGAACCGACTGAAAGGGGAACAATGGTTATGCGTGGTTAGTGAAAATCTAAATCTTTTAAGTCACTTAAATAAGGCCATAAAACACATTCAGAATATTTGTTCACAAGACTATTGATTTAACATTTGTAAAACATGATTTCTGATAGAATGCTCGTGTGTCAGGGAGTGACAATGGCCATGAATATTTAGTGATTCACACCTTAGAGACAAAGGGCCTCCCGTAATGGACCATCAATATGAATGTGACTGAGGCAGGTAAGAGAGTGTGAGGAGAGTAAAATAATGTGGGTTTTTGATTATTATTTGTATTTTATTTACAATACAGTATAATAAAAATATACACAGTGAAGGTCAAGGACACATGATTTCACAGATTGGAGAGCCTCTGCCCATCTTTACTTCTGAGAGACTCTGCCTCTCTAAGACATCCCTTTTATAGCTAATCACGTTACAGACCTGATGTCAGTTAACTTAATTAGTTGCTAGATGTTCTGAACTTTTTTGAGACCTGTAGCAGGCATCAAATTTGAAATGAGCTCATTTAGTGGATAAAAGTGTAGAATTTCTCTGTTTAAACATTTGTTATGTCCTCTATGTTCTATTGTGAATAAAATATTGGCTCATGTGATTTGAAAGTCTTTTAATTTTCATTTCACTCAAATTTAAAAAGACGTCCCAACATTTCTGGAATTCGGGTTGTAGTTTTTAAGTTTAGGCATGGGGTAGAATAAAAGAATCACAAGTATGTGCATGGAGAATAAGGCAGTACGTGCTTTATATGTACTAATAAACAGCCAATATGCTAGTAATATGCATACTAGTTAATAGTTAGAATTGGTCCCTAAACTAAAGTGTTACTATTACATTACATTACATTTTTTCATCATATATTATATATAATTTTCAACATATTATTTAATGTCA
Source organism: Spinibarbus caldwelli (assembly GCA_039654775.1). NCBI lineage: Eukaryota > Metazoa > Chordata > Actinopteri > Cypriniformes > Cyprinidae > Spinibarbus > Spinibarbus caldwelli. The sequence goes on from CM077257.1 coordinate 22,186,776, forward strand.
TATCATTTTGTATTCATCATGTTTGATGCCCACATTTAACTTCCATTTACTTACAGTTTACAATCCATTTCTTAACCTTGCCTGCTTTTCTTTAAAAAAAAAAAAAAAAAAAATTATTTTTTTTTTTTTTTTACAGGACATTGCTAAATTTACATCTAAATGTCAGTATTAACAATGCACTAAGTCATTTATATATTTATTTAAATCAGATTTCTTTGAAATAATGTAGACTCTAGTCATATGTGACTAGGAAAAGATGTTTTAATCTATCATGTTGAGGTCACATCACCAGCCTTGTAATTTGAACAAGTTTTTAAACACAATGATAAAGATAATGAACATTAATGAAGATGAAAACACTAGCAAAACATAAATAAAAATGACTTTGTGTACCATTTAAGGCATAGTTCAACAAAAGAAATAAAAAAAAAATTCTGTCATTATTTACTCACCCTCATGGTGTTGATTTAAAATATGCATACACTTCCACATAAAAAAGAAAGTCATACAGGTTTGGAGTGACAAAGGATAAGGAAATGATGGCAGAGTTTTCATTTCTGGGTGAGCTATCCCTTGTGAAAAAGAAGTATGCTTGCTTGTATTGAGTATGCATTTATGCAGTTAAACATATTTAATATTCTAAAATATGCTTCTTTTTCACAAGGGATTTCATTAATTTTAAGGCCTGTTCACATCAACACGAATGTTCGTCAAAAAAAATTTAGTTTGTTTTTCGCTATTTTTATATAATGTTTTTGCATTTCTGTTCAGACCAATGCAAAAAATAGGAAATTAAAATGAACGTCTTGTTGACAGGCCTTTAGGTTTGAATTAAAAAATATTAAAAATGAAAACTGTCTCCTCAGAGCTTTTTTATTTAACCTGCCTTTATATGTTGAATACTTTTTCTGTCTGTGCCTTCCTTGAATGCTGTTTTAAGCTGACTTCCACCTCTCATTTTTCCCTTTCAGAGATTAAACGTGACACTGAAACACTAACAACCCAAACACAAGCCCTTCTTCTGCACTAGCAGCTGTCCTGATCCTGCTATATCCCAGACTGATCTCCAACCTCCTATCTGCTGTAGCTTTCACTGCCACTGCTCGCTGACGTGACTGCCGTCCATGTACAAAACTTCCTGCTGTTCCTCTTGCTTCACCTTGCTCTTGTTCTTGAGTTTTTTCCTCCATCTTCCCTTTCTACCAAAGCGGTTTCCTCTGTCCTGACTGATGCTGTTTTCTGTAACCGTTCCTCAATCTCCACAGGAGCACGCTGAGCCCACCTCCATCTTCTACTCCAACGAACAGAGTCTCTCAACTCCTTGCTCACCCCTCCCCACCGAACTCCCTTACCCAGAATGCCGTTCCCCCTCGGGCCCTCAGCATGGCGTGGGAGGGGCCAGACCTGAACAGCCTGCGCCCTGGGCCACGAGCGCGCCTGTCGCTGCAGGAGTCGCCCCAAATCTTCTTCAAGTAAACGCTAACAACCTGTCACCATGGCAAATGAGAAGCGGTGTAACACAGCCTCCTGATGTCCCACAAGATGAAGACCTGCATGTTACTCAGGTGTAACGATGTACTTGGTATATAATACACACATATTACAACAAACTGTTAACGCTAAAAGCAGGACAGGGACTCGGGATGAATGTGAATCGAGCCCAGTGCACCATGGGATATGGCGTTTTCCCCAATCAAGCCTCTTAAAAAACTGCAAAAAGTTCAAACCAGAAAATTCATTGAGACACCAAAAAGTTGCTGTTACCAATAGTCAATTATTTTCCTGTTACGACCAAAAAACGATATTATAGTTAATATTATTATAAACCTATTGTTTTTTTGTTTTTTTTTGTTTTTTTTTTCCCTGTTTTTAAATCTAAAATACCATGTACATGAAGTGAATTCAGTGGAATTAGGCATCAAAACACTTAATGTACAGTCAAAAACTGGAAAATATATTGTTTAAATAAAATAAAGTATTTATTTTTATTTAAAAATACAGATATATAATAAAAAGAACTTAATATTAAAACAGTAGTTTCTAGTATTGACCTAATCAAACTGATACTGATAAACAAATTATATGCTACATATTGCTGATACCAATAAGGCCACTGAAATCCTTGAACACATAAATTCTGGTTTGTTTCATTTGAATTAATCTGGTGTTTTTACATCATTTTTTGGGGGTACAGTTAGACTTTTGTCCTACAGTAACATATTCCTTCTTTAGATGCCATCAGGCCTTGGTTGTCTTGTTTTTCATTGGTTATTGAATTTCATTTTCTTTTTTGTTGAAATGATTTATGTATAAATTGAATTGGACTTTGTGTTTGACCACAACAAGCTTCTACCTATATGTTTTGTATTGCTGTAGAGAGAATGTGTTTTGTGTTATTATATTTCAGTGTAAAACACACTGCCACTCTTTATGGTCTGTTTCTGACTCACCATGAGGCAGCTCTCTTTTGGGAGCAAGACTCTATTTAGTGGCACTTCTGTTTGTCAGATGCATGTGAACGTATGACTCTGTATTTCTACATACAAAAAAAAAAAAAAAAACACTCCAGACGTTTGTTAAGTTAGACTTTACAAAAAGGTTCAATTTGTTAACATGAGTTAATTCTAGAGCTGCCCTCTACTAAGGACTTTTCTGGTCGACTAGTAGTCGTTAATTTTAAGCATTAGTCGACTAATCACACGTTTATTAATAAACCATTTAAATGATTATAATGAGACTTTAATTGCCTACATAGCCTAATAAGTGCTCAAGCACACACATAAAGCTTGCCACAGCGCACCGGCAGAAGTAATGATTATGAATGTGTCAGTAAAAAACAGTAAGGAGACTGCATTAACATTTGAATAATTCACTGATAAACTAGTGCTTTTTTTGTTTTTGGTTTAAAAGATGAAGTCGGCCACACTGACTCGTCATCTCCGCAGTAGTGGATGCGCCTGTATGCATGTTTCATACGCATTACATAATCTGAGAATATTAGTCTTCTGTTTGAATTGTTTTTTTTTTTTTGAAAGTAGACATTTCACTCACTATAGATATATTTGTAATGTCTGTAAGGCAAAGATATCTACAGAGCAAAGATATACGCTCAAGTTCACAGAGACCGAGACGGCAGAAAGCGCATCCTGATTGTTTTCATTATTTTATAAAAGCGCAGTGATTTGTTGTTATTGTGAGTGCACACAAAAAAACATAGAGTCTTTACAGACTCGAAAGATGTATTACTCTTATCTGAATGAGCAAAAATGAGAGTATTTTAAGAGCAAGTGAGCGCACCGGTGCCTCCATCTGTCCTGCAGTGAGCTACTGTTCAGCTTCCACACTCGCACGCACAGACACTTCAATAGCGCACATATTTCTAGGTTAACATTAGATTGAGTGGCCATGTAAAGTTGCTGTTACCTACATATTTCAGATGATAAGCCATATTTAAGGTTGATGAATGATAGGTGAGCGTTTGGATGGCCTGCCTGATATACTACCACATAGACCAGCCGTTAACGATCTGCGTGACTTCGCCAATGTGGATTTTTTTTTTTCTGCGACTAAGTGATTAATAAAATTTTGATCGACCAAGCCTCTTCTGGTCGATTAGTCGACTATTAGGGGGCAGCCCTAGTTGATTCATTATGTGGGCTATCATGAACTTAAGATGAATAGTAATGTTTCACATTTACGACAGTTAATATTTTTATTAATATACAAACTTTTTTTAATAATGTTAATTCAATGAATGTTTGTACTTCAAATGTTTTTTTGAGTTTTCATCATATAACAAATATATTAGTATATATAGAAGAACATTAATTAACACTGTGAGTATTATTTATTGTTAGTTCATGACAACTAATGCATTACATAATGTTAATTAATTGAACCTAAAGTGTTACCAACAAAGCACAGGCATCCACTAAACGCTGTTGAATGGACCCTTTTCACAGACTTGTATTTTATAAAATTGAAAATCTAGCCAAGTTTTTAATTTTTATTTTTATTTTTATTATTTATATATATATATATATATATATATATATATTCTCTCTCTCTCTCTCTCTCTCTCTCTCTCTCTTTAAATTACAATGTACTTTTGTGCAAAATGTACATAACACTACTACTTTGTTTTATGTTACCTTGCCAATTTCAGTGTAATTGCACATGAGGAAGAGGTGGCAAATTTCACATACAGTATTTCTCTCTTCTGACTGCTGTAATCAATCTCTCTATATTTTTATCCTGTTTTGTAAAGTTATAGAAATGCTCTTTTGCTACTGAAGCAAATGGTAACACAAATATGTGAAAAGGGTCCATATGTTAGTATTAGTGTGAATGCAAACAGAGTCAGTGACCCCAATGATAAATACTGTATGTTGTTTTATTGTGGATTCAGACACTGCAACATGTTTTTTTCATGTGTAATGTATGTAGATGTTGGCTGGAAAAATTATACATTTTTGAAATTAATCAAATGAATGTTTTTGATTTTCTTTTAGAGTCATGGTTTGACTCAGGATTAGTTAGAATTAGCTTTATATACATACAAAAGAAGTATTACAGTTACTAAGTAAGTGTGTGTGTGTGTGTGTGCCTACTTAACCATATATTGGGGACAAATTTGTACCCAGAAGTGAGCCAAATCTGACAATACCACCTTTTGTTGATGTCTTTATTTGTAAAAACATCTAAAAATAAAGTAGATAAAATGTAAAAAAATAAATGTAAAAATGTTTTGTTCTATCTGAAATTTTCAGTTAGGATGTGGTTTAGGTTATAAGAGTTATAATTTGCAGACATTATTGTCTGTCATGTCTATTGTCAGTTTGCACAGGAAAAACAATGTGCTGAAATTTTGAAGATGGATGAGCCTATACTGCAAACTGCAGACATACAATACCGGTCAAAACTTTGGATGTTTTTTTTTTTTTTTTTTTTTTAAAGAAGTCTCTTATGCTCACCAAGGCTGGTCAAAAATACGGTAAAAACAGCAATATTGTGAAATATTTATTTTCTATTGTAATGTATTTTAAAATCTAAATTATTTCTGTAATGGAAAAGCTGAATTTGATCCTTCATAAATCATTCTAATATGCTGATTTGATGTGCACTTATTAAGAATTATTATTTGTGCTCAAGTATTAATAACGTACTATCATCAGTGTGATCAAGTAAGAGTGATACATTTTTTCAGGATTATTTTAATAATCGAGAGTTTACAAAACAGCTTTTATTTAAAATAGAAATCTTTTCTAACATTGCAAATGTCTTTACTGACACTTGAACAATTTAATTGTGTCCTTGCTGAATAAAAGTATTATTTATTTATGATTTTTTATGAAGTCTGAATGATCATGTTACACTGAAGACTGTAATGGTTTTTATTATTTTAAAGATTAATAAATACAATAACAAATGTATTGCTCAATGTTAATTTTAGTTCATGTGTTAACTAATAGGGTATAATTTTAAAGTTTTACCATATTTCTGATCATAAAACCAATTGTAGACTTGGTAAGCATAAGAGACTTCTTTTAAAAACATGAAATATTCATTGCAGACTTTTGACTGGTAGTGTATGCATGTAATTATAAAGGAAATATTAATATGAGAATATAACAAATTATTAGCAGAAAGTGATTCAAATACAATACAGGCTACAAATACTCTAATGTGAGCCTTGTGCATAAATCTGTATTCATAAGGAACACTTTGACATTTGCAATACATACTATATATTAAGATGCCTCCTCTGTTGGCTGATTGTTATTTGCTACTGCAATTACACTTTCAATAAGCAGAAAAATTTCATGACATTAATTAAATAACCATGTAACTCTATTACGCAGGATAGTCATATTCTTGATATAGAACTGTGATTACTTGGGTAATATTTACTCATTGAAATCAGATGATCTCTTATTATTCTAATATATTATGTACAGTATATTTGCAATATGATGGCGCGGTGACTTCAATGTCATGATGTCATCAACAATCCATTCTTTATTATCATTCTAACTCAAAATTCTGTTGGTTTAGAAAATATTTTACTCAGTTTTCTGTAGAAATGTTTTACGACTGTTTATTGCAATAGATATTTGAGCAGCCTGATATTTGGCATGGTCGTTAATATGATTACGATAATTTAATTTTTAATTTTTTTTTTTTTTTAAATCATGATAATCATCAAAACTGGTTTATCGCAACAGTCCTAGTTGTTACTAAATTATCAAACCAGTGCTGTACTCAAAAACCCACTCGTTCGAATCCAAGTCCATGCCGAGATTTGAGTAAGTTGAGTCCATTATAAAAGAAAAATATGGCCTTGGACTGAGACAACAGCATGTCACAGCATGCATATACCATTGCCCTGCAAATTTTTGTGGGCAAATTCCATTTATTTCAACAGGAATTTGTGTGATTGGGAGTTTTGCACAAGGGTGGAAAAATTCACTATACAAATATCGCATAAGCTCCATCAGAAAGCTGTTTGGTTTGAAAGTGGCTTCTGTGTGAGCTGTGCTTCATACATCATTACACAATGGTGAATGGACAGTTTTTGCCTAAAAAATTTTGCCTACAATTTGCGAATGTGACCATTAAAAGCCCCTATTTAAAGACTATTTCTTTATTGACTTTATTGAGGTTCAACATCACAAAAAGGTATGTTGAAAATAGGGTAGCCTTATAAGTATGTATTTATAGAGCTGTGAAAAAGTTTTTGCCCCATCCTTTTTTTTTTTTTTTTTTTTTTTATGGATAGGCTATCTTATACCAAACTGTTTCAGAAAGTAAAACTAAACCTAACATAAAACAAAAGGCAGCCTAATACAGTTTAAAATGTTATTTAGTGAAGCAAAAAAAAAACAAAAAACAAAAGTTGTCTAAAACCAAATGGGTCTGTGTAAAATTCCAGAAATGATGAGGAAGAAGGTGATTAAATTATATCTGTCTGGATAGGGTTAAAGGCTCTTGGACTCCACAAAGAACCACAGTGAGAGGCATTATCTCCAAATGGGAAAAAAAAAAAAAAAAACAGCACATAGTAGCGAACCTTCCCAGATTGGCCGACCTTCTGAAATTCCTCCAAAAGCACATTGACGGCTCATCCAGGAAGTCACAAAAGACCCAAAGACAACATCGCAGGAACTGCAGCTTCTCTTGCGTCAATAAAGATCACTCTTCATACATCCACAATCCAAAAGATACTGGCCAAAAATGACATCCATGGAAGAGTGGTGAGGAGAAAACCACTGCTAACCCAGAAGAACACTGAAGCTCGTCTGAATCTGATGATGAAAAACATACCTTGATGATCCTCAAACTTTTTGAGAGAACGTTTTGTAGACTGATTAAGTCAAAATTAGAACTGTTTGGCCGTAAAATTATGTGGGGTGGTGTGGGGGTATATTTAAATCTGTATTTATTGATGAATTTCTTTTTTATACCACGCCTCATCAACCCCCACTTAAAGTGTTAAATCATTTGTCATTAAATATCCAAATAGCATAACGTTAAACTGCAGACAGAACAAGGATGTTTGCATCCTCCTATCTTAAGATTTTGTTACTAAAACGTACTCTTATTAGTTTTGTGAGCAAGTTTTAAGCAAAAAACTCTTTCTGTGCAGCCTTCTTGTGATGTTCATATAGTGCCCTCTGCTGGTTTGCTCCTATTACCATATTATTTCTTGTTAACTACAGAAAATGCTTTGCATGTCACATAGAAATAGGAAACACTACATTAGAAATGTATCACAGATATACATTATAAGGGTCTTTCTTATATGATTGTTTTGTTCATCTTTCAGCGTGTTTTTGCCAAGCTAAATCCATTTTTCTGATCCGAGTTCATTATGAAATTAAAAGAGTGGGTTTGACTATGTAACTGATAAATGGTGGAAGTTTATTAGATTAATACTATTTAATAAATGCTGGCAAAAGAGCTCATGTGTGCCTGTATTGAATAAATTCCCTCTTAATATTAGTCATAGGAAGGCTTTGGGTATTGCTAAGGTGCTGGCTGGATTTTGGGTTGTTCATTGGGCCAACACATGGGTAGAACCCAGTTCTGCAGCCCTAACACTGTGATGACACAAAAGCTTTATGTGCTGTGAAAGGGGCTAATATTTCCATTGTCAAATGAAGTATATTTTAGCATACTTTAAAAAAAGAACCTACAACAGAGTTAAACTACTTTTAAAAAATGCTTAAGTGTGAACTGAATGTAATGTTTTCAGACACTTAACTGCATGTGATTTGAAATTTACTTATATGAATTAAGTACATTTTATATATAATTTCATAATTCTATTGTCTTTGAAACATATTTAAAGTGTACTGCTGAATGACAAATGCATGTAATGTTAAATATAAATATTAAATATTTAAAATGTACTTTAATAATTAAATATTAAATATTTAAAATGTACTTTTAAGTAATACTTTTAATTTGACATTTTTACAAAGTGCACTTTTAAAAAAAAAAGTACTTAAGTGTGTTCAGAAACTCTTATAAAAGTGTTTACTTAAGTGGCTTTTTATTTCAATAATATATATATATATATATATATACACACACACATATATATATATATATACATACATATACACATATATATATATATACATATACACATATATACATACATATATATACACATATATATATATATATATATATATATATATATACACATATATACATACACATATATATATATACATATACACATACATATATATATGTATGTGTATATGTATATATATATATATATATATGTATATGTGTGTATATATATATATATATGTATATATATATATATATACATATATATATATATATATATATATATATATATATATATATATATATATATATACACATATATATATATATATATATATATATATACATATACACATATATATATATATATATATATATATATACATATACACATTAAGTGCACTGCTTTTTCACAAGGGTTATATTATTTGTTCAAAACTGAGAATTCTGTCATTATTTACTCATCCTCACCTGGTGTCTCAAAAGGCATTTGCTGTTGAACGTCTTTTGCTCAAGCGATGCCAGGTTTTAATACGCAGAACAGATGCCTCATAGTTTTGAAATTTGGTATTACGGGAAAAGCTAATATTGTTTATCTCCTGTATGATAAATTGCTTGTGTTTCTCCTCATTTGTATTGGAAGATGCCTGGGATACAGGCATCTGCTTAGTCATTGCTTCTTGGTCTTGGAATCCAGCACTGCACATTTTGGATGTGTCCTTTATTTAATACACCCGATTTATATCATCAGATCCTCCAAAACCACTGTGCAAAATGATTAAATGCAAAATATTTCAGAAAGGGGAGATGTGGAATGAACTATTTCTTTAATATCTTTATATGTCTTTATAAAACACATCATTTCACAGTGTAGTTTTTCTTTATGACTGAAAAGAGGTAGACTAAACGTGCAATCATTTGTTTAACACTCTAGCAGTGCCAGCATCTTGACAAAAGAGTGATAGTCATCTTAGAACAACAGCAACTAAGGGAGTTACTACAGTTCAGTTTAGAAAGGATAAATGATGTATCAGGATCTTGCTGAACCTTGATTCATCATTAATTCTCACAGCTCATTCACAGGTCTGCGTCATAAAACACAGATGGTTATGGATAATTGGACCACCAGTGCATTGTGGTAAAAAGAGGACAGGCGATTCACGTATTGGTCCTGTGATTAAAATAAAAAAGAAAGAAGTCTGAAAGATCTGTTCCAAAATCGAGAGATTTGCCACAGTTAGTTCCAGCAGAAATAAGCATTAGCATGTTGCTAAGCTAATAACACGCACCACAAACAAACAGCGGTCAAAACAGTACATTTTAAATACGGAATCTCTTCATTACTCCATTTGCCATCTTGGATGATTTTTTTCACTGAGTTTGAGCATTTTGGAAAATTTGAGTTATAGGTCTATTATATGGAAAATAACTATTTAAGTTTAATTTTCAGTTTCAACAGATTAACTTTTCATTGCCTGTGACCCAGGAGACAACCAGCGGTTTGAGGATTGAATGGATGGATATTTTCATAGCCTTACGAAAATTTACCATGGTTTTAAAAGGGCAGTAACCGTGGTTTTTTTTTTTGTTGTTTGTTTGTTTGTTTTTTTTGTTTTTGGCGTATTTATTACTATTTGTATAACCACAGTTTTAACACAGTTACCTTGGTTAAACTATAGTTAGCGTAGCTACCATGGATTAATTGTGTTTTTGGTTTTATTTGTGGTAAAACCATGGTGAATTTTTGTTAGGGTATTTCCATTTCAAGGATTGGTTTATTTCATTGTTTGTTCTAAACAGTTTTACAGTCACACTCACATACATTATGTTTCTAGCGTGTCTTGCTAGCATATTTAAGCTACCTCGTTTTATTGTGTTGCTATAATGTTTCTTCTATTTTTTTCTACATTGCATGTTTTAGCCTGTTGCTAATGCATTGCTACCACGTTTTAGCACATGACTAGAATGTTTTAGTATAAAACTAGGCTAGCTACTGATAAACAGCTTAAATACATTGTTGTATAATAGTTATTAAACCCCGGTCACAATTTGCACTTGAATATTTCTACGGACACTGTGGTTGTAATATCTCACTATACTCAGCGCGCACATGAAACAATACTATATTAATTTATAGTAAATACTATAGTGTTTTTGAACCATACTATAGTAAAGTACTTGAATTAATTTGTTGTGGTAATTCTATAGATGCTGTGGTAATATAACAACTATAGTAATATAAACAAATTACTTTACCCAATACTGTACTGAGTTTTCTAGAACTATGGGGGTATATTATACTACAATACATTACAGTTTTTACTAGTAAAACTAAAGTATACTACAGTATTTATTACAGTTTATCAGTTCACTATAGTTAATACTAGAGTATGCTGTAGCATTCATTAACAAAGTGTTATAAATACTATAATATACAGTATAATAGACTTTAGTTTGGCGGTCAAAGCTTGAAAGCTCTAGCCTGCATCAATTGAATTAAATTAATTACATAGTAAATCAGTATGTCAAGCCAACACTCATGTTTTATGAAAGGCATTTAAATATATATATATATATATATATATATATATATGTATATATATGTATATATATATATATATATATGTATATGTATATATGTATATATATATATATATATATGTATATATATATATATATATGTATATATATATATATATATATATATATATATATATACTTTTTTTCACTTCTGTACCCGTTTTACTTGAAATTGATTCATTTCAGTACTAAAACATAGCAAAAGCAAATGAGGTGTCATAATTAAAAGTTGCTTGAGTGAAATATATGCTCTCTGATGTGAAAGAGTGACTCACTTGTCCTGGGGATTGTTTCAGGAAACTCTGGGAGGAGGTAGGCTAGCTTTCCCGGAATGCTGCTCTCTATCTGAAATGAGCCCAGCTTGATACTCTCATGTCATGAAGTGGGAAGGAATAGTGAACAGCCTGAATATGTGCTCAGTTACAGCGCTGAAGCACACCATGGCCACGCAAAACAGCACGTCAAACACATCTGCATTAAGCTATAGTTTTGTGCACTGTATGATTCATTTTGCTGCTATTTTTTATCTTATCCTGCACATAGTGTGTGTGAGAGAGTCCACAGATGTCCAGATGTTTGAGTCAGTGTGTTTATGTGTGTAACATTGCCAACTTTTTACTCAGCTCTTTATAATAAAAGTGTTGAAGAACTACCACTTTGGAATGGATCTACACAATGCGCAGCTGTGATACGTCCTGGAGACTCAAAGGAAGTAGCATGCAATTTATAAAACTGCCTATTATTTTTATATTTGTATCTGCACCTGTTTTTCTCTACTTATTAACCCCAAACTCTGTTTTTGTGTGTTTTGTGTGCATCTCTCAGACTGAATCAGTGTCTTTTCAATGATAAAACAATATTACCTACATTTGTAACATTTTTAATAGAAAGTAATTACTTTTATTCAGCAAGGATACATTAAATTGACCAAAAGTGACAGTAAAGTCATTTATAATGTTACAAACAAAATATCTTTTACCAAACAAATGCTGTTCTTATTCATCAATGAATTAAAAAAAAAGTATTATGGTTTCCACAAAACTATTAAGCAACACATCCATTTTCAACATCTTTGAAAGTAAGAAATGTTCGCTAAGCATCAAATCAGCGTATTAGAATGATTTCTGAAGGATCATGTGACTCTGAAGACTGGAATAATGGCTTCTGGTTTTCATTACAGACATAGAAAACAGCTATTTTAAGTTGCAATAATATTTCACAATATTAATGCTTTACTGTATTTTTGATCAAATAAATGGTGAACCTGAGATACAGCGTCTACCCTAAGCTCACCATGTAACTCGTATAGAAACCTTTTGTGCTACAAACATAAAAAGATACTTCAAATGTGCTTTTGACTTCCTCATTGATTGGACTTAGGCCTTTGCCTGGTAGATGACAAAGCAGCCAAAATATCCAATGAACGTACATTGTAAAGTGACCTCAGCAAGATATTGGTTACACTGAGCACTAAAAAGCACTGACTTCATTACAATGCAAGTCAACATTATCAAACAGGTCATACATTGCAAAATGGTTAACTAGTATACATATTTTATGTTGTTTTTAAATGTTTTGGCTCTCTCTGTCAAAGCATTATTGCTAATGAGATTTAATTAAATAGATGTAGCTGTGCTGTAATGTTCCGTGAAAAGTGTGTTTCTGGAATTGACACAATCAGATGATATCATCATATCATTCCCACCCCGATCTTCTTTTAAAATACACCCTTAGTGAGGTTATGCTGGTAACAATAACTTCAACAAACCACTAGTAAGAACCAATAAGAATGATCTGCAAGAAATATTCTGAACGTAAAGAGCCAAGTATGTTTTAGCATGTGTACTTTCAAAGCAAACTCTCCACCTTATTTTTCAATGTGGAAGTAAGTTAGGCTATTTCCTGTGAATGTGCAAGACTTCCATAAACAATGAGAAGAATAACAAAGTGAAGTAAATGGTAAAATGCATTTGTAATATTAATACAAATTGTAATATTAAACAGCATAACAGACTGCTTTTTCATCGCTAAGATAACAGCACAGTCTGTTACGTTAAAACTAACATGGAGGACTTTATGAAGAAAATGTGAGTGATGTTCCTCGAAATGGGGAGTTAAGCTGCAGGATCAAAAATTAACAGGGACTTGCGCAACATTTCCACCAAAATGAATAAACATAGGGTCTAAAGAACAACCCTTTATAGACCTTAAGTAGCCACGCCCCCTTTTAACGCTGCACTTGTCTTCTGTTTGTATTTCAACAGTGAAGGTGAGATCGTACAAATTTATGAACCAACTGCTCATTTTAAAATCTTCCTGGTCTACTGACATTTATGACATCTGGGGCCTGCATCATGATGGTAGATGAACAAAATCAGAGTTAGAGGATTAGTTTCGAGTTGACAAAACCAAACCACTCCAATCCGGCTTTGTTGGTACCATGATGCTGATCATAAACTTTCTTTGTTAACTCAAGCTTTGATCCTGAGCTTGTGAAGCATGTGCACATGAATGTGTGACGTCACTGGCGAACAGCCAATCACGAGCCTTGGTTAAAGGTTAAAGGTTTTGCTAAAGGTTAAGAGATTGAAGAATATGATGAATTTAAATGCATTTACAATGAAAAAAAGTACTTGTTCATGAAAGAGGACAAATAAAAGAAATGATCTTGCTTTGTCAGTGCAGTTTATATAGTAAATTAGTTTATATAGTTGGAAAATATACAGCAATAGAGACTCAAACATGTAAGGTCACAGTCATTTTTAAAGCGTTATCTATTGATTCTACAGCTTCTTTATATTACATACGGCCTGTATATATTAACATTCATTTAAAATAAATGATTTATAATAACTGTTAAACTAAAACATTACTGTGTGTAATGGATTAATAATAATATAAATCATATAATTATATAAATCATATAAAATAACTCAATTTTTTTGTTGTTGTTGTTGTTGTTGTTGTAGTGACCTTTAATTTGGAGCAAGAGAAACTGGGGGAGTGACTTTTTTATGTTAGACATGTGTCACTTTGCTCATATCTGATTGGTTCAATTTCAGTTTGAGATCTCTAACTCAGAACATAACCTGCCCCAGAGCAGGTTAGCTGTGGAGTGTAAGTTACTATATCAATGAACGCAGCTAAAAGCCAAGCCACTTTCACGGTACTTAAAATCCAGGATTGGTGCAAATTAAACTGAAACTTACCTGGCTAGCCAGCTAATCCGGCTTCATGGTACAGGCCCCAGATTTGAACATTACAATGAACATCATAACCTTTGTTAACGCTACAATAAGTAATTCCACTTCACCAGCTTATTACTCTTCAACAGTGATGCTGTAGTAGAGCTACCGCAAAATCGCAAGCTCAAAGACAATATTTTAAAGATGGCTGCACACTTGTTTCTCTGACATAAGGTCTATAAGTTTATATTTATATCTTATGATGTTGTTATTTCAATCATTATCACATGAACTGTTTTTCCCAAATATCAGCATGATTCCAAATGTGACACTGATTATATACAACAGTTCAGGGACATTCATTTTAAGTGACATTTTAGATACAATATTGACAATATTTCACCAACAAAATAGCCAAAGTGAAACCATTGGGTTCTCTCAGCAACACACTGTAGTGTAATAAATCCAAGTTGATTAGGTTGAGAGTGACCTATTCATAAATATGCTTCTTTCCTGAATTAATCAGATCATTTTGAACAAATCAGTTGAAGGACTGATTCAATGACTCTGTCATTAAGACTGATTAGCTGTTACCTACTGACTGTTTTTCATTTCAATTTTAAAATTACTCATTTCGTTTTCTATAATTCTATAGTGTCTATACAGTTCAGTAAGAAGGCATTTCAGCCATAGATTTCTTCTTCTTTTGTAGACACATAATTACAAATTGAGATGAGCTGAGCTTGATCAAGAGAGACTTTTAGAGTTACAGAGTTCAGTTCTGGAGAATGTAATGCAAAACTCTAAACAAAACATTACAAATCATTAAGTCTTAGCAAATTCCTCTAATCAGACTCATTTGACTCATATTCATTTCATATTTTGACCATGTGAAAAAGTCATGGCTTCAAATTCCAGAATATTGAGATATTTGTGAGGCACAAATATTGAGAAAAGCAACATGTTGCCTAGGATCAGTGAGCATAAGGATATCCACTCCCATAATGCTGGAGCAACTCCCTTCAGAGAGCTGCATGGGAGGACAGCTTGGACCCACAACTCTGTGACAAGCTCTTCTAAAAATTCTTTAAGTACTGCATCTGACCACAATGCTGAACACAAGTTCATGAGCTTGGATCAATGTTTGACTTTTGTATATACTTTTTAATATATTTTTTAGTAGGTCAATTGATAAGCACTACAAAGTACGCACAGCATAGCAGACAATTTAGACTTGTAACTCCAATTATCTCCACAATGACTCTTGCTATCTTATAGATTTATTATTTAAGCATACTGGTAAATTAAAAGCTTGATAATGGATATCTTAGATAGCAAGTTAAATGTTCATAAATGTATTCTGATTTATACTGCCATGCTCCAAAGAGCATAAAATGAACACTGAAATTAACAAACTGTATAAAACATGCGGCAACTTGCACCAACTTTCATGAAAAATACTCTGATAATATAGCTCATCCTTTCAGTTAAAAATTACTTTTATTTATAAAGTTATAAGTTTTATTTATAAAGTGTTTCTGAAAACATTTCCCAAAAACTGATCCCAAAATATGATGATCACTTTGCAAGGAACCTTCTAAAAAAAATAAAGGCAGCTATATTTTTATGGATAAAGACCAATTTATAGTATGTAAGGGGAAAAAAAAATAAATATATATATATATATATATATATATATATATATATATATATATATATACACACATACACACACATACAGTAGGTACGGAAAGTATTCAGACCCCCTTAAATTTTTCACTCTTTGTTATATTGCAGCCATTTGCTAAAATCATTTAAGTTAATTTTTTTTCGTCACACAGCACCCCATATTGACAGAAAAACACAGAATTGTTGACATTTTTGCATATTTATTAAAAAAGAAAAACTGAAATATCACATGGTCCTAAGTATTCAGACCCTTTGCTCAGTATTTAGTAGAAGCACCCTTTTGATCTAATACAGCCATGAGTCTTTTTGGGAAAGATGCAACAAGTTTTTCACACCTGGATTTGGGATCCTCTGCCATTCCTCCTTGCAGATCCTCTCCAGTTCTGTCAGGTTGGATGGTAAACGTTGGTGGAAAGCCATTTTTAGGTCTCTCCAGAGATGCTCAATTGGGTTTAAGTCAGGGCTCTGGCTGGGCCATTCAAGAACAGTTGTTGTGAAGCCACTCCTTCGTTATTTTAGCTGTGTGCTTAGGGTCATTGTCTTGTTGGAAGGTAAACCTTTGGCCCAGTCTGAGGTCCTGAGCACTCTGGAGAAGGTTTTCGTCCAGGATATCCCTGTACTTGGCCGCATTCATCTTTCCCTCGATTGCAACCAGTCGTCCTGTCCCTGCAGCTGAAAAACACCCCCACAGCATGATGCTGCCACCACCATGCTTCACTGTTGGGACTGTATTGGACAGGTGATGAGCAGTGCCTGGTTTTCTCCACACATACCGCTTAGAATTAAGGCCAAAAAGTTTTATCTTGGTCTCATCAGACCAGAGAATCTTATTTCTCACCATCTTGGAGTCCTTCATGCGGGCTTTTATGTGTCTTGCACTGAGGAGAGGCTTCCGTCGGGCCACTCTGCCATAAAGCCCCGACTGGTGGAGGGCTGCAGTGATGGTTGACTTTCTCCAACTTTCTCCCATCTCCCGACTGCATCTCTGGAGCTCAGCCACAGTGATCTTTGGGTTCTTCTTTACCTCTCTCACCAAGGCTCTTCTCCCCCGATAGCTCAGTTTGGCCGGACGGCCAGCTCTAGGAAGGGTTCTGGTCGTCCCAAACGTCTTCCATTTAAGGATTATGGAGGCCACTGTGCTCTTAGGAACCTTAAGTGCAGCAGAAATTTTTTTGTAACCTTGGCCAGATCTGTGCCTTGCCACAATTCTATCTCTGAGCTCTTCAGGCAGTTCCTTTGACCTCATGATTCTCATTTGCTCTGACATGCACTGTGAGCTGTAAGGTCTTATATAGACAGGTGTGTGGCTTTCCTAATCAAGTCCAATCAGTATAATCAAACATGGCTGGACTCAAATGAAGGTGTAGAACCATTTCAAGGATGATCAGAAGAAATGGAAAGCACCTGAGTTAAATATGAGAGTGTCACAGCAAAGGGTCTGAATACTTAGGACCATGTGATATTTCAGTTTTTCTTTTTTAATAAATCTGCAAAAATGTCAACAATTCTGTGTTTTTCTGTCAATATGGGGTGCTGTGTGTACATTATTGAGGAAAAAAAATGAACTTAAATGATTTTAGCAAATGGCTGCAATATAACAAAGAGTGAAAAATTTAAAGGGGTCTGAATACTTTCCGTACCCACTGTATATATAGATAGATAGATAGATAGATAGATAGATAGATAGATAGATAGATAGATAGATAGATAGATAGATATTTGTGCTGTCAAACGATTCATCCAAATCACATCCAAAATAAAAGTTTTTGTTTACATAATATATATGTGTGTGTGTACTGTGTATGTTTATTATGTATATATAAATACACACACATACAGTATGTATTTACATGTATTTACATGTGTATATTTATATTTATATTATTTATATTACAGATAAATATATTTAATGTATAAACATAACATATTTTTCTTAAATATATATATATGTATGTGTGCATATTTATATAGACATAATAAATATACACAGTACACACACATATATTATGTAAACAAAAACATTTATTTTGGATGCGATTAATCGTTTGACAGCACTAATATATATGTGTGTATATATATATATATATATATATATATATATATATATATATAAAATGTTTGCAGTATTTTTGTTCTAAAGCACTAAGACATCACTATAATGTTATTTGAAATATTACTTTATATATCTATATTTTTTGTTCTATCAAAAATTAGCACAGTTAAATTTAATATGACAATAAATATGGACACCAGGATCTCACATCACTCTCTGTGACTTAAATAATAATAAAAATGTTAATATACACTGTAAAACATGAAAACCTGCAATTATCACCTTAAAAAGCTACTGTATATCTCCCTGAATAAATAACATTCAATCTTTACCTTAAAGAGCTTTTTATACCCGAATTAACCCATAAAAATAACCTGCAATTGTAACCTTATAGAGTCTACATGTTTTAACCCCTAAAAAAAAATTGTTTTGATAGTATAAATTAATGTATTTAGTTTGATTCAGGGATGTTAAATTATATTTTGGACTTTAATAAAAACAGTTAATGTAAATGTTACCATTGTCAGGATACCGTTTTATTTATTTATTTGTTTATTTTATTTGTTTATTTCTACTTGCCGCGGGAGTTTTACTCGTTCATTCTGGTGAGTGTTTACATTCCACCGGAAGCGCACGTGAGCTCAGCTTTACAGAAACTAGCTGATCTGATCATAGACACAGAACAACAACACCCAGACTCTGCTTTAATCATTCTCGGGGACTTTAATAAAGCAAATCTCTCCCGTGAACTGCCAAAATACAGACAGCACATCACATGTCCCACCAGAGACAGTAATATACTGGATCACTGTTACACAACAATAAAGGATGCATATCACTCTGTTCCACGAGCAGCTTTAGGACTCTCTGATCACTGCTTGGTTCATCTTATACCAACCTACAAGCAGAAACTGAAATCTGTTAAACCTGTGGTAAAGACTGTAAAGAGATGGACCAACGAGACAGAGCGGGTTTTACAAGCCTGTCTCGACCTTACTGATTGGAGTGTTTTTGAGGCTGCTGCAAGCGATCTGGACGAGCTCACAGAGACTGTCACTTCATATATCAGTTTCTGTGAGGATTTGTGCATCCCTACCAGGACTCATTTAACCTACAACAATGACAAACCATGGTTCACAGCAAAACTCAGACAGCTCCGTCAGGCCAAAGAAGATGCTTACAGGAAGGGGGATAAAGTCTTGTATAAACAGGCCAAATACACACTTGAAAAAGACATCAGAGTGGCAAAGAGGAATTATTCTGAAAAAATAAGGATCCAATTCTCTTCCAGCGACTCAGCATCAGTGTGGAAAGGTCTGAAAGAGATAACCAGGTACAAGACACCATCCCCCAGCACTGTGGAGACTCAACAACAGGCAGATGATCTGAATGAGTTCTACTGCAGGTTTGAAAAAACACCCCACATCCGTCCCGAACACCTCTCCACACAACCATTAACACCTCCAGCAACCACACCTGCAATTCAGATCAGCGAAGACGAGGTCCGCTAGGTCTTCCGGAAGCAGAAAAGGAAAAAAGCACCAGGCCCAGATTGTGTGACACCAGCCTGTCTGAAATCCTGTGCTGACCAGCTGGCCCCCATCTTCACACAGATCTTTAACAGATCACTGGAGCTGTGCGAAGTCCCTTCATGCTTCAAACGCTCCACCATCATCCCCATCCCAAAGAAATCCAAAATTACAGGACTAAATGACTACAGACCTGTGGCTCCAACGTCTGTGGTCATGAAGTCATTTGAAAAACTGGTGCTGGCCCACCTGAAGGACATCACTGGACCCTCGCTGGATCCTCTTCAGTTTGCCTACAGAGCAAACAGGTCTGTGGACGATGCAGTCAACATGGGACTGCATTATGTTCTGCAACATCTAGACAGACCAGGGGCTTATGTGAGGATCCTGTTTGTGGACTTCAGCTCAGCCTTTAACACTATCATTCCAAACCGCCTCCTGCCCAAACTAACTCAGCTCTCTGTACCCAATTCCGTCTGTCAGTGGATCAACAGCTTCCTGACAGACAGGCAGCAGCTAGTGAGGCTAGGCAAATTCTCATCCAGCACCCGCACCATCAGCACTGGCGCCCCCCGGGGTTGCGTCCTCTCCCCACTGCTCTTCTCCCTGTACACCAACGACTGCACATCTAAAAGACCCCTCTGTCAAGCTCCTGAAGTTTGCAGACGACACCACACTCATCGGCCTCATTCAGGACGGTGACGAGTCTGCTTACAGACAGGAGGTCAAGGAGCAGGCTGTCTGGTGCAGTCTTAACAACCTGGAGCTGAACACGCTCAAAACAGTGGAGATGATTGTGGACTTCAGGAGAAACCCCCCTGCACTCCCCCCACTCACCATCATGAACAGCACTGTGACTGCAGTGGAGTCATTCAGATTCCTGGGCACCACCATCTCCCAGGACCTGAAGTGGGACATTCACATAGACTCCATTGTGAAAAAGGCCCAGCAGAGGCTGTACTTCCTTCGCCAGCTGAGGAAGTTCAACCTGCCACAGGAGCTGCTGAAACAGTTCTACTCCTCCATCATTGAATCCATCCTCTGCACTTCAATAACTGTCTGGTTCAGCTCAGCTACCAAATCTGACCTCAGAAGACTACAGAGGGTAGTCCGGACTGCTGAGCGAATCATTGGTACAACCCTCCCCACTCTCCAAGAACTGTACTTATCCAGAGTGAGCAAAAGGGCTGGAAAAATCACTCTGGACCCTTCACATCCAGCACACTCCCTCTTTGAACTGTTGCCGTCTGGTCGACGCTACAGAGCTCTGAGCACCAGAGCGACCAGACACAGGAACAGTTTCTTCCCTCAGGCAATCCATCTCATGAACTCTTGACAATAATAACACACACTATTTATACACTTATTTATCTAACACATACTTAGTCTACATTTCAATTTGCACATAATATACCTATACTTACAAAACTGTCTACTGTTATATACCTGTACATACAATTGTCAATTTGTATATTGTTATTCCTTATTTACTTGTTCTTTTTAATTCTTCTTTTTATTATCTGTGTTTTTTGTTCCGTCACTGTCATTCTGTTGCGCTGCGGTAGCTTCTGTCATGAAAACAAATTCTTCATGTGTATAAACATACCTGGCAATAAAGCTCATTCTGATTCTGATTCTGATTTTGATTTGTTTGTTTGTTTGTTTGTTTGTTTGTTTGTTTGTGTGTTTGTTTATTTGTTTGTTTATATTTCAGTCCAGTATGCTTTATATAAATCAATCTGAAATCAGTCTGGGACAGGTCTATTATTGCTTTTTTCCGTTTTATTTAAAAAAAAATAATAAAATTATCCTTAAAATATACTTTAAAGCAAAGTTTCAATCTTCTTTAAGCTGATCTATCTATCTATCTATCTATCTATCTATCTATCTATCTATCTATCTATCTATCTATCTATTTGCATAGTGTTTTTTCCCTGACATTTTATGTATGTCTCTCAACAAATGTATGGGATTTGTTAGCACAATATTTAAACACATGCTTGAGGCGTGGCCTCCTTGTTTACCATTGCGCCCCGTCCCACCCACATCATTGACGTCATAGACATCCATCCAATCGGCGTTGCTGTTTATACTCCCTAAGCTTTATAAAGTCTGTCACTGAAGCGCAAGACACGGGCATTTGACAGCACAACAAACTCTCTCAAGTTTACGTGCATCATATTTTTTTTTTTTTTTTGTCCGGTGACGTTTTCCACATCTTAGTTACTTGAAGATATTCTAGTTGAAAAGTTTATTATTACAGATTGATATTAAAATGCATCTGTGGGTTCTCTGCGCGTCTGTTATTCTGGTGCCTCTGCTGTGCGATGCGCGTATCTCTAAGCGTTATGTGATCGGTTGTCCGGAGCGCTGCGATAAGAGTCTGTGTCCGCCCATACCGGCCGACTGTCTGGCCGGAGATATCCTGGACCAGTGCGACTGCTGCCCGGTGTGCGCGGCCGGCGAGGGTGAGCCCTGCGGCGGTACAGGGAAACTGGGAGACCCGGAGTGTGGAGAGGGTCTGGAGTGCGCTGTGTCTGAGGGGGTCGGAACAACAACTACCGTGAGGAGGAGAGGAAAGACCGGCGTGTGCGTGTGTAAGAGCCCCGAGCCCGTCTGCGGCAGTGATGGGGTGTCCTACAGGAACATCTGCGAGCTCAAGAGAGTCAGTAACCGGGCACAGAAACTCCAGCAGCCACCCATCATCTTCATCCAGAGAGGAGCCTGCGGGAAAGGTAAGACTGGCGCTCCAAACCGCCTACACTCTTTAAAATCACGGTTCTTTATTGGTATCTGTGGTTCCATGAAGAACCTTCATAGTGAAAAAAAATAAAAATAAAAAAATAAAAGATTATTTATTTATTTATTTATTTATTTATTATTTATTTATTTATTATTTATTTTATTTTATTTTTATTTTTTTTTAATGTTCTTCAAACCTGAATGGTTCTTTTGGGATCCAAAAATTCCAAACCTAAGCTGTCTACAACATTTTAGAGCATCATTATGTCACAACATAATTCGGACCTCAGCTTGGTCTGTCAACATTGTGAATTTCACTCCCAAAACAGCTTCATTCTTGGGTTTATTTATGGCTTTTAAAAGAAAAAAGTTCTTCAGATCAGCATGCTGGTTTCTGGGTTCTTCAAAGTTCCAATATTTAGACAATTCTAAAAGAACAAGAAAATAAAAAGTTCTTTTTTTTAAGTGCACATATATTATAGTGGGTTATATTTGGTTTAATGATGCAGCGATTTAGTCTGCTGAAAAAGCAAAGCTATACAGTCAAAATGCCCAAGAGCAACTCAGACAAAATATCAAATTCACTCCAATAAGTACAATCTCACAATGTCTCACATACCCTGCTTCTTTTTATCCAAACATACCCTCTCTTATAATGCTTCAATGTTTTCTTTATGAGCTATCCGATCTCTTATAATATGCTAATAAATTTAAATAACATTGATGGT
Organism: Spinibarbus caldwelli; assembly: GCA_039654775.1. Taxonomy (NCBI): domain Eukaryota; kingdom Metazoa; phylum Chordata; class Actinopteri; order Cypriniformes; family Cyprinidae; genus Spinibarbus; species Spinibarbus caldwelli. The sequence goes on from CM077257.1 coordinate 22,209,865, forward strand.
TGACATTTCCCCTGTGAAAATGATTGAATTTTACATTCCCCTAATCAACAAATTCAAATGTTGGCAGAATGCTAATGATCTGATATTGCGTGATTTAAACTGGCTCCTTTTCAAGACAGTAAACACAGAAGCTTATTAGATGTTGCCAGTTCGTCTACAACCCTATTACCGGGATTTGTGCTTGGCACTGGAAGCAAACTGGAAAAAGGTGCAAAAACAAATCACAGCAGATAACCACATCCCTGCACCCTTCCCTGCAAGAGGAATCAGCTGTAGTTCATCCAGATTCTCTTGGAATTGCAAGAGGAAACGTAGATTCCAAAAAAGTTTGCGTTTTAAGAGAGACAGTGTGGTCTCCATAAATCCAGTGCATCAAAGGGTTCGGGCCCATCAAGAGGTGTTCATTAAATGAAATGAAGATATTTCAATCACTAAATGTTTCAAAAAAGACATTCTCCCCCATACTGTTATCCACAATCAAAGCAAAAATGCAACCAAACGCAGCATTTTAAGCATCCAAATGGTAGAGCCATTCTTCTGAACACACTGAACAAACCTCATCCAATGTGATTAATTAAGTGTTACCAGGCCTTTATGTCATTGGACATAATGATTTCCAAATCAAGCCTGGCGTTGTCTGCACAAATCCACGTAACCCGGCTTTCTGCGTATTCCCTTTGGCTCATTAAACTATCACCTCACTTCTTTTCCGGTCACTGTTGGACTGGCCAAAAATAGCATTATACTGCTAGAGTGTTTGTGCACCCAAGTTCTGCTGAAAAGTTAATCTGAGATCTACAGCCAAAACTCTGTTTCTACTCAGTCAAAGCTATTACAGCAAGACATCTCCCATCACATGATGTAATCTACATCTGGAGTTCTTGAGGCTGGACATTATCTAAGAAACCTATTCTCTGAGGATCCAGATCTAGGTCAGATTTTACAGTCTTGGAGCTGTTTTTCCTTACCCACATTTTCAGGAGATCTTCAGCTTTATGGACACATTTGGCCTTGTGGACTTTTCACACTCTCACTAGATTATTTTGTTCATTAATAATATCCAGCAGTTTAAACAAACATAATTTTTCACACATCAAAATTATTATTTTGTTTGATATTATTCTGTGGTGGAAATTACATTTTAAACATGTTTAGTATTAAAGTAAATGAAGATGACATAGTAAAAAAAAATGTCCATGTCCATGGTTTTTATATAACAAAAGGAAAATGTTACAATTTTAACCAAAAAAAAAAAAAAACTTTTGTGACATAAAAGTTCACGTAGTTGAAGAAACACCCTTATATGTTGTCAATGCCCCTGTGATGAGAGGTCTAGGGGTCTTGCCCAAACACTTACGTGTACATGTTGTACGCCCAAATGATCCATGAAGGGCATATGTGTGATATCATGTTTTGAAATTCCCCAAATTGAAAAAAATAGGGCATTTGGCTTTAATTGCTCACAGACATCAGTTTATGAGTTAATTGGTGATTTATTGAGCAAGAGAATCAGTGGTGTAGATATTCAACAACTACATATTTTACTGCAGAAATGACAGCATAAAGAATGTCTGTCTCAAACATAAGCTGAAGAAGTAAGTGTGTTACTGTATGCTGCAGTAAAGCCAACACACACTCTCTTTGGTTAGCCTCAAGTGCTGAGTTTGCATCAGAGGAGGAAATGCATACCGCAAGCCAATCTCAGCCGGTGGCATGCAAAGTATAAGAACTGTAAGGAAAGTTTAAGAATCTTATGTCGACACCGCAGTTCTGAGTTCAGGCAAAATGCTACTGATGTGGAAAAATCAACAGAGAGGTCAAGGCATGCATTACCCCATTGACTGGGACTACTGAGCAAAGACTTTAAACTTATGGTTGCCAGATATTACATGACTAATGGATATAATTTTGATCACTTTACAGTAAATTGAATGCCGAAAGTTTAAGACTCTTAAAGATTTTTATTATTTTTTTGCCTTTATTGTGATAGGACAGTTTAGAGGAGACAGGAAGGGATTGTGAAAGGTCCTCGAATCTGGATTCGAACTCGGGACACGTGTAACACAACACACACTGCCCAAAAGCCTATCGGCACCGACCAAGTATAAGACTCTTACTACGCTTATGTTAATGGTTAGTGATTTGAACAGTAAGTAAAGTTTGGCATGTGACTCATCCCACATGTTCATAATACAAACATGAAAGATACCTCAAATCACTTTTTTGTGGAGAGGTGCACATTTCTAAAAGATTGGATTATTAAAGCTTTTTTGGATGATAAAATGAGAGAAAACAAATCCTTAGATTTGTTTTTGTAAAAAAATTAAATAAAATACAATAAAAAAATAATAAATTAGTAATTCATAAAATTTATAATTCCAAAGTGGTTATTTAGTACCCCTAGGTCTTAGCATCCTGGTAGGCTCATATTTGTAACATATAAGATATGCACTTTAAAAAATGTTTCACTTACAGTCGTAATGTTTAACATGAAGATGAAAAATCATGTGGCTACACTAATGCTACTGTTGGTAAGAAATCGTCTCTCTGTTTAAGTCAATAGGATGTGACCTACTAAGAGCACACAAACAACATTACATCACAACTGTCTCTAAGTCTATTTGCAAGCTTTCCTACTATAGCTGGCACAGCCAGCGATGACACAATGTACTGTAGTTCACATGAGGCTAATGACATCTGTTTGCATTACGACAGTTTTCCCATTCATAAAAAGAACTGGCCCAGATTTCACCTGGAATATCTGAATTTCCACATGATTCATAACCTTCTAGCTGTAATCCAAAACCATTTCAAACACTTTTTTTTAGTCTGGTGGCCATGATATACTAATCCTAATATGACAAACAATACATAGCAACATAACTGAATTTAACTAAAGAGCTGAATGCGATTAGTTTCCATATTTAGACTAAACATTTGTGCCAGGATACTAGATCTTTGTTCATAACAAGACAACAGGACAAATTTGTAAGGATTATGATGTCATATCAGCCTTTTGCATTATTTACAAACATATAAACTGCACTTGGCATACCAACCCTATTATCCAAGATTAGCAAATCAAAGTATAACATGCTGATGTATAACACCTGATGAAAAAACTCTGACGAATGATGCCTGACGAAGAAACAAGGGGCAACTTTTTTAACCCCTTTTTTAAAACTGTCTGAGCATCTGATATGCTGCATGTTTGAGACTGTTGCACATCACTATACAGTGTCAAATTGCACTTTAGTGTCTTTATTGCAGTGCTGTCTTTATAACACATTGCTTTTAATAAGCGCTTTCACACAATGAACCAGGTAAATTACCATAAAATTGCCAGACTTCTCTGGTAAATGTACCACATATGTATCACATCAACGGCTTCCATCTTTTGATTGTTAAAATTCACACATGAGCATCAAAATGTCAATAAACTGTGATGAAACTGTGATTATTAAAGAGGCAAGATGCTGTACAAAAGTATCCAAAGATGTCCGCCTAGTGCACATTTACATAAGCTGCGTCCCAAATGACGTACTGTACACTATTCACTTATACACTATGTACTTATGCACTATGTACTCAACCATGTAGTGTATGAATTATTTAAGATTATTTTATCATTTATAATTGGAGTATGATAGCCCCTCCCCCTTCGCGATGTTATTAAAGCTGCGACAGTTGAGTGCATGTAGTGTCCAACATTCTACACTTTTGAGAATTTTAATGAATGCTGAAATGAATGCTAGTTGCAGTAAAATACCAAGAAATTTTATTCATTTTCACCAAATAAAATTATTACAGGGTAGATTATTGTTACATTCCGTGTGTGTTTTTTGATCTGTTTTAGTCTCATAGTCTGCTTACTGTGTTTTCAGTTTGCCTATATCATTTGACCTAGTTGTCCTGTTTCCTGATTATGTAATTCTGTTCACGTGTGTCTTGTTAATTTACTCATTAGTACCTTTTTTGGTTTAGTACTTATAGTACTTTAGTACTGCCTTTCCTCGGTTTCTTTGTCCTGTCTACGTCGTGTTAAGAGGTTGTGTTCTCTCATGTGGATTTATTAAAGAGAATCAAAAGTTTTGATTATCTGCCTCCTTCGTGCTCCTTCGAACTTCTTCCCCCCGGCAACCCGTGACAGGAGACAGGACTGACAACAGACAACAGCAATATGAGCTCCACTTTTGATCCAGCCAGACAAATTTTTTCCATAACCCAAGATGGTCGCCTGATCGAGTTCTATGTTGAGGAGTTCCTCCAGCTCACCCACCAGGTACCTTGGAATGACAGGACATTAAAGACAGTCTTCTGGAGTGGTCTGGATGACCAACTCTTCCTCCAAGCACCCGCAGCTACAACCCCTGGTTCCCTGGCACAGTATATTGATCATGTGCTATGGTTAGATGGTTCATCATTCATGGTTGGCGGGGTCGATGAAAAGGCCAGCGTAATTCAGTTGTTGTCATACCAACACACTCCAGCCCGCCTGGTACCAGCAGTTTATTCTATTGAGCTAACTCCAGTCCCAAGGTCCACTCCAGTGTGTGAAACCTTCAAACCAGAGTCAGTAGTTTTCCCTCGAGCCCGGAAGATGGTTTCTAATAGCGCCGCCTTGGGAGCAAAAGTGGCGGATCCTGCGGTTATTTCTCTCTGGAAGGCCCTGAAGAAATTTCGGTAACACTTTCTATGAAGCCCATATTTATAATACATTATAAGGGTATTCTTAAGGAATTATAATGAATGCATAATGCATTATAAAAAACCTTATAATATGTTATATCGTCTTATAAATAATCATAACAATAATTCTAATACATTATAATGCTTACGCATTTGTGGTTATAACTTTTAAGATTATGATTATTTATAACACAATGAACACCATATTAAATCTACTTTTAAATTTATAATGGACTATATATCTTGACATTATTTTAGATCTGCATAGTATCTTACTACAGTTTATCTTGTAAGTGGTTAGGTGTGGAGTGTTCCCTGTGAGTCTAATATTAATTTTGATGTACGCTAGTTAATTTCAACTGAAAAAAAAATGCAATGTTTATATGTTACTTACATTTTATTTTGATGGTCGCCTTAGTCTATTGACTGTAAGCAACTTTGCAACTACATGTCAACTAACTCTCATTAGAGAATTCGTATGCTTTGGTTAAGGTTAGGTTAGGTATAATGTTGACGTACTTGCAAAGATACTTATAGTCAGTTTGTCTGTTGGAGAACCATCAAAATAAAGTGTTAGCATATATTTAGCAGAGATACTACTAATACTCCAATGACTGCTAGTTGACATGTAGTCGCAGAGTTACTTAACAACAGCTGTCTAAAGGGTACCATCAAAATAATGAAACTGATATTAAAATAAAAATAGTTCAAAGCAAATGTCTTATTACACATTCATCTGATATCTGATATTGTGGCTGTTAGAGAGGAAAAAGAAAAATATTACTATACTTATAAGTGGTCTTATAAGTAGAGTAGCATAAGAAAGGTGGCAAGATATTAGACTTATAATACATTATAACTATGAGAAATATAATCCATTGTAACTTAAGTGGATGCAACGTGTTCACTGTGTGTTATAAATCATCATACTCTTAAAAGCTATAACCACAAATAAGTAAATATTATAATACATTATAAAACCGTTCTCATGAATATTCATAAGATGATATAACATAGTTTTTTTTATAATGCATAAGAATACCGTTATAATGTATTATAAATATGAGCTTCAAAGAGTGTTACCGAAACTTCCCCCTCTCAAGTTCCCTTATCCAAAATCTCATCCAGTCATCACCTCCATGCCAGAATTCCATCCCATCATGGCTGCCGCACCTGAGCCTTCATTCAAAATGACCGTCCCACATGAGACTGCATCCAAAAGGGCTGCTGCACCTGTGCCCCTGGGATTACTGGTGGAATATGATGGGATGTATTTGAGCCCAGATATGGCTCCTGTCCCCAAACTCAGTCCAGAGTTGACTTCCACTCACGAGTACAGTTCAATGAAGACTCCCACTCCAGAACTCTCTCCAGAGTCCGCTCCAGAATGCTCTCCACAGCTCTACCTGGAGCCCACTCTAGTCACAGAGCTCAACCAGGAGCCCAGCTCTCCTTCATCTCCGCTTGGCCTCCTGAATGGCCAGCTCCTCCATGGCCTCCTGAACTCCGTGATCCACCTTGGAGGCCTTCCTTATCTCCGCCCTGTTCCTGCCCTGCATCAGCCTCCAGGGCGGGAGGGGGGAGTTCTGTTACATTCCGTGTGTGTTTTTTGATCCGTTTTAGTCTCATAGTCTGCTTATTGTGTTTTCAGTTTGCCTTTATCATTTTACCTAGTTTCCTGATTATGTCATTCTGTTCACCTGTGTCTTGATAATTTACTCATTAGTCCCTTGTTTGGTTTAGTACTTATAGCCCTGCCTTTCCTCAGTTTCTTTGTCCTGTATATGTCGTGTTAAGAGGTTGTGTTCTCCCATGTGGATTTATTAAAGACTCTATTAAAGTTTATTAAAGACTCTATTAAAGACTTTATTAAAGTTTATTTTGACCATCTGCCTTCTTCGTGCTCCTTCGACCTTCTTCCCCCCGGCAACCCGTGAAAATGATAAATTAATGAAGACATTTTAACGTGGTTCCTTGCACAATACTATGTTATGACCTCAAAACATATTTACCAAGGTGCATGATTTGTAAACTAATAAATTTTAACTTTTGCCTTACATAACCAGCTCCATTATGTGACTTTTCTGACACAGTAAACTTGCTCAGTAGTGCACATGGTACAGAGTTGAATTTGCAATACTGAGTGCTCAGGAACATAAGTTGTTATAAAAGACCTCAAAGATTTAAAAATCTAGCTAAAATGGCTTGGTTGCAACAGCAAATGCATTATCTCACATTTGCATATCTCACTGTCGGTTATGTTACTTTTGTAAGGGGGTATTAACATTTTGGTGCCACTGCTGCAATATGTACAACAACCAACAAAATAAAGCATGTCCAGATTTATGTACATCTGCTTCGGTAAAACTGAACAAGCTTTTATCACCACAAACTGGACATTTTACTTAAGTGTCACAAAACTTGTAAGAAGCAATGTAATATCCTTTTGCCACATTTTACATTAAGCGTGGGTGTTTAAAATTAAAAATTCATTTTGGGGCAAGCTATATTTGCTCCAAGTATATTTGGAGTTTACAATGAAATAAATACCGTTTTATAAAATAAGTCATAGAGAAGCTTTCAGGAGAAGCAGAATTCAGTTTATGGCAGTACTATTTTATTTTCATGGTATTTGCAAACAATGGTTGACTGTCGTAAAACTGATAAACTTGAAAGTATTTCAATGATCAGAATCTGATTTTATAATAAACTGATTTAAATACATGCTGCGAACTTGATATGTTTTATTTCTGACATTTTTGTCTTGGCTAAAGTTACATGATCTGACTTTGATCATTTATTTCTGAAATTTTTGTTTTGGCTGGTAAAAGTTCTGAATGGCCAGTAAAAAACATGCAACAGATGCAGCTGCTCCACTCTAACAAAGGGAGAAGTAATCATTTGTAGGGTGGGTGTCATTTGATGCAGAGTTATGTGTTATTTTGAAATGATATAAACGTGTACAGCTGTTTCATAATCAATAGAGTACTGAGAGAGGAGTCTCTACAGACATCCCAAGGTCATTTTAATTTTCAAAATTCAGCAGCCCTGTGTGAAAAAGAAATATGACTTCTGCAAAACGAAACAAAGTTTTTCTCCAGATGAGTAATCAAGGAAAACATCACAGAAGATTTGGGAGACCAGGAGGCATTTATTTCTGATGGTTGAGGAGCATGTGACTGCATTCATAAATAAGAACCTCAGTCAAACAGGACAGTAGTTCCACTTTAGACTGAAGATGGTAATAGAGCTATAAAAATATGAAAGTTTACAGAGGCTATTAATAGTGTTACATGCAATTATAATGCAGTTCCACTAGTACTGGAATCAGTACAAAGAGTGATATTTATAGATAGGTAATATTAACATATATAATGCTGCCTTCAAGCGCACCTGGAACTCTTGTATCTCAGAGTTGAGCGTTAGTTATTGCAACATATCTCTATCACATATTTACAAATGGTATCACAACTGTTTTTGTTACATAAAGCAAACTGTGAAATTTGAGTGATTAATTTAGCATGATTCACTACAAACATGCTCACTGATCTCTATATATAGATTATAGGTATATTTTCTAATCTATATACCTGATGGGTCAAAAGTTTGTAATAATTAAGACTTTTTGTTTTGCTTTTGAAATAAGTCTCTTATGCTTACCAAGGCTGCATATTTGATCAAAAATAATGTAAAAATAGTACTATTATTGTAATGTTGTTTTCTATTTTAATATATTTTCAAATGTTATTTATTTCTGTGATGGCAAAGAACTTTGAACTTTCAGCAGCCATTACTCCAGTCTTCAGTGTCACATAATACTTCGTAAATCATTGTAATATGCTGATTTGGTGCTTGGTTCTTTTGAATTGTAATAATACTTTATAATTTTACTGTTATATTCTGTATTTTTGATTAAATAAATGCAGCCTTGGAGAGCATAAGAGACTTTTGACCAGTAGTAGATCAGTGTTCCCGCCATATTTCAAATCAATATGTGCCTTTCAACTTAGAATTCAGAGTTTCCCACTTTCAAATATGACTTTGCTTGGTCATTTACTGTAAGTGCTTAGAACTAATTATGATATTTCCAAGTCAGCTAGGAGGGCACATCAGACATCCCATAACAACATAAAATACATAACAATTGTGAGCCAGTATTGCAAGGCATCATATGCACGCTTCTGACTTGAGCATAATTATTGCAAAAGGCTTTCAGATTCTAAGGTTATACGTCAATTTACCCAACTAGAGGCTCACTCGGTTTCTGAACAGAGCAAATATGTCACAAAAAAAAAAATAAATAAAAAAACACTGGAATAAGGCTTTTTATGAAATGTTGTGAAAGCTGTGGCATTTTCTTTTCAGTTTGTTAAAATTTCACTTGCATGGAGCAGATGTCCATGTGGCTATTTCCTGACCTTTCCACATGTCCCTGGAGTCTATAGAATCATTATTTGTACTTTTCACATAAAACATGACTTGTATGTGGGTTGCACAAATTTGTTAGATTTTGTTCCAGCTATGACATAAATGAAATGTTCTCTCGCTTTAAACGTGCTAAACCCTCTACAGATGTGCAGCCATATTATGAGGGAGGAAAAACAATTCCATTATCAAGATTCCAGAGTCATGATGGGATATGCTAGAGGGAATGGCAATCAGTTATATAAGCCTACAAATATGTTTTTACCAGCCTGTTTCTAAAATAGTAAAATGTAATTCCTATTCACAACCAATTTTCAATTTAGAAATTTAGGATTTATTCCCTCTCCCAGAGGTTGTCAAGTGACATTAAGAAAAGACATTTCCCATGAATTTAGCATCTGATATTATTTATTATTGCAAAAAAACAGTGGGGTATAGATGATTTGTTAGTTCCACACCCATATTGTAGGTATTTGGTTTGGCAATTGTGCAATTAGGCTTTACCCATCTGTGTTGCATTATGGTAATTGCTCTTTTTACAACCCAAATAGTCAAGCATTCACTATTGCAGCAAACCTCCCAGAAATGAAAAAAAAAAAAAAGGCCATAAAAGTTTTGGTATTTTGGGTCAAGGTGCTGTTTATCACTTGGGATTTCAAACAGTGGATACACACAGACCCTTAGGGAAGAAACAAATAGCACGCTACCTAACACGGACAAGGGGGCAGTGCAGATGTGCTTGCATACAGATGTTGTGAAAGAAGGGTTATACAAGGTAAAAATAGTGTTACATGTGCAAAGTTATAAAAGGTTTTGACTCCGATCCAAGTTTTATAAGCACTTCCTGATTAAGGATGTATCATTTTCTAGACTAGTTGACCTGTTTCTCAAAAACTCACATTCGTCTCTTTCATTTTGCTGTTTTATAAGCAAGATTAGGTCTGCTGATGTGGAATAATTCTAATGAAAAACTTTCTCCAGAATAGCTGCTTTGTCCTGTTTGAGCAAACATGGAATTCTGTGGTCGAATATTTTTGTATAACGACACTAAAAACGTGCACTTGTCTCCTTGCAAGACATTCCTTGCTGTGCTAGTTTCATGTTTTCCGTAGCACACTGATCTCTCATTTCAATTAAATAATAAAGCAATTTCCATTCAAATTAATATTTCATGTCCATTTAGGTAAGTGCTCTACAAAATATCCTGTTAAATTATGGTAAAAAAAAAAAAAAAAATCACAGTAAAAACACTACGACAAGATTTGGGGTATTACATGATGCTTGAATGGTCAATTTTTCATTATATAATATAATGTAATAATTAATAATTTAAGGGTTAATAGTTTTTACTTCCAAAAATCATAAAATTAACAGTGCGTTGTTAAACCATTTATAATTTTTCACCAAATCAGTCTCAATTTGGAAAAATGTGTCTAAAAAAGGGATGAATTGTTATTTGTTAGGTTAGCACTGAAAAAAAAAAAAAAAACTATGGATTAAAACATTTGCTCCTTGGGGTGTTTTAAACTTTTTTCACTATGCTAGTTAATATTAAAAAAAAAAAAAAAAAAATTTTTTTTTTTTACCTTATCTGGATCTGCGAGGCCACTAGATAGACATAGCATTAGGAAAATAGCAGCAGACCCTGCTTTAAGAGACGAGGGTGAACTGAATAAATAAATAAATAAATAAATAAATAAGCTTGCTAGGACCCTGTTGCACAACTTCACTGACACTCTGACCCAATCCGTAATCCAGTTCTGGAATAAATAATGATATACAATTAGAATTATCTGCACTCTATAATTTGGTTTAATTTTATACAGTTTATTTCCTGTACCATATTGGTTTAATTTGAATCTTTGTTTGCCATGTGTTCTCCAGGCCATGAGGATAATCCAGATAGCCTCCGGCACAGATATAACTTCATCGCTGATGTGGTGGAGAAGATCGCTCCAGCTGTGGTTCACATTGAGCTGTTCCGCAAGTATGTATCCTGAATCACACACTCCATTAATCAGTGATCTCATGTCTCAGAGAGGACATCTTTATCAGGACTGTCTTTGACACTTATTGGTATCTACAGTTCCATGAAGAACATTTAGCATCAGTGGAAACTTTCCATTGCACAAAAAAGTTCTTTAAAAGTTTTTTTTTTTTTTTTTAGATTATTAAAATGTTCTTCACACAAGAAAATTAAAGGTTCCTTTAAGAACAGGTTCTTTGAAAGGTTCTTTGAGGAACCGAAGATGGATCTTCTATGATAGCTCTGCAAAAATCCCCTTTTGGAATACTTATTTTTGAAAGTGACCGTGATCAATTTTAATTTTGTTCTCATACTCTTTCGCTGCCATCTTAAGAGTCTGCATCGGACAAAAACAGATATTCCCTCTGGTTTTGTCTATTATTATCCCTCTATCATCAATATGAATAGAATTACTTCTTCCAAGTAAGCGAGATTGCATCCATATTGGCCCTAAAGCAACATTCTTATCAGCGAATAATTTCTCTCTGATTTTTGGAGACAGTTGAGAGGTTGATGTATGATTAATTGACAAGGATGTTTTTCCAGGAACATGCTCCTCATGGATAAATCATGTTGTGTGAGTTAACGTGTCAATCACTTCATAAAAATGAAAATTTTTATGGCGTGATCCATTAAGCTTTATCCTCATTGTAGAATAACATTGTTATAAAGTATCTGATTTGATGTTTTTTCCCCACTTGAATATAGATTGAATATCTATCACAATATCTTCATCATTGCATAAGACACAGTTTGTGGAATGTAGAAAACAGCCAACCTCAATTTTAGGCTGTTGAAACTGAGCACTCCGGTAAAAAATCTGAAGAACAACTGTCATGTTTTCCACAAATCACTTGTTCCTCCTTGGTCTCAAATCTTGCTGGAAAATATAGTCAGATCAAGAATGTTGAGTAACCATCATTCTTTGCCATTCGTCTGTGGAAAGTTGTCTTACGGTATTATGAAAAGGTTGCTCCTCAAGAGTAATATTCAAGAAGTTCTTCACTTTTCCTTCTTAGAATGATGTTCACCAAGCGGGAAGTGGCGGTGGCCAGCGGCTCTGGTTTCGTGGTGTCTGAAGATGGCCTGATTGTAACCAATGCCCACGTGGTAGCCAACAAACACCGGGTGAAGGTGGAGCTGAAGACCGGCGACACCTATGAAGCCAAAATCAAAGATGTAGATGAGAAAGCAGACATCGCTCTCATCAAGATAGACGCTCCGGTAAGTACCTGTCCATACCTGTCCGTATAGTATGTCACACTCAGGTCTTTTGGATACCACATATAAACTAAGACTTGGTTCGTTCCAAAATCTAGAGAGAAGCCTGCATAGGTAAGATTTTAGGGCAGCATTAGATACATCCTTCACGGAGAAACCAAATACATACTGTAGCAACAAATTCAGTGAAAAAAATCCATCCAAGATGGTGGATGAATCAAGAAAAAATGCAAATTCAATAAATAACATTTAATACCAATAATATATTTAAAAATAGTTTAGTCTTTTACAAACAATTGACAGTTTTACCCAATTTTTTGTGTGCTATGAATTTAATGCTTATAAGAGTATCACATATTTAGCTTAGCAACAAGCTAATGCCAAACTCCATTGAAATGAATTACTGTGCACTTTGTGAGGAGACTGTTTACATATTTATGATGTATTTACGAGTTTGGTGAATTCTGAATTGCTGATGTACCTACAAAAAATAAAAATAAAAAATCTGCACAAGTTTTTAACTCTACTTTTACAAAAAGATGAAATAAGAATGTGCATCAGGTGTGTTTTATGCTGCAGAAAGTTCAGAGTTTCCCACTTGCAATCCTGACTTTGTGTTTCTATTCATGTGCATTCAACTCATAAATATGATATTTCTGACATGGCTTGAATGCATCATATTTATGCGACATACTCAAGATCAGTCACTCAAATTTCATTTTCAGGAGCTTTCATTTTCAAGAGATTGATAACATGCCTAGTCTTGTTGAATTAGCATCTGAGATTGTTTCCGTGATGTAAGGTTTTCAGCAATGAATTGCAAATAAAATTCATGCCTGACCCCAGAAGCTACCCCATTATCAGAGTAATCTCATGCCATTTTTTCCCCCAGAGTAAGCATAGAAGTGGGCAGAAATATGCTTTTCTTGGCTCTGAGGATAATGACCTTGGTTTAAAGGAAGGCACATCTGTATCAGGAAGAGAGACAGATCCAGATAAGCCATGTTGAATTACTAAACAAGCCTGGCTCCACACCCAGGCAGAGTCAGAAAAAAACATGAAGAGACCGTTTTGACATGGATTTGATTAGAGTTGCTCATATAACATTAAATTACACTGACAGGACATTAAACACATTACACTCAGAGTGGAAAATGTAATTTTGCACAAAAAAGTTAAAATGTTAAATGTTTGTATACAGCTCCAAAACAAGCCACACACACTGGATGTTTCCAGTGCTTTCATGCTTCATTTTAATTACACATATAGTGAGTTGCATGTTTTATAGTTATAAAGTAATGAATCATAATGCTTATTTATGGTTATGCCTTCAAAAAATAGTGCATTACATATGAACGACACCAAATATTGTGTTGTATATCATATTATAATGCAATATAATGATAATGCTTTATAATGCATTATAGGTTTAACCTTGCATAGCAAAGTATGATAAAGTACAATAAATGTATTAAATATATATATATATATATTTTAAATATTTATGAAAAGCATTATAATTTAATTGTAAATCCTGAACAATATCTTTTAAAAATAAGGTACAAAAGTCTATATTCTATACAGCAGAGTGACTATATTTACATTACACTACAGTCTCAAGTGCCTTAATGTTTTATAAAGTGGTTTCTACATAAAAATATTACAGATGCAAATTTTCTTCAAGTCAAGTCAAGTCAAGTCGAGCTTTATTGTCATTCTGCTACATGTGTGGACATATAGTGGAACGAAATGTCGTGTCTCGCAGGACCACGGTGCTACATACTAGTTAAACCTAAGATAAACATACAACAATGCAAGTATAGGAAAAACAATAGAGCTATACAACAGTTAACTATCTGACTATACATATACTAAAAATACTATAACTGCTATTCCTAGTTGTCCACACATACACAAACTAAGACTGTACAAAAACTTTACATAAATACTGTACATGAAATTGTGCGAAAGAGATATATGTACATGAAATTGTGCAGAAAAAATATATATTTTGTACATTAAATTATTGTGCAGAAGAGAGATTTTGTGGGAGACAGTGCATAGTGCAAAAGAACTATGAACATACATGAAGTGTCCTCCTTCCACTAGAAGATATACAGTAACAGTTTCCTTTCTGAGTGCTGCATAGAGAGATACAAAGTAGATGGTTTCATGTTGTACAGTGGGTGTAAATATGTCATGTATTTTAGTACAGCTGGAATGCTGTACTGACCAATCAGCATCCAGGACTAAAACTATCAATTTCATAATCTACAGTATATACAAGCTTTAAGTAAAGTGTTATCAAATATGTTAAAATTGTCATGGGCACATAATCTCTTCAGTTAATAGTGTAGTGGTTAAAATAGCATATGTAGTTATACAATTCATATTTATATACCAATTATTATTATTATTATTTTTTTTTTTTTTTACTGAAACTGTAATAAGGACTGCATTAAACTGAAAAAGCCTAGGCAGCACTGACCCAGAAAGCTTATGATCGCAAGTGGTGCGGGATTTACTTAACAATATGCATGTTGATACTGTTTGTTGGGGTTTGGTACCAGTTACAGGCTTTTGTGCTGGCAGACAGCAGTGCCACGTCTCTGTAATTCCTCTCCGGCCTCTCATGCAAAACTCCCCCTTCCTCTCTGGCTCAGGTTCTGCTTAGTCACTGCCGTACTGTGAATAATTTATATTGGGTAACTGTCTCGTATTCTTTTCAGCTTGAGTTTCATGCCAGACTTGAAGTCATTTTCAAACTCATTACGGATTATTAACAATGTCAAAAGGCTCTCAATGTATCCCCTCTCTAGAAAACCAAAGGGGCTGGGTTCACCCTCGGGTTACTATTGGGAGATGAGAAGGTCTGTATTAATTACCATTGGAAAAAGCGTAATGGCTAACTTGAATCACATGAGGCACCTCAGCCAATCATACAGTGGCCTCTGGTCTCCTTCCTTACGTAGTACCGCCAATACATATCTATGGCTGCAGAATTAGCATTAGCCTTTACGCCTTTTTGCCTAAAGGTTGCAGGCTTGCCTTCCAGTGGCTTTGGCTTGCACCTGTTCTTTCTCAGGGTTGCTCACTGTGCTTTTCGATCTAATCTCATTCTTGTTTTCATATTCCCACAAAATTAGCCAATTCCTCAAACCAAAGAGAACACTGCAGCCTAAATCAACATCATTTCACATCTCAAAAACAGCTTGAGGAACTTGTTGACCTTGTTTTAGACAGCTTGTTGGATGTAGTGCACTTAGGCCTGTGTCTTGCATCTTGCATTTCAGCGCTCATATTTTTTTTTTTTTTTTTTAATGTTACAGTATTCATTCAAGCTGCATGCATAGGCATTGAGTCACTGCGTAGCAGCGCCACAGAAACAGATCTACACGTATAGTTTATGTGCTCCTATTTTTGCTATGCATAGCACATTGAATTCAGCAGAAAATAGAATGAAAATGGACCATAGACCTAATTATGTACTAAGTCTTTGTTATATAGTCTATTTTTATGAAGCCATATAAAAATGGAGGGAATTACTCTGTTATATAAAATATTTTGGCAGTTTATAGCTTCAGTTTGAAGTTTGGGTTTATTTGGACACTATATGCAAAAAAAAACAATGTTTTTCCAGTCACTAGTCAATTTTAAGATTTTAGGCTATTTTGCTTTTATAACTTTTTTTCAGACTAGTGGATAGAAAACAGTGTTTAGCTCATTTTCACACTCATTCACACTTTACCTATTTTTGTCTAGATTTCAATTAAAATACATGTCTTTAAAGATCATTCTATAAAAATCTATTTTTTTAATGCACTGAGCCAGAAATCTGCACATACACCAAACGTACATATTCCAAACTTAACCGATTTATTATATATTTTCAATATTCTGAAGATTTTAACAGAGGGGTTTGTTCGAATAACATTTACCTGATTTATATAACATTTTACTCTTTAAAGTATGGTTCAAATTTATATTTAATGGCTGTTGACAGCATTTTTGATTTATGAAGTGATAAAAAAAAGAACCTTCAACTATAAAATGTCAACAAATTGAAACAAGAATGTGAACAAGAACCTGGCATTTTTCAAATGTCAAATTTTTGTTCAGGAAATGGATGCAAATGGATGCATATTTAATTAGATAATGCATATGTACCATCATTCATATATTTTAATATATTATTATTATTATCATCAGTCAAACATTACAACACATATACCAAATGTACAAGTAGTGAAACACTTTTATCACTGCATTATCAGCCATAGCATGAAAGTAATTATCAGCATCAGCCACAAATACTTTATAATAACTGTATAATTGTAGTTATGCTGCAGCACAGGGCCGCATAATTGGTGGGACAACTGGACAAACAGACTCTTTTGCAAAGGGGGCCTGTGATGAAAGTTTTGTATCGGCCCAAGAATTGTGGCGCTGCTGCTGCTGCTGCTATAACTTTCAGATGCAGGATGTGTGAAACAGGCCTAACCTTGGATGAGAAAAGCATACCCTGCAGAGATACAGAGGAAAACAGATGCCAGTAGAGCATGTTAGAGCATGTTACTCTTTGAGTTCCAGTTCGTCTCACATAAATGTTATAAATGGGTCTCGACAGGCCACATCAGGGTGAGAGGGGTGAGGGGAAATTGTCTGGTAAGGATGACTAACACCGAGTCGTCTGCATTTAGATCTGGGTCATAATGATTATGAAACATCAGTGTACACGTGTGAATGTTTAAAAACGTGTATATCTGCTGTTTATAAGGTCTGGGTCACAACGCAAGCTTTGGCAGGAGGGATGTTTGCTGTGTGTCAGGATGTATTTCCACTCCAGGTCTGTCTATACACGGCTGTCTTTATTTAACAGCTGTTCTTTTGTCTGCCAAACACGTTGTTTGTAGATTAAATAGATAGATCTGTTTGGTGGATGTTAGTGAATTCATGTACATTCAGGAAGCTCTGGTTTACAGATTCTATAATATTAGTGATGCATGGTTGCGCACAAGAATCACGAATGTGTGGAAAACATGCAACATTGTCATCTGAGCAGTTTATTGAACTTTTAAACAAAATGTTAAAAAAAGTTTGCACGTGTTTTTTGTTGAGTATCATATTTGATACATCCAGCTTTAATGGAGCTTAATATGGAGCTCCAACTTGGCAATTTACAGTTGTGCATTTGCTGATATTTATATGGGCAAAAAAAAAAAAAATCATCTAAATCAATGAGATCTTTATAACAGTATAACAGACAAAATGCATATAAATATCAGTTGTTACTTTATATCTCCCAGTAATGTATCTTAGTAAGATGATATTTAAATGTTTAGTATTATGATCAAATAAAACTAAAAAATAGGAGAAATTGGAACATTGGCAGCTCTAGAAAAATAAGTCCTTTCTTCTAAATAAAAGAGCCAATCGATAAAGATCTGGTCTTTATCTGACCCTTGCATTCAGCCTTTGCTCTACACTGCACATGCACATTGACTGGACCAACCTGAAATCTACGTCATCTGGGGGTTTACCATTTATGTCAGTTTTGACTGCTGATTTGAAATATGTTATTGAAATGTAAGTTTGGAAAATGGGATTTTAGATTTCCATATTTTCCCTATTCAGTTGAAGAGGAGCTGAACTTGCATGACTGAAAATAGCTGCTCAAGTGCAGTGTAACTAGAATTCAAAGATGGATTGTGGATACCACAAAATCTCAGACTGCCACAGAAAATGGTATATGCAGAAGGCTAGGTTCAATCTTGTCTCTTTTATCTGGGCCCTTTGTTTATTCAGATTTTTTGGTTTGTGGGATATGCTCATTGATGTGGGTTATGTTCCCTATTAGTAGCTTCATGTTATTAGAAGACTACACAAACAGAAGAACAAGCCTGACAATACTGTGTGCTTTTTAATTTACTACAGTCTCTGGAGAAGCCCCTATCATTAAACAGTCTCAAAACGCCAGCTGAGATGTACAGCTGTCTGCAGTGGTGTTTAAGACTGATAAGATGTTTGATGACAGTCTGAGCATGCAAATTTCTTTATTTTTCTTCATTTTAGAGTGACCAAACATCCTCTTTTTCCCAGACATGTCCTGGTCGGGAATTCTACATTTCCTAAAATGTCTGGGTTTGGCTTTGTTTTACTAATGTTTTTGTACTTGCTGAAGGTAATGACTGAAAAGTAGTTTGGGCATTGATCGATTATGTACAGTGCCTGAGCGCTATTGCTCAAGCGTGATTGGTCAAACCAATTGTGAGAAATTGGAATCTACAGAGAATGGTCAAAGCAGTGCAAAAAGGACTGTAGAGTTTATGTCAATTAGAAAACAAAGCCAAAAGTGGTACATTTTAGCCAATGTCACAAAAAAAGAAAGAAAAATAGGACATATCAGCATATATGCAACTTCCTTAGACTTTACACATTTGTGTTTAATAATTTCCTATTTTAACTTTGAGTTTGAATATTTGAATAATATCATCCCCATAATAAGAACATCTCTGCAGTCAAAATTAAAATGTCTTAATATCAGTTCATTAGGTACAAAATACTATATCAAACAAAGATGTATCATTTTAAACAAATAGCCTAAGCTACTTTTGCCAAGCAAAATATTCTTTAAAAAGTAGCTTTGAAATACGAACTATCTTCATGCATCCAATAAAAACTACTTCCATGCCTGTTAATTAAAACTCATTGCAAAACTGATGCAAAAAATGGAAGTCAATTCTGAGAAAAGTTCTAGCATCTAGTTTGTAAATGTCACTTGTCATACAATGAAACTGGGACATTTAAATTGTGACAAAAGTGTCCAAATACTTTTTGAGGCCAATGCACATTCACATGCCCGGCCTATAAAAAAAAAAAAAAAATTGTGTGAATTAGTTGGCTGGATCCAACTTAATTTGGGACTGATTGTTCTGTCTGAAATTCCCCTTTAAAGTCATTTTGGAAGCCCTGCTGGCAACATTCCTCTCTCAATAACAAGGAATTCATGTCAATGCACCGAAAAGATGAAGATGATCTTTGCTCATTTGCAACGCCAGCATGCTACCATGGCACTGTTGTAACTTGCCTAATGTTCTTCACATCTCTAAATAGGCCCCATTAGTGGAAATTTGCCTTTAAGGACACGTCTCCTAAAATCTGGGTCAGTTTTTGACTCTGGTATTGGTTAAGGCCCATGTAGTGCAGAAGTCTTGCTCAGACATATCTTCCTGACTCATCAGAGCAAAGAAAGAGTGGCCTTCAATGTTTTGCTGTTGGCATTCAATTGCTCATACAAATGAGGGTAAACATTTCTTGGGTAAACAGCAGCTGGAATTGTCATTGAACTCTTTTTATGTGAGTACTTTTCCAGTGGTTAATGCATACCACAAAGCTAGTCCGCAAACATCCGTGCTGGCAGTTTTGCATTCAAAGCTGATCGATGCCAGTTCAAAGACATACAAGGAGTCTTGGCATCCTTCGGGGTGTTTAGGAGACTAAGTCTGGCAGACATGCAGTCGTCATTCATCCTGAGTTGTTTCAGCACATATTTGAAAGGATTTGGTCTTGTCTTCCAAGAAAGCAGGCTTGCTGAGTTTTTCCATGATGGGGCAAGACACCAAAATTGGGTCAGACTCCTTATTGCAAAGTCTGTCATTCAGAAATTGTGTGAAAAAGTGATAAATGGATGATTTAGAGCCATGTTTTTGAACTGTCACTATGAATTTATGAATATGTCCCTTTGTGAGAAATACATGGCAATATTTTATTTGTAATCTTCAGGGCACTGTGTTCTGGCATTCACATCTACCGTATTAGAGTGATGCCTGCCTTGCCATTTAAGTTGTGGAAGTGATGCTAAAAGCTAAGATTTGGCAAAAACGGTGTCTGTCTGTTAATATACATGGAGCCCAAGTCAGAAATTTCTAGACAGTCAGTTTGACCCACTCCAGGGAGACTGTGACTTTGGAAATGCCAGTCCAATGCATGGGATCTGATTTACGATTGCTGAGAAACAGGACGAGCCAGTCAAAGATTCCTCCTCCTTCTGGCAGAACATGGGAGTTTTAAAGGGCTCAGCTGGGATTGATTTTCTCTAGATGGAAGTTTTGCTCACAATAAACACGTATCCATATCATGTGTCCTTTAAGTCAACAACCTTTTCAAAACAACGGAATTTTTTACAGAAGAGTTGCCTCATCCAATATTGTGTTTATGGATGTTGTTTGGATCTGGATAGTTGCATAGTTGTTTTTTCCTATTTTTAACCAATTTATCCATTGAAGCCATGCAAAAATGACAGTCACTCTAAGACAGAGATAATGCCATTAGAATAGGGATGGTTTTCCTATCATCTTTACGGGTGTGCTGAGAGGACATCTTCAACATTGAAAATAATTACATCCCCAAGATGCATTCAGACAGCATACACTGAAGATTTAAAGGAACTGCTTACCCAAAAATGAGAATTCTGTCATTATTTACTCACCCTCATGTCATTCCAAACCCGTAAGACCTTCTGTCATCTTTGGAGCACAAATTAAGATGTTTCTGAATAAATTCAAGAGTTTTTGGACCCTCCATTGACAGCAATGCAACTACCACATTCAAGGCCCCAAAAGGTAGTAAGGACATTGTTAAAATAGTCCATGTGGTTCAACCTTAATTTTATGTTCACATGATAAAAATTTGATTTAAACATTAGTGCCATGCTCTACTGTGATGAGTGAGTAGAATGTTAAAGATTAACTGTTTTTACCTGATTTTCTTTCACTTTGTGATTTTTAGTGAATTGTACTATTTAGATCTGGCTCATTTTTGACATTCATACCCAAAATTTTAACATAGTAAAAGCGCAAAAAACAGTCTATTAAATAGCACAGCAATTCCCAATAACCTCTTCCTTGATAAATGGGATGTCTTGAGGCTGTTGAGCACACTGAGTCATGGGCTAAAGTTTCAGCAAGACACAAACAGACACAATGCATCAGTTCAGATTGGACCAACATCGAGGCTGAGTTATATGAAATCAGTCGTTTTGCCCTGTGGAAACGGTCCTGTAAAATCTGACTCATCAGTTGGGATAATTCATCTTTGTGTGTCTGGCAGGGGTTGTTCGTTTTCTTTTCTCAGAGAGCTTTTCTAAATTCACTTCAATGATCCACTTGTAAAGAGATTAGAGGGATTTAATGAAATAGTCGTCAAATCCGTTTCCACTCTTACAGACGACACAAGCTGATTAAATCGCCCTGTAGGACGATCAATGAACATTATGTTTTGGTTAGTTGACTGATGGGAAATGAAACTAAAAGAAAATAGGAAACATCTAGACTCAGGATTAGAGGGTATGAGAAATCAATATTTGTTCGCCAAACTCCTCAAATGGAATATTTGTATTTCAAACAATAGTGTCAGCTATTTAGAGTTTTAGGCCTACATATATCGAATTTTATATAAATATTAAATAAAAATAATAAATTGTAAATAAATAAATAAACATACTGTACTAATTAATCTCATCCAAAATAAAAGTTTGTTTACTTAATATATGTGTGTGTACTCTGAATATTTATTATATATACATAAATACACACGTTTATATTTTAAAAAATATTTACATTTACAAAAACATAAATAGTTTTTAGAATGGAACATTTTTGTTTTTTTTATTCAAACAATATATTAGTGTCAAACTATGTAGAGTTGTTAAGCCTATACTATATAAAAATCTTTATAAAAATTAAATATATAAATAAGGAATAAAATACAATAAATGTAACAATAAATAAATAATACAATCATATTTAAATAATATGATGTAATATAATATGTATATTTAAAATTATTTAAATAATTAAAAATAGATGCGATTCTACTCCACTTACAATTTCACAAGGATCCCTTGATCGTCATTTGCTGTCCCTCATCCCCTCATGTTTGTACATGATCACCTGATCATCTTTCACCAGTTTGCACAGTTCAGCTCTTCTGCTGGTACAAACAGAACTAAATGTCATTGCCCTATACTTTTTGAGTAACACTCAGCAAGGGGTAAAGTGTCAGATTTCAAGCTGATGCAGAAATTAAACATCTCTGCTTAGAGATGTTTAAAACCAATAAGGAGAAAAATCCTCATCATTAAAGACCCCATCAAATGATTTGATGAATGTTGTTTTCTGTCCTTCACTGACCTATTTCCTATTGAAACAGGAAGTTTGAAGCATGAGCACTGTTACAAGACTATTGCATGTCGGTGATAAGTAGTATTTAAAATTTAGGAGGAGGGCACAATTTCACTATTATCTCTTTCTGTTTTACACAGGTGCAATAATAAGAGCAAAGGATGACTCATGTCTTTCTAAGACAATTCGAACAGGTGCAGTGTCAGAGAAACTAGAGAAGGGATGGTCGGTACATATATATTGTTTTACACACAAAAGCACATATAATTTGAAGACTAAATTTAGCAAGGCCAAATTTGGTGCAGGATGCAGCCTGCTGGCTTTAAGAGCATGATTGTAGGCTGTTAGATGCAGTCAGAGGTTGTGGGAGTGAGTGAAGGAATAGAACAGTAGCATGTTATCTTTAGCTGAGCATTGATTGTGCATCTGCAAACAAGACCGAATGGAATGCTCAGCAGGGATTCTCCCATACTCCCTCCGCTCGCTTTCAAAAATATGGGCTTGTTTTCTCATGTCTGTCCTCCTGTACCCTCTGTTAGGGTTTCAGTTAACCCTTAAGACCTTCTTTTGTCTTATAATAATAATAAAATGATTTGATTATTATAATCATTATTTGATTTTACACTACAAATTAAAATACTGAAAATACAATTTCAGTTTAATTTTAAATAATTATGCAGCCTCTTTATTAATTTTAATTTCTGTAGCACAGTGCAGGACAAGTTACATGATAAAGGTTTAGCACTTTAACTTAGGGCTTTGTTCAAAACACTAAGCCAAAGTATAAGCAATAGTAATGCTTGACTTAGCGCACAGATAACATGTTTGCCAAATGTCATTCCAGCTTTTCTGAAAATCTTCTTTTCCCTTAATAAGAATACCATCATTTCTATTCCAGCATCTGGAATTATCCTTGGGCTACAAGCTGACAGCTGTACATACCAGTGCACATGCAGAGAGATAACTGTATGTGATGAGGCTTTAGAGGTTCATCCTGTAAAATTAATACTTTTAATACAGTCAGTAATTTATTTTTATTCCTTTTGTTTTTCAGTGTTTTGTGAGTTTCAACAGATATGTTTTCCATCCAGGCCCAGCTTGATGATATGAGCAGCCTCTTCTGTTTCTCACTGCACTTTTGTCTTCATTTCCTCCCTCTTTTCCTGTTGCCAGAAGGGGAATGGTTTTGAAATCTCAAGACTGAAAAGGGAGGATCTAATCTGATTCAGAATGGTGTCAACCATACAGCTGGGGCCACCGCAGACATTAATTGCACTTTGATTTATTATTTTTTTCCAAACAACAAAAAGTTCACAGTCTGGTGCATAACCAAGATTTATCATTCCATGTAATTCCACACATAAAATGAATGAGCTGTAGTTCACTTACTTGATCAGTTGCACAGATTTGCTTTGTTAAAAAGAACCTCATCTTGCACTGCTTTTGCACAGAATCAGAAGGTCAGAGTTTACCTGGTTTGTTTCAGAAGTAGTCATGTATTATAATATAACAGCTGAATAAACAGAGCTATGAGAGTTTATCATGGCTGTGTCCTGAAACCTAAAAAATGCAGTCAATATGTGGAGGTAGAAAAGCATCTGAATTAATTGTTTGTATGTAAAGGCTATGTTCACACTTGGCAGGTTTGGTCCAATTGAAACGATTCTTCTGTTTGTGTGTTTCAGTTGAATAAGTGTGAATACTGCTGTCTAAACCTTTGTGCACACTAAACATGGAAAGAATGGAAATGGTGTCTGATGGTGTAGTTGAAAGAAGAATTAATAAATGTTCATGTTTTTCCCCTCATTACCCGTTTTCTATTGAGAAGTCAGAAAATATCACATTACTGAAGTCATACAGTATTCATCTGGTTATCTCTAATGCTCACTTGTTCTTGTCCTAGGTCATTTTATATGACATTATGATGCCTTACAGTCACTCTAAAACCAGTTTCACAAGAAAGTACCTTTATACAAAAACTATGATAGACTCACTGAAAAATCTGCCTTTACCTACATTCCTGCAGGTAAAATCTCTTAAAAAAAAAAACAAAAAAAACATATACCTATACTGTACATACAATTCACTGCAGTTTCCAGCTGAAATAAACATTAGAGGCAGTAAAACGGCAGCACCTTTTATTCCTTTTCACACAAAGTATGATTATAGAGGCAGATTATCAATTAATGTTACTTTGTTCCTTATACAATATTATGACCTCTTAGGTTTATGTACATTACATTAAACACTGTAGCGCATGAACATTTTAGTTCATTCACCATTTCATTTCCAAACTAATGAGATATGTACAACAACCAATCTAATAAACCCTTTTCACATTTGTTTCAGATAAAACTCTAGCACTTTTCGCGCCACTCACTGGACGTTTCACTTTGAATGTGTTGTGAAACATGCAAGAAGCAAAGTAATATCATTTTGGCACAACATACACTTTTTCTAATGAGCCTGGGTTGGTAGTGAGGCAACAAGGCAGCTGCCTTTAGCTGACCCAGCCAATGGGCCATTTTAACAATCTAAGCGCATGGTCTGAAGCATATGGTGCAGGTGCACTTAGGGTGTCTCCGAATCCACTTTTGCTGGTTTAACGATGGATAAAACTGTCCACAAGGGTTGTACCTATTCTCTTAATGAGTCATGGGTGTGTTAACCTGCAATAAACCAATCAGAGTCTCATCTCCCATTCCCTTTAAAAGCCAGTTGCGCTTGCACCATGGTGGATTTGCTATTTACATTGCAGAATTTGCAAGAGCAAAGACTGAACCCTTCTCCAGAGAGAAACCAGTGTCTGGCTTGCTGGTTGTTGATAGACACCCTCAACCTGAGGAGTCAGTTGAAATACATACAAAGTTCTGGAACAATGAAACTGGTGAAGAAACTGAAGATGGCGTAGTCCGATAGATCTAACTCAGTATGGCACAGTGACATCATCATCACGTCACAGCTGGTTCTTTCCTGTATCGGTAGCATATGAGCTCGCTGCTCAACATTCAAATATTTGGCTAATGCTTGAGGTAGCAGTTTGCAGCACACTTCAGAAACCCTCTACCTTCCCCAGCTCCACCTGGTCAATGGTGCAATTGTTTTCAGTTGCCTTAAAATAGCCATGCGCCAACAATGCACCTGAACACACCTCGTTTTCAGATCAGCACGCCCATGGGCAAACAGATGGGCACAAGTGCATTTGCTATTTAAACAACGTGGCACTGGATGTGAAATTGATAACTATGTCGGGCTGAAACTACCAAAAAAAAACTTGCGCTGCGCCTGGCGTCGCATTGCACCGAGCACATGATAGGGCCCAATGTCATCAAAAGACATGCAAATGATTAGAAGATAATTAGGGAGTAACATGGAGGACACATCCTCATGTAAACATCAGAAAGCTGTGGTCTGCTTTAGTCTGAGCAGCTGAGGTGTGTGGCTTTCTCATGTGGCTCTTTGAGGCCTTTCATTATCTGCAAGATCATCTATGAATGCTGAACATTTTAAACCACTGTACAGGGCAAGACATCCCATCAAATTCAGCACATAGAGATAAAGGTAGAGCTGTTTAGCCACAATGTCAGACCTCATGTCTGGAAAACCAACTACTGAGCAGAAGAACCTCATACCAGCTGTGTAGTATGGTGATGAAAGCTTTATGGGTGTGTTTTTCTGTCTTACGGTCAGTTCAGCTTGCCATACCAGGAGAGCACTTAAGGAAAATACACTTAATACACTTACAAGACATTATTTCTCCCAACCCAAGAATCTCCGCAATGAGATTAAATGGATATCAAATACAGACTTTTGCTTAGGTCTCAGTAATTTCCCAGATACAGTAGATCCCAGTAATCTCACATCTGTATTTATTTGTTTGTTTGTTTATTTATTTATTTAATTCTACTTGACTTGACTTAACTTTACAGAAATAGTTCACCCAATCAAAATTTGCTGAAAATTTATTCACCGTCAGGCCATCAAAATGTTTTTTAGTTTTATTTCTTTATCTTGGATGGCCTGCTAATGTGTACATTTTAATTTTTGTGTAAAATATTACTTTAATTAATGATTGTTTAAATATTTAACATTTTTAAATAATTTTATTTATTTGACCAAATAAATACCATAATAATAATATACTGAAGAACTTTTTTTCATTAGACATACTTCTTGTTGTTCTTTTTTTTTTCTTTTTTTTTTTAGAAAATCTTTAGGCCTTAATTCTGTTTTTAAAGTATAATTTGAATCAAAGGGCGAATTATGGCTAGAGACAATGGTGTCAAAATCTGTATGCTGTATTTTATTTCATATTGCAGATGAAACTCCCAGTGCTGTTGTTGGGCCGGTCAGCGGATCTGAGGCCAGGCGAGTTTGTGGTCGCTATCGGCAGTCCGTTCTCCCTTCAGAACACAGTGACCACAGGCATCGTCAGCACCACCCAGAGAGGGGGCAAAGAGCTGGGCCTGCGAAACTCTGACATGGACTACATCCAGACAGATGCCATCATCAATGTGAGTTAATTATACATTGCGTACAAACAGTTTGTTGGCTAAGTGGGTCAGTGACATGATGCTTAGTTTTGTCTAATAATAAAAAAAAGATACTTGACTGTAATTTAAATAGACATCTTCTGTAATGAACATCTGTAGTGAAGACAAAATATGAAAAGACTGAATTAGCATAATCTTATTGTTTCCTCTGACAGCATAATCTTATTGTTTCCTTCTTTCATGATATTTCCATTCTTATGTTATAACTAACCATGATTTATCTTGTAAAAAAAAATTAGTTTTTAAATATAAATTAATACATTTAGGTTGACTCAGTGATGGTAAATAATACTTGACTTGAATAAAATATTTTTAAGTTGCCGTTATTCAGTGTTCACTGTAAAAGAGCTATTTCTACCATGATTTAGACTATAAAATATAATAATATAAAATAAAGTAATTTTTGACTTGAATAATAATTTAAAATAATTAAGATTTTACAACTTTTAGGTTATTTTTTCAGTGTATAATTTACAATTATTTAGAAAATTATATATATATGAAATTTTTAATGAAATTTTCTTCTAAAATTAGCATTTTTCTCAGGCTTCTATGTTTCAGTTATTTCAATTTAATAATAGCAATGAAAACAACCTATTCATTGTCATTAAAGTGAAATTACTGAACCTACATGTAGGAGCCTGGTAAAAATGCTCATTTTAGAACAAAATTTCAAACGGCACTTTTGAATCTGAACTCTTCATATACAGTATATATGCACACATACATTGAAAAAAAAGGTCACCTAAAAACAGTAAAATCTAATTCAAGTCAAAAATAAGATAATTTCAAAGATTAAACCATGATAGAAATAGCTCTTTTACAGTGCACAAATATAATATACAGTGATATTTAGCATTATATTTACATTTTAGGTTTGGAATAATTAAGAATTTTTATTTTTTATTTTTTTATTATTTTTTTTTTTAAAGGACTCTCTTATGCTCACTATGGCTGTATTCATTTGATTAAAAATACAGTAAAAAAAACAGTTAATAATGTAAAATTTTATTACTTGTAAAATACATGTTTTCTATTCTATTCTATATGAGAGCTCCTTATGATCATCACATTTTCATAAACCCAAACTCTTTCTGTGTTTCAGTACGGTAATTCAGGAGGGCCCCTGGTGAACCTGGTAAGATTTTTGCTTTTTGTTATTATGTCGTTCTCATATGTAAATAATGAAACCGCTTGAGTCTTATTTTTTAGTGAATTAACAGGAGTAACAGAATCCAGCCAGGGTTGATAATGTTTATAGCATGTTTTTATGAGCCTAGAAACATATGTTGGCAGAAGGGCTCTGTGTTGAGTCAGCCGTGACCATAAACACATGTGTTCATGCGTAATGATCAATGGCGGAAACATCCCATTGTGGCAGGAAGACATCTGTGCATGCAGATGTGCGGTGTGTTTGTGTGAGTTCACATTTACATTTGTGTCTTGATTCTTGTGTCTGTTGCTGTAGGATGGTGAAGTGATAGGAATCAACACGCTGAAGGTGACAGCAGGAATATCCTTTGCAATTCCTTCTGACAAGATCCGACAGTTCCTGGCCGAGTCTCATGACAGACAGGCTAAAGGTCAGCAGCAAAATGATGGATTAAATGTGCTAAATCTGAAATATTTACTCCGTTAGAACAACATTTCCAATCAAAATTTCTGAAAAGTATCGATTAATAATATCTCATATTTGTTTTCAGGAAAAACAGCCACAAAAAAGAAGTATATCGGTGTAAGAATGATGACATTAACCCCAATGTAAGTCACAAATGCAGTGCATGTGCTTACTGAATACTGTTGTGCCTTTGTGATTATGGAAAGACATTTAAATCAATTGAATCAAATTGTATTTTCCATTATACATATACATAACAGAAACTGGATACCAGAAAACATGATATTTATTCATGATATTTATGTCTGTACTGTATCTGTCACTCACAGACTTGCTAAAGAGCTAAAGGAAAAACAGAGTGATTTCCCAGATGTCACCTCTGGAGCGTATGTCATTGAAGTTATCCCCAAAACACCAGCTGAAGTGTAAGTACCCCATCGCATGTAGCCACTAGTTTTCCACAATACACCAAGAATGAAGTCAGGTTGTTGGATTTTTTTTTTCTTAAATTTTTTGCACTCAAACCAGATCACAATAAGAAGTGCATTGCCATTTTTGCCATTTTATGCTGTCCAGCAGTTTGATATGTAATGCTGTATTTACTATATAGATGCTCTATTTGAATCCATAATGGTTTAAATGAACAGTTTTCAAAATGGTCATCTTCCTGCTGAGGCAGCAGTGTTTCTTCGCTTCTTCACCTTTTTCTTTTTTATTTCACTTAGAAGTTAAAAGTTTTTCTAACTAAAATTAACTTTGGGATTTCATTGTGTGTGGGTGAACTTTGAATCACAAGTAGTCCACCTAATTTTAGCTTATATGAGATGATGTGAACAGTACATAAGTGGCCACTTCCTGTCATTGTGGGTAGCCAATTTAGTATATGAGTACAACACATAGGAACAGTTTGTGGCTAGAATCTACAGAAAATGACCATGAATTACAGCATAATCAGTTACATGTAACTATTTCAAATTCAACTAGAGCCGACTCTCATGGGAAATGGTGCCGTAAATTTATGAACATTTCTGAAACTATGGGATTTTCGCAGTGATTTTGCAGTTAAAAGAAACTGATGTCAGAAATATCAAACCATTTTTAGATTAAAAAAAATTAAATAGCAGGTTTGAACAGAAAGTAGAGGGGTAAGAAAAATCTGAATGCCAAAAGCATGAAGTATTTTATGAATCATTTTTCAAATATTTTAGAGTTTAATGTTACGTGAATATAAATGTGAACATATTAACATAATGAATTACTGATAAAGACTGAAAGAGAAGCTTTAAACTTGTGTTTAAAATATATCTTTTATTAAATATTATGTCAGAAAAATCAATCCATTTTTAAATGAGAAATGTCAAAACATAAGATTGAACAGAAAGTGCAGGGATGATTAGAATGAATATGTACATAAAACCATATCAGTACTAAGCCAACACCTAAGCACTTAATGAGAATGAGTCAAATATATTCTGAAACAGAGGAGAAATTTGTGTCTCACTAAATAATCAAACTTAAAGCGGTCAAGAACTGCCTTTTTTATTTTGTACAGTACTCTGAGGTCCACTTATAATGCTATCAAGATGAATTATTTTTACATAATTTAGAAGTAATAGGCTATTTTCTGTCCTGTTTTTGACCCCCCTCATCTGAATGCTCCGTTTGAATGCGTGGCGGATTGTATACTCGGAAGTAAATGCTCACTGCTATCAGTAGATCAGAAGGAAGGCAATGCAAAGACTGTTTTTTCACAACTTGGTACTGCACAGCGTCTTGTTGCCATCTTTATCGTTTGGTTTCTGCATAGACCTGCGTGTTCGCCTCTCTCGTAAACACAACATGCACAAATCAGTGGGCAGGGCCAAATAGGCAGCGATGTAGAAGCAGGCGTTGATCTTCTTCTATGAAGGCGGTGTTTAGCCACACTATTACATCACAGAGTTGTCCATTCCACAAGATGTCATTTTGGCAGACTGGCTTCAATATAAGCTGTTTTTAGACTAATGAGAAAGTTTTGAGTTCTGAAACTTACAAGATGTTTTTATAGTACAGTGACCTCTTATATGTCAAAAGATCAAGGGAATTTTGGTTTCTCAGTTCATGTCCCCTTTAAAATTAGCTTAGACATAATGACATCACCTTCTAATAAAACCTAATACTGTTTTGTAATGAGAATCCAATAATGTGAAGACAGTAAAAGCACAGTTAGAACAATTAGGGCAATTCTGACTTAAAATTAAATCAGTTTTAACTGCTTCCTGTTATGTTTGCCAGTGGCGGTCTGAAGGAGAGTGACGTCATAATCAGCATTAACGGTCAGAGGATCACGTCAGCAAGTGATGTCAGCACGGCTATCAAGAAAGACGACAGTCTGAGAACAGTGGTACGACGCGGCAATGAAGACGTCATCCTCACAATCATTCCTGAGGAGATTGACCCTTGACCTCCCTCATGCTCACCCATGAGCTGGTTCTCAGACTTTTACTGAGTGTGTCCGGAGCCACACTCCTTCTAGAAACCATAGTGAACACTTTCCAGTCCAACCATCATCCAACCTGAATATTGTTTTCAGCTTAGAACAGGAAATGTCCTTTCTCACTTTTTTCCCCATATCTTCCAAGTCATTTTCTGTTTATTCATTAGTATACCATGTTAGAATGCGACCCTTGGTAAATAGATATGAGAATTTAGTGCTGGCTAGTTCACTAACACTCTGAAATGTATATAATTATGCTGTTCCAAAACCTAGTAAGCTGCCTAAGCTTGTGATGAACAGAATGATTCCATTCAAGATGGTGAATGAAGCAGGTAAATGTTGATTATAATCTTATATTTTATTCATTACTGAAAAGTATCTACTAAATAATTCAGTGTAAAAATAGTTTTAGCTAATTTTATGTGTGCAATTTATTTTTATGCCTCCCTTATGAAAATTAACCATGGTTTTATTATATTAAAAGTGTAGTAACCATGTTTTTTGGCAGACTAATTACCATTTGTATAACCACAGTTTTACTACAAATACCATGGTTAAATTATGGTTAGTGTAGCAAAACTACAATAACTACAATAACCGTGGTATTTTGGTTTTATTTTCGTAAGAATTAATCTGATAGCACATTTATGTTGTGTAGATGTCTTTTTGATGTGCACTTTTCATCTGGTTTATCTGCAATACGTCTGTCTCTAAAATGTTTCCTGTCAGTTGTTAAAAATTATAAAAATGTCTTGATGTTTATGGAATGTACGAAAAGAGGTGCATGTTATCTGGGTAGAGTATTATGCTGTTAGATTAGCAAAATGCTAACAACTAACTATTTAAATCTGTTGTGAGTCCTCATGAAGGAAACTGCATGCAGAGTTGCTGCCTATGTGTTTTCAAAATCGGTCATGTATGGCGGGTAGTTCACTAGGTTTTGGAACAGACCTTATATTTCGTTCTTATGTAGCCTATACATCAGCAAAGCATCATGAAATTTTGTTGTCTGTATTCAGCTTTCTACATATTTTTTTTATATTTACACTCAGATCTCAAACTTGACATTATTTGAAACAGAATTGTGGGCCATTAGAGGATGACTATTATCTTGGAATACCTTCTCTTCTTTAAATGTGTGTCTGTGTTTGTCAGACGGCAATTTCCGAAACGAAATTAAAGAAGGTTAGCGTTTTTAAACCGTTTCAGTGCCATACTGTTTGACTTCACAATCATCAAGAACTAATGCATTTTTAAGGTCGATTAGAGTGAAGCAATGCTAGATTGAACCAGCAAGAAACAATCTAACAGAGAATATTGAGGAAGTGAGTGCCCAGAATTGCTCTATTAACAATTCCTGATAGTTTTTAGAGGTTTTAATAGAGGTCCTGCTGTGTAGATCTGGTGTCTTGAGGTCTGATCCATTCTTTAGCAATTTGTCATGTCTGTACCAAAATGAATTTCAATATTCTGTCTTGAATGGATGTCATACGTGATTTCATATTAAGATAACATCTTTTCTTCATAGCATTAATTAATTATTCATAGTGTTTCATCAATTACATATCAGACCCATTCTTCTTCAACGTCTGCTTCACCTCACAAGCCTGAAACAGTTTGGACAGTGTCTATGTACACTTTAGTTACAAATATGTACCATCACATTTCTAAAATTGATACTTTAGTGGTAAATAATTAGGTATAAAGATATATGTTTTGAAAGGGTACCATCCCATCCCCTTTTTTTCTGAGAGTGTATAGAGTTAGTACTAGAAATAGGTTGAATAATATATTAATTTTAATTTGATTTTATTGGCGAGTTATGTTTAGGATTTGGATAAAATGTGGGGTTTGATGGTTATAGGATTATTAGGGTTATATCTAAATATTTAATGGAACATTGGTCATGTTTTCATAAACCTTGTACCCTACTTACATCTGATCTATGATATATATTACAAATATATTATCAAAGATATATATTACATTTTAGCATTTGAAGGTTTGGACAAAATATAGTTATAAAGTGAATAAATAAATTAAGCCACACTGCTTGCAACAATTAGACAGAGGAAAATTGTTGATTAATAAAAATATGTAGATCCAGAAACATCCCACTTAGCCATGCTATTCCTCAAACACAAGATTATGATGGTACATTCTTTTATCATATATCCGTAAAACATCAAGCATGGAAAAATGGCTCTTCCATTATGATATACAGAAGACGGTATAACATTTTCAGGATCTGTTGTGATGTGCTGCCCTCATTTGTTGGTTTATTGGAGGCACAATGTGATGTATCTACAAGCAGGAGCATTATACACTCCAGGCATTATGTAAAAAGGTACAAAAATCTTACTCAATGCATCTCTAAAACAAATTGTACTCAGTATGTCTTTTGGCACACAATTTGCACAAGCAAAGTCTAATCCACTTCATTGAGTTCATTAGGTAAAATAGGGGATGTTTTTCTTTTTCACTTTGCAGGATGACTTCAGACTCTGGACTTGAGTAACAGGGCGGGTTTGTATTCATTTCCTCTTTAACATATTAGCTTCGGTTGATCTTGGAGGACACTGACTGAATCTTGGGTCGATCTTAGGTCAGAGATTAAATAAAACCTCAAATATGAGATGGAGACAGAATTAGGTCATTTAAAACTCCCAAGTCATTTTACTGGCACACTGCAATATAATTATTGTTAAGTGTCTTTGTCTGTGGGGAATTATACTGTCAAAAGTTTGACTGTCATGTCAAACATCTTCAAAACTTCCATTTGAAACATTACAGCCTCTCTTTTAAAGAAATGAAGACATGTCTGATTCATATTTCATATTTTTGGATGGTAATTATTTCTGTCCTTTCTATCAGCTCAGCACAATGCTAATTCTGTAATGCAAAACAAACCAACAAACGAATTAATAAATAAAAACCTAATACATACATACATACTGTGTGTGTGTGTGTGTATATATATATATATATATATATATATAAAGCAGAATATATCTTAAGTTTGACGTTCCTATTTTACATTCATGTAACAATATTTTTTTTTCCACTCAAAT
The DNA here is from genome assembly GCA_039654775.1 of Spinibarbus caldwelli. Lineage (NCBI taxonomy): Eukaryota > Metazoa > Chordata > Actinopteri > Cypriniformes > Cyprinidae > Spinibarbus > Spinibarbus caldwelli. Next base: position 22,244,125 of record CM077257.1, read on the forward strand.
TTTCTAAGTGCCCCAGTCTGAAATCCCCTGCCCTAATGAATATAACTGTCCTCAACAGTATTTACAAAATATTTTTATTTATACACATACTTAAACACTTCATAGTTAAATACTCTTAATGAACTAGAGGTTTGTTACTGAATGAAAGACAAATTCCACCCAAATACTGTGATTCATCAGTGATCAGATTATAAGAAGCTTCAGTTTAGATACTGAAGTATTTAAATCAAGGCAAGAACACAAACATCAAACATATTAAAATGGTGAACTTTTTAGAGTCGTGTGGATGCACTCAAACTAGGGATGGTGTATTTTTGTAGACCACAACCCAGAAATGAGCTTGGATTTTAGCACTTCTGGATCCATCATTCTTTTTTGGTTAAATGCCTAAAATAATGTCTGTGGTAAACACAACCTCAAGATATTTTTGTTTTATTGCACCACATAAAATACATTAGTCATAGCCCCTTGTGATTTATTTATTTATGTATTTATTTATTTTTTCAAAAAGCTTTTATCTTGAAAAAAGCGGTTACTAAAAAGTGCCTAAATGGGACTAGAGGTTGTCAGGGATGATAAACTTCATCACGCCAAACAGGAAAACTCATCTACTCACTAATCCACTTTCACAGCCCCATGGATTAATCGTTTACAGTAAGTTCTATGATGAGTTTAGAAAATTAATTGTGTCAAGTTTCATTTAAAGCTGACTTTAAGGCTGTTTACATGAAGTGTGGCAGCAACACGACTTTGTTGATTCAGTTGGGCCCGTTTGATTCTGGTCCATGGGGATACTGGCGTGGGTGTCTGCACAAAAACAGGCGCTGTTCATCATCGGTACCACCTCCACTGCTGACCCACTTCTCTGTGGTTACAAAACCCCTTCTGAAGTGGACATCTCTGTTGGTCATAAGACAACAACAGCTCACTGTTTGAACAAATCTGCTCATTGAACATCACTGTGTTGTAGACAGGAGACACCCATGTCAAGCTGGGTTGAGTCTCACATCAGACAAGGCCAGGGTCAAAATGCCAACATGGTCACAGTGGAAAGTTACTCAAATGGGTCAAAACTGCTAATTTGTACTGCTTATGGTTAATTTTCTCATTGATTCACGCAAAGTTTCCTGTAATGCGGAGTTTGTTCATTCAGCTGTGTTTTCTTTACTGTTCCTGAGTGGGGCAACTGTCCTTCATTGTTGATGGGCGACTGCCAAGAATAGCACAAGTTCATGTTCATAGGATGCATGAGAGGGGAACTTGAAGTAAACGTAGACGTGGTTTTCCGCAATGCAGGCTTTGAGACAACTAAAAGTTTATGAACTTCTCAAAAAAGACGAGGTTAATGAGAGATGCCAGAAGAACCATCTTAGGGAAAGTAGAGGTTTACAGACCTATCACGTTGAAGTTTTTGGGGTTATATGATTTTGCATTTAAGTTCTGGGTTCAAAAGTCCATGTGCAAATTACCAAAAAAAAAAAAAGTTGAATTTGTCCCTCAATATGCAAAAAAATGTTTGTAGTAACACACAAAGAAGTCTATGAGGCAAGTATACTTGAGGGTTTAGAAGCAAAACTATGAATATTTTATTTTCGTCAAAGGACTAATTGTAATTATTCTGTACAAAAATCTGCTATTTGAGCTGTAACATGGAAAACATGTTTAATGAATATTGCATCCCAGTTCGTCTACTTGTGCCAAGCCCTATAATATGAACACTACTTTGGAGTGTATAGCAGAAGAGTAAGCAAGTTTTGGGACCACGTCATAAAATTTTATGCCTCTGTTGCATAATTACATGCATGCTGTCACCATAACCCAGCCAGTCAATCATCCTGTCACCATTAACATCTTCATATAGACACTCCACATTGTGCTTATTTAAAATTACACTACTCAAACGATTCTTCCTACTGTATTAGAAAGAAAACAAATAGCGCACTGATATGCTATTTGTGGGTCTTTCATGCTGAAAACTTGTTTTTTTTTTTTGTTTTGTTTTTTGTTTCTCCCCACGATTCATTTAAAGCAGGGGTGTCAAACTCAGCTCCTGGAGGGCCGCAACCCAGCAGAGCTTAGTTCCAACCCTGCTCCAACACAGAAAACCTGTGGTTTTCAAATAAGCATGAAGGACTTGATTAGCTGGATCAGGGGCCTGTTTCATAAAACAGGTTTACCAAATAAGCCAGGTTATTTCAGTTAGTCTGACTTATTGTCAATTGATTTGGTTCAAAATAAGTCAGACTAACTGAAATAAGCCTGGCTTGTTTGGTAAACTTGTTTTATGAAACAGCCCCCAGGTGTGTTTCAGGAACTGAGTTTGACACCCCTGATTTAAAGCAAACTTTATTTTCACTTTGAAAATCTACCACAAATAACAAACCATTCATTTTTTAATATCTCAATTTCTGTAATTTTATAATCTTACATACTATTTAACATGGATAGTATGCACATTAGGACACAATGATAATTCTTGTAAGTATTGTTTTCTCTATGTAAATTTTATGGATATGTCCCTTTTAAAATTTTGTTTGCATATCATATATCCCACAATGTTTTCCAACATTAAACAGTCATGACAGGGGCTAAAATCCTAAGTAAACTGTATCATCACACAGACAAAGATAGAAAGTCATTTTATCACAGTATAATCATGTTAAAACATGTAGGGCCAGATTATCAATGTTAAAAAATACTGCCAGGATTTACTAAAGACATGCAGTTGTTGTGACTGACCTGGATGCATTTGTATTTGCAGAAATTTTCTCCTTCAGACAGTAAATTTATTCAAAAAGAATATTTAAATAAATCACACAATGTGATGTACGGTTTGATAGGATAAAACCATGACAAGATTTCATCGGATACATATTCTTTAGGATGAACATTTTTAATGTTTTCTTTTTTTTTGTCCTTAGTTCTCCAGTATGAACAGTATAAACATATGAACATCATTTACACAAGGGTAATTTACAGTGACAAATACTCTGTCAGTGCAACCATTGTTTGTAGTATCTTTTAGATAAAATAATTTATTACATATAGTATCAACAGTGTTAAGTTCTTCAAGTAGCTGTGATTTGTGAAAATCACCTGATACTGTTTGTGGACTTACGTTAGTGAACCAACTCATCAAGCTGTTAACCACATAAACCAAATAAGTACAGTATCTTGGGACGGGCACATGAAGAGCAGCGATTGCTGTTAAACCGTAAACCATTTCCACACAAAGCAGTAGAGACTGCTGTCAAAACAAAAATGTTACAATCGTTTTTTTTTATTTTAAAGGGATGGTTGACATGAATTAAATGTCCCTTTACGGAATAATACAGTTGTCATTAAAGTAAAAGCTCAGGACGGAGATCTTGCTAAAAGTGTTCAGGTTAGTATTGTGTGTTGGAGGATGTTGTTTACTGGTGTTGTTTATGAGAGAGTGCCTGCTGAAGTGTGATCTCCAGTCTCTGCTGAAGAGCGTCCAGACGCCGGTCCAGATGTTCCTTTAATCTTCTCTCCATCTCATCCATTCGCTTCTCTACAACAGTCTCCAGAATTTTCTCAAACCCTCCACAACATATATGACCCTCCCTATAATACAAATAAATATATATATATATACACAATTAGTGGACAAAGTCAAGGACACATTCAAGGGATAGTTCACCCAAAAATGAAAATTCTGTCATTAATTACCCCCCTCATTTTGTTCCAAACCCGCAAGACCTTCGCTCAACTTCAGAACACAAATTAAGATATTTTTGATGAAATCCAAGAGCTTTCTGACCTTGCATAGACAGCAAAGAAACTACCACGTTCAAGGCTCAGAAACACAGTAAGGACATCATTAAACAACAGTGCCCCCCTGTCAACAAGCTAGGCCCCCCCTTTGGCCCCCCTAAATTTGGAATCATATTACAGCAAACAATTTTGGGTTAAATGCGCAGTTTGTCCTGTAAACTATATGTATATAAAAAGAAAAAAAAGTCACCAGCTGCTAAATTCAAATCTGCGTTCGCTGGCTGGCACAGAGCCAGAGGTACGCACGTTTTTAAAGCACTGCGCATTATAACCAATCACATACGATTCTGTTGAGCTTATGAATGCAAGGACCAATCAGAGGCATTCAGATGAGTCTTCGCTGTCACCGCGCGCACTGGCTGACTGAATTCTATTCTCTCATCAGAAACAACAAAGTGAAGAAGTACGAATGTAAGTAACATTAATTTCAGAGTGTAAACAGCTTTAGAGATTATTGCTGGACTGAAGTGAAAATGTTCTTTGATATTGTAAACGTTCTTTGCTCTCTTTTTGTACAATGAAAGTGTTATAGGCTAATTAGTAACTTGCAATGTTTTTATTAAATTCACATTAAATACAAAGTCAGTCATATTAAAAGTATTTTATGACATGATACCCATATTTGGTACTTAAAGCTGCAGTCTGTAACTTTTACCTCTGTCGCCATCTATGTTTGAAAACCTGGAATTGCAGTTTCTTGCGGAATGATCTTCAGTGCGCGGGGTTGTGATCCGGTGCTCTGGCACGGCTCCAGCGCGGATGAATCTAATGTTTTGAGGTGAATGTGTAGTTGTCAGTCACTGCACTGGTGTGGATATTTACTGCCTATGTCTTGGAATTTATGACCCAAATCTGAATTTTCACCGTAATTTGCCATCTTAACAAGTAAGTAACAAGTCTGCCACGTTTGTTCTGCCCAACTGAGGAAAAACGCATTACAATAAATCGCGCTACCAACAGTGATTAAATCTAAAGATCAGTTAGCTCATATCACATCTAACTGTGCAAAGTATTATTATTATACTTTGTTCTCAAATTATTAATGTTAACAACATCAGCATTGCGTGACTATGAGTATAGTATTAGCGTGTAGATTTAAATTTCTGTACAGTCTAATATCTAATTGTCATACCATTCAAATTTCATATTAAGAAATTCTTTTAATCCAAAAAGCAAATTAATCTTCCTTCAAACTGGTTCTATTTAAAATACAAAAACTTGTGTAATCCCACGTTGGCTATCTGTAATCAGAACCACATTTAAAACTGGAATATAATTTAATTTAATTTCATTCACATGTGTTTCATTAACACATAATCCTTTCTGGATTACAATCCGCCATCAAAATGATAAATATAATTATTCGAGCTGCTGTGAGAAAGGCTATAAATGATCCACCACCTGCAGGATCCTCACGTGCCAGAGCCTAGTAGCCGGGAAAACTTCATGTTTACAGATGTGACGTAATGACGCAGTGCCATGCTCGAATTTCCCGCGGAAACCTACCCGTGCCACTCAAATTAGAAAACATTATTATAAACTAACCGTTGTGAATCGGGCTAAAGTAAGGCGATAGTTTTGAACAGTGGCTGGTTATGTACTCACTCAAATATAAAAAAAACTCACTCAAATAAAAAAATAAATAAATAAAAAAGTTACGGACTGCAGCTTTAAGTAAAAAGACGGGCTTTTGTGTGTAGTTAATAGATTACAGTATTAGGCTACTTTGCCCTTCGCCCATTATAGATCAAATAATCTATAAAGGTGCAAAATGCATTTACTTACACATTTGAGAATCGAAATATTTCATGATATATTTTAAGGATATATCGAATAAAAAAATAAATAAATAAATAAATAAAACCCCTGCTGAAAAAAAAACAATAGACACCATTACAAAATTAGTAATGGTTTTACTGGTTATAACGGGGCTTGTATTGGTTTTACTGGAAACTGTAATGGACCCTGTGGGTCTCTACTGGTAATTGGTTGCCTTCTATTGGTGGCTTGTTAAAACCAATAAATCCTAATGGAATATGTCCTAAAACACACTACAGAAAACCATTTTTTAATGGTTAAATGTCGATGGTTTGTAATGGTATTTGTAGTGTAAACCATTCAAATTTTCTGTGATGGTTTTATTGTTTTTTTTTTTTTTTTTTGTTGTTGTTGTTTTTTCAGTAGGGACATAAGCCTATATCAGTTATACAGTGGTATTGTGGCTGCTGTGTGTCACGACAAGCATGAGAGCCTAAATGAAAATAATGAGTACATGATGCCCCTGACACTACAATACAAAATTATTTGTTAAATAAATGAAACATGACAAAATATTTAATTTAGTTGAAGTTGTTATAGATTACTTCCAGAGATTGCAGTGATACATGACATGGTGAAAAATGACTGAATGAATAATACTTAAAGTAGGTCAAGATGAATTTAAAAATTGTGCCCCCTAAAAGCACAAGTGGCCCCTGTCTGCCCCCCCCCCCCCCCCCCCAGTTACTGTGGTCTAGAACCGCCCCTGTTCGTTTGACTAGTGCTCGGTTGGAAGAGGTGGGCCAGAGCACGGTTCAGTTGGGCTCGGGCACGATATGCATGTAGTGTCGGAGCGTGGAACTTCTGATACGTGCAGCATGATTGCGAGAACATTTCTGAGTGGCAAAAGTGATAGATCTGTAAAGCGATATATTGTGAGAGGGCCGTGTCCCAAATGACTCATAAGTTAACAAAACGATGCACTCCACTGTACTGAACGAGAGCGCTTCTCCACTGTCTTCACGTGCTATCGGAAACTTCCTATTTCCCACCTATGAAATCGTGAGCGCTGCTGCAGCCTTAGGGCCATCCCAAATGCTCTCATTGGTTGAGACGCGTGATGACACCCATCCCAAGCCAGTACTGATCAACATCCCACCCCTCCTGTGACCCATGGTTTGTCTGTATGTGTATTCAGAGCCAGTGAGCAACGGACTTTCATAATAACAAAACAAAAAAAAAAATAAAAAAAACTGCGTTAACGCGTTAAAATAATTGTCAGCATTAATCAATTCATGCGATAACGCATTAACTTGCCCAGCCCTAATCAAAACATGAAGTGCCATGTTTGTATACGATGGCCACACATCTCATCATACTATATTTGAATTGAATGTGACTGCAGAGCTTCATTGGGGTAAAACCTTTTCAGTGAAAAAGAACTTGTTTGTTCGTCATACAAATCTATCATACAGCTTCAAAAACTCGGGATATAGTGCACAAGTCATGGATTTTCACTGTATAAAACAGTACTCTGCATTCTGCTTTGTGTTCCCCTGAAGAAATAAACCAATGCAGGGTCAAAAAGTCTTGAGGGAATAATTACATTTTGCGGTTAACTAATGTTTTATCTTTAGCAGCCCCAAAAGTAATAAAAACCTCATGTGTTTATCAGTATTATTATTCATATTCATAGCACTCGTTACCACGATGAGCTGGTTACCACAATCAAACTTAAGTGGCTTCAACCACCATGGTAACTGAATGTCTGTTTATTGAAAACCACACATGACTCACACTTACCGTTCTCCATTTTTCATCCTTTCTGGAGATGTAGCTTCCTCCAGTCGGAGCTGCGTGACCTGACCGCATACGCTCTGCAGCATTGGAAGCAGGTCTTGGTTGATCGTCCCAGATTCAGAGCTCAGCAGGGCAGACATGGCTCCGGGGGTCTGGTTCTGGTTGCTGGTAGACAGAAGCTGCCTGAAGCCAGATGGTAGATTTGGGCCTGACTCTGCTCCTGCAGAACTAGAAGCCCCACCTCCTCTTGACAGACAACTCAAGGCTCCTCCTCCCATGAGCAGAGGAATGAATCCATTGAGCATGTCTGATTTATTCTGGACACAACACACACAAAGAATGATTGTTCATTTGTAAGGAAGCTTTGTGCTTTTCCTCTAAATAAACTATTGTCTAAAAAACTCTGTTTAAGAGTAAACCTGTTATGTGAGGTTTTTCACATTTGCATATTAAAAACATTCCTTTACTATACTTGCCACTGCCAGTCAAAAGTTTGGAATAATTATGATTTAGTTTTTTGAATAATAATAATAATAATAATAATAATAAATAAATAAATAAATAAATAATAAATAATAATAAAGTAAAAAATATTGTGAGACATTGTTAAAACTAAGATTTAGAATTTTAAGATTTAAATATTTAAAAAATAAATAAATATTCTGTGGTGGCAAAGCTGAATTTTCAGTAGCCATTACTCCAGTCTTCAGTATGCTGATATATATATATATATATATATATATATATATAAGTACTGTGCAATAGAGCCCTGCATTTCAAATACATGCAATAAAGCTTGCCGTAAAGCCCCAGCAAAAGTAATTACCATGAATGTGTCTGGGGGAAATAGTAAGGAGATATTTGAATTATTTACTAATAAACTAGTGTTTTCTGTGTCAGTGTCGCAAAGATGAAGATGATGATCCTGACTCACCATCTCCTCATTAAACGCGCCTTTAGAGAGAAGTGCATCTTCACGGATTATGATTATAATGAAAGAGTTTTTGTTTTCGATTTGATTTATTTCGTTAAGTAGTAATTTGAAGCTTTCTATAGATATATTTATCATGTCTGTGAGGCATGTATTCGCTGACTTTCAGTTAATTTTTGTGAAGCGCTCCTGTTCAAGACGAGACGGCAGAAAGCGCATCGTTTTCTTTATTTTATAAAAGCACGACGTTTTGTTGATATTGTGAGTGCACACAAATAAAAGTAGACCCTTTACAGTTCTGAATGATGTATTACTCTTACCTTTAAGAGCAAAGTTTGAGTTTTCACTGAAAAAAAATGCAATTGATTGCGCTGGTGCCTCCATGTCCTGCGCTTTAGCTTCCACTCTCCGCACAAACTATTGGATGCAGCGCATATTTATCTAGGTTTAACGTTTAAACATTGTTATATGCTTGAACTGTTTTAGTATATCTATAGATTTTATTTTAGGCAAGTTGTGATGATTTGAGAAGGCTAAATTGATCAAACATAGGCTAGGTTATGATCAGCCTACGGGTCTGCCGCTGGCCGCTTGGTCGTTACTTTAAGAAAGAAAAAAAAAAAGAAAAGAAAAAAAAAAAAATTTAAAAAAAACCCGGCTTGGGTCAGGCTCGGGCCGGTAATTCTGATAAGCTGTTGGACACGGGCTGGGCTAGGGCCTAAATTTGAGGCCGGTGCAGGGCTCTACTGTGCAAAAGTCTTAGGCCACTAGTATTTTCACCAAAAAACAAAAAAACGTTTAATCAGTTATTTCTGTTTTGCTGTAGTGTGTTAGTAGGAAATATCAGTTTACATTTCCAAACATTCATTTTGCCATTAATTGTAATAATCCAGAGATTTTTGTTTGCACAAGGAGTCTGACAACAGCCAGTGCTCCACACAGAGATCTGATCTCATCATCATCATCATCATCATCATCCAGTCCGTCTGGAATGACATGAAGAAACAGAACAAACTGAGACAGACTAAATCCAGAAGAACTGTGGCAACGTCTCCAAGATGCTTCAAGAAACCTACCTGCAAAGCTACCTGAAAACTATGCGCAAGTACACCGAGGGCAAAAGCTGCTTTAATCACAAATAATGGTCACACCAAATGTTGATTTAATTTAGTTAATAGAAGTTAATTGATAAAGAAAATCTGTTTATGACATTATTTTTGACAGCATTCTCATTTTACAGCATTTTTACACAAGTGCCTAAAACTTTTATCAGTACTGTAGCTTTGCAGGTAGGTTTCTTGAAGCATCTTGGAGACGTTGCCACAGTTCTTCTGGATTTAGTTTGTCTCGGTTTGTTCTGTTTCTTCATGTCATTCCAGACAGACTGGATGATGATGAGATCAGATCTCTGTGTGGAGCACTGGCTGTTGTCAGACTCCTTGTGGAAACAAAAATCTCACTGGATTGCGACAATTTAATGGCAAAATGAACGTTTGGAAGTGTAAAAATATATAATTACTTTTATTAAGCAATGATGCCTTAAATTGATCAAAAGTGACAGTAAACATTTAAAACACTCTTCTTTTGAACTTTCTATTTAAAATCAAAGAATTCTGAAAAAAAGAAAAAACAAAACAGAACAAACAAACAAACAAACAACAAAAAGAACTATTTATATATAAATACATAATTAATGGAGTACCAATAATTGATAATAATTGAGCACCAAAACAGCATATTAGAATGATTTCTGAAGGATCATGTGACAAAACTGAGAGAATGGTTGCAGAAATTTGAGTTTTGCCTTCACAACTCAAGAACAAATTACATTTTACAATACATTAAAACAGAAAGCTTTTTAAATTGTTATTTTAAATTGCAATAATATATGATAATATTGCTGTTTTTACTGTATTTGTCAACAAATGACAAAAATAAAAATAAATAAATAAAAATGCAGCCTTCGTGAGCATAAGAGATTTCTTTGAAGAAGGAAAAAAAAAATCTTTATTCAAAACTTGACTGGTAGTATATAGTGTACTGTATGATGAAGATAAGGTCTACGGCTGAAGGCAACCATGCTGTCCATATTGTAATTATATAATATAAAGAGTAAAACACAATAACATTGAAACACACACAAATACAAAATGGGAATAATGAATTTAAAAAAAGCCTACATATATGAGACAAATAAGAAAGCCCTCCAATATCACATAGTTAAAGCTGTTCTATAAGGAGCCGTGGGGAAAAATGTCAACAAAATATTGTCAGACACTGACAGACAGTTACAAGAAATGCCTACAAGAAATGATATCTGCCAAAGAGGCAAAATCTGCTGAATCTACTAGATTTATACAAAAATGTGAGTGGGAATGGAACTTGCACATACAAAACTGACCACCACAATGCTTGAGTGCTGCTATGTGTTAGCTAAGGTGTTCTGGGTGAATGTTAGTGTGTTGCTATGGAGGCTGCTACTAGCTGCTTACAGCCACAAGAGATTCTACACTGCAGAGTGTATAATAATCACATTAAAAAGCCTAAAGCAGTGGTGATTCTGCTATAATAAGAAGCTGGATCCAGACCTTTTGCTGGCACTGCACCAGTTCCATGAGGTTCTGCGCTCCTGGTGAAAGGGTGGTGCCCATCTCCTCCATCATGGTCTGCACACGCTGAAGGTCAATGCCTGGGTCTATATTCGGCCCACCTTGTCTGTCCTTGAGTATCTCCAGTCCCACACCCACATGGGCGATAGCCACAGATGAGCGGCCACCGAGAGAGAGAAGCTGTATGGAAACACCACACTGATGCTCAGCCGACAGAGATCAGTTTGTGTTTGTGATTAAAGCCTGCATATTACTTCCAGCTTTCCTTACCTTCACCTCACAGGATGCAACAGGGTTTTCCAGCACCAGATGATTCCTGTAGAAATGCCGCTCATCTTCAGAACTGACCAAAAACAAAAAGCAAAAAAAAAATAAAAAAAAATAAAAAAAAACAAGTCATCATAAATAGTCTATAATATTGTAAAATAATAAATATTTCACTAATTCAACATAATGAGCTGAATCTATAAACAGATCAAATTATTTATTTAAAAATGTATAATAATGTTGTTTATTTAGTAATAATACATTTTTATTTTGCCTTTTCAAAGCTACAAATGAATGCAGAACTCATAAAAAAGTGTCAATCTTTATTTTTGTTTGACCAGCAATGGCTTACTTAGTTTGAATGGGATTAACACTTTTTAATTGGACAAATAAACATCTATTTTTTCCTTTTTTTTTTTTTTTTTTTGCCTGAATAGGATCAGCGATTCGGTGATGTTATTTGCATTTTTTTGGTTTAAAAGGTTATTTAACAATTTTTAATATTTAATTATGTGCATAGAAATAACCAAAAATGGCCATGGGAGAAAAAAAAAAAAAAAAAAAAAAAAAAAAAAAAGTTTTGTTCAAAACCCCTTGTTACAATTATAATCAATATAAGTAACAAAAGAAATTAGGGATTTGTATAATATGAAACCTTAAATATTTATTACTTTACATATTTACTATATTACTAAAAATGTAGCTTTTAAAATCAGCATTTGAAATTTTTTTATTATTTTTAATTTCTTTTTATTATTGACAATAAAAAGAAATTAAGTAAAATATCAATTCTGTGACTATTATTTTGCATGTTAAACCATTATATTGTTAAAAGCTAAAATGTTTAACTGTTAAATTTAACACACACACACACACACACACATATATATACATATATATATATATATATATATATATATACATACATATATATATGGGTTGTTGACGTGACATGGCATTTTCACTATCCCACAAGATAAAAATAAATAATATTGTCGTTATTTAAAATGCAGTAAATGGTTAAACATTTCTTTGTCATACATGGACCTTTTGTTATAAAAGCTGCAGTGTTATTCGATTTTTAACATTTTTGGGCCAAATGTCAAAATTGTAAATGCCAATCATTTTTTTCTTCATCCATATATTTCTGAAAGCATAGGAAATTGATACATTTTGTCTCTGAAAACCATGTCCTCTGGTGTGACACCATATCCTGATTTTAAATCGGACAATTCCAGTGAAAACTTTAATTAGTTGAAGGACCCCGTTCATGGTCATGTTACTGAAGCCCCCTGTGAAGCCCGTGACGTGCACATGGAAAGTTGTCTCAAAATTGTTCAAATATTTAACTTTTTTGGAACCACTGCAAAAGTGTTACGTTTTGTTGTACTTTGGTGTGACGCCCCTAAATTATATATTTAATCAAAAACTGCATGTTAAACTACATAATCATGGAAAATTATGCAAATGTGTCTTGCTAACTGCTAATGACAGGTTAGCTTGGAATAGCAAGGTCATTAATTGACAGAAAAAGGCTGAAACGTCCTATGGTGTGACAGAAAATGTCCTCCGGTGTGACGCCTGTACTGTCACACCACAGGTCAAGGTCTCTTTAAAAAGCATTTTAAATAATTAAATAAGATTTGTTTAACTCCTTTTTATTCTTTTTTTAATAATTTTCTGTGTTCTTAAATGTAATAATTACATTAAATTATTTTCTGATGTTTTTACAGAAAACTTGTACTGTTATAAAGTGTCATGAAATTAAGTATAAAATTTGATACTTTGTTTCATAACTGAAAATTGAGGGAGAGAAATTACTGAAAGAGAGAGGACATGGAAATATATATAGAGAAAATTAATAGGGATCCACGCAGAAGGGAGGAGAATGGAGATCCTAAGAGAACCATGCAGAAAGTAAATATAATAATGCCTTAAAAAGAGTAGCCATATGGTTTTAAAAAATTCATTATAGATGAATTAATGAATATAGTTTGAATACCAATCATATTTAGCTGTGCCGCACATGCAGCGGGGGGGCCAGAAGAGTTTCAATAACACACTGATTGACTAAGAGACTGAATTTTGTTGATTTTTTTGTTTTGTTTAAAATACGTTGATATTGTTTGTATCAAAATTAAACTTTCTCCTTTGAAATGTTCAAAATTAAATAGAAATAATTTAATAAATACCATTTCTGTCCTTTAGTGTGACGTAATGTCGTGCGGTGTGACACACATAAAAGAACCACAGATTTGTTTTTCTCAGAACATCTTAAAATAAATAAATAAATAAATAAAAGAGTTGAGTATTGCAATAGGGGAGATACAATTATCACTCAACTTAAAATGGTATAATTTTCAGCAGTTTTGAACAAATGACAGTAAAATTTGTCTTGTCAAAGTTTGTCTTGAAATTGTCAACAAGTCAAAAAATTATGTTAATTATAATTTCATATTAAATAAATAGCACTATATGAAAATAAGTGTCAAACAATGAAGATAAATCTCTCTCTTGCTATTTATGTATTATTAAGAGGTTTTTCTTGATTTTTGCTATGTCACACCATAGGACAAATTTATGGTACAGTTCAGTAAAAATGTAAAAAAAATAAAAAAAAAACAATGAAAGAATTGACGAAGTTAGTGACCCTTTATATTTTCTCAAAGATCAGACTTCACATTACATAAATATATGCATTTCTTTTTCAAAAAAGGTTTTTTACAAAAAAAGCATTTTTTTACTGCCTATTTGTCAACTACTAATATATATTTTTTATATATATGCTTGAAAGTTTGTGAACCCTTTAGAATTTTTTTTATATTTATGCATAAATATGACCCAAAACATCATCAGATTTTCATATAAGTCCTGAAAGTAGACAAAGAGAACCGAATTAAACTAATTATATTAAAAAAAAAATATTTTTTTTGTCATTTATTTATTGAGAAAAATGACCCAGTGTTACACATCTGTGCGTTGCAAAAGTATGTGAATCTTTGCTTTCAGTATCTGGTGTGACCCCCTTTTGCTGCAGTAACTGAAGGTAAAGTTTCTTGTAAATGCTGATCAGTCCTGCACAATAACATGTAGGAGTTTTAGCCCATTCCTTAGTGCAGAAACACTTAAACTCTGTGATGTTGGTGGGTTTCCTCCTATGAACTGCTTGCTTAGGTCCTTCCCAACATTTTAATTGGATTAAGGTCTGGACTTTGACTCAGCCATTCCAAAACATTAACTTTGTTCTTCTTTTACCATTCTTTGGTAGAATGACTTGTGTGCTTGGGGTTGTTGTCTTGCTGCATGACCCACATTCTCTTGAGACTCTGTTCTTAGACAGATGTCCTAACGTTTTCCTTTAGAATTTGCTGGTATAATTCAGAATTCATTGTTCCATCAATGATGGCAGGCTGTCCTGGCCAAGATGCAGCAAAACAGGCCCAAGCCATGACACTACCACCACCACGACGTTTCACAGATAGGATAAGATTCTTAAGCTGGAATGCAGTGTGTTCTTTTCTCCGAACATAATAGCTTCTCATTTAAACCAATAAGTTTTATTTTGGTTTCATCCATCCATTAAATATTTCTCCAATCGTCCTCTGGCTTGTCCACATGATCTTTAGCAAGCAATTTTCTTTTTGGAGAACAGTGGCTTTCTTTCTTTTTTTTTTTTTTTTTTTTTAATATGATTTATTTCTTAATTTTAAACATTTTACAAACAAGAAATCACATGAAAGGGTCACAAAACAGATACCAAAACCAAACGAGGGAAAATAAACAAATACATACACACACACAAATAAATTAAAATAAATTTAAAATAAATTTAAAAAAAGTAAAATAAAAAAAATTAAATAAAATAATAATAATAATAATAATAATAATAATAATAATAATAATAATAAAAATTAATAAAATAAAATAACTCCATACAGGAGGGGATATCTTTTACGATGAGAATGAGATGTATATAAATGTACACTTGCAAGCGCACATAAAAGAGAGCGATAGACAAATATATCTACACATACACATAAATAAACACATATACACACACATCCCAAATCAGATCACAAAGGTTACAGAGGGTTACACTCTAATAAAACAGTATGTATGTATATTATCAAGGGAAGGGTTAATCAGACCGATTCCAGCTGGAGGGTTTTAACATGTGCAAGAAGAGGCTCCCAAATTTTACTAAAATTACTGTTAGGCTCCCGCAAAGAGCGTCTAATCTTCTCTAGTTTCATGAAATACAGGGCATCTTTCAACCAACGTGTGTGAGATGGTGGCTGAGGGCTCTTCCAGTTTAATAAGACTACACGTCTAGCAAGCAATGTAAGAAAAGCAACAAAGTTAGAAAAGTGAGTGGGCAATGGATAGCCACCAGGCCACACCCCAAAGAGACCTATGATAGGTGATGGCGGTATGTTTGCAGATGTAATGGCTGAGAGAGAATTAAATACTGACCCCCAAAACAAAGAAAGAGCTGGACAGGTCCAGAACATGTGGATTAATGTGGCTAGACCTAAGTGACACCTGTCGCATTCTGGGTTAATGGTTGGATCAATCCGTGCCAGCTTACACTTTGACCAGTGAACCCTATGAACCACCTTACATTGAATAAGGGAGTGGCGTGCACAGATAGACGAGGAATGGACCCTGTCCAACACTTCCTCCCATGTTTCCTGGTCTATTTCCATATTGAGGTCTGAAGACCAACTCATACGCAAACTATCGGTGGGGAAAGACTGTAAAGCGGCAAAAGTATTGATTAACTTAGAAATTAAGTCTTTAGAACGGACGTCAAAACTTAGGATGGTATCAATTGCAGACAGAGGCGGGTCATTGGGAAAATTTGCAAAGTTTTTACGAGCAAAGTCGCGTATTTGTAAGAATCTAAAAAAGTAGCTTCTCGGAATGTTATACATAACATTTAGCTGTTCAAATGAGGCAAATGTGCCTTCGATGTAAAGATCAGCTACAGAGTGGACACCTTGATTCTTCCAATAAGCGTAAGCACCATCCAGAGTAGAAGGGAGAAACAACGGATTAAAATGTATCGGGGAAGACAGAGGCATAACTTGAAAGCCAAAATTACGTAGAAATTGAATCCAAATTTTGAGACTATTTTTCACTATTATGTTATCCGAATATTTCAAAGGAGAGCGAGTGATTGGAAAACATAAAAGAGCGTTCAATGAGGAGGATTTACAATAAGTATTCTCAATGTTTAACCATGCTGGGGGGCTGTCCAAGTTGTTTGAATTAATCCAGTGTAGCATGGACCGCATGTTCGCTGCCCAATAATAAAACAAAGTTAGGAAGGGCAAGACCTCCCAGATTCCTTGGTTTCTGCAGAATACTTTTTCGAATCTTTGGAGTCTTGCCGTTCAATATGAATTGAGAGATAGAGCTATCTAGCGTAACAAAAAAGGACTTTGGAATAAAAATAGGGATACACTGAAAAAGATATAATAATTTAGGGAGCACGTTCATCTTCACACAGTTAATTTTGCCTACTAAGGACAAAGGGAGAAGAGACCAACGGTGAAAATCCTTTGTGAGACGGCTGAGCAATGGAGAAAAATTATGATGAAATAGATCTGCGAAACACTTTGTCACCTGTACGCCTAGATATTTGGAACTATGTAAAGAGGCCTTGAAAGGCATAGAAGATAGAGGAACTTCGGAGGCAGCATTATTAATGGGCATTAGTTCACTTTTATTCAAATTAAGCTTATAGCCAGAAATTCGACCAAATTCTGACAGCAAGGTGAGCACTGGAGGAATAGAATTGGCCGGGTCAGAAACAAACAACAAAAGGTCATCCGCATATAGGGACACTTTATGTTCCACTCCCCCCCTAAAAACACCTGACATCGGACTACGTCTAAGAGCAATAGCTAATGGTTCGATAGCCAAAGCAAACAGAAGCGGAGAGAGTGGACAACCTTGCCTTGTCCCTCTGCCAAGAGGAAAAAACTTTGAATAATGATTGTGCGCGCGCACACAAGCTAGGGGGGAAGTGTACAAAAGCTTAATCCAGGATAGAAAAGAGTCACCAATTCCGAATCTCTTTAAAAGTATGAAACAAGAAATCCCACTCAACTCTATCGAACGCCTTTTCAGCGTCCATAGAGATAACTAACTCTGGGATCTTTTTATTGGGAGTAGAGTAAAGGATATTCAAGAGACGTCTGACGTTATGGAAAGAATGCCTATTTTTAATGAAACCAGTCTGGTCTGGTGAGATGATATTTGGTAAGAGCGGTTCCAAACGACAAGCTAATATCTTAGCTAGCAGTTTCACGTCTGCACACAGTAAAGAAATTGGACGATAATTACTACACTGGAGGGAGTCTTTGTCCTTTTTCAGAATTAGGGAAATTATGGCTTGGCGTAAGGTTTGGGGAAGGATACCAGAATTATACGACTCGTTAAACATGTTTAATAAAAGAGGGGATAATTTATCTGAGAACGTCTTATAAAATTCTGCGGGGAACCCGTCTGGGCCTGGACACTTTCCATTCTGCAGCAAGCTCAATGAAGTCTTGATTTCATCTAAAGTAAGGGGTTCATTTAGTTTAGAGGCCAGTTCGGTATCTATAATAGGAATGTCTAGAGAATTAAAAAAAAAACTTTCAAAATGAGATTCTTCAGTAGAACTTTCAGAAGTATACAGATGTATACTAGAAATCCCTAAACTGATCATTAATGGTAAGAGGATTGATTGTAGGACCAGAAGATGTATGAATTTGAGTAATATGATTCAAGACGGAAGATTGACGTAGTTGGTGTGCGAGCAATTTACCTGGTTTGTCCCCAAATTCATAATAGTTATAACGAGATTTGTGAAGAGCTTCAATCGCGTCGCTCGTTGCAAGCAAATCAAATTCAGCTTTTGTTATAAGAATTTCATTAAACAAATCTGGACTGGGCGAAACTGCCGCTCTGGATTGAAGCTCAGCCAAAGATCTAGATAAAGACGATTTCTTCTCAGCAGCCATTTTCCTCTGAAATGCAGAGAAAGATATAATTTCTCCTCTCAAAAAGGCTTTGCATGCTTCCCATATAGTAACAGCAGAAGTATCAGGGGTGACATTTGTAGCAGTAAAAAGATCGATCCGGTCATTAATAACTTTAACAAAATCTGCATTATTAAGTAATAGAGAATTTAGACGCCAAAAAGACCTGGAAGTTGACCCACCAGGAAGAAAGATATCCACTGTAACTGCGGCATGATCCGAAATTACAATAGGATTGTAGGTACAGTCCCGGACGAGTGGAAGTAATTTGTTGTCAAAAAGAAAATAATCGATCCGAGAAAAAGTTTGGTGAACGGGTGAAAAAAAGGAGAACTGTTTTGCACTGGGATTCAGAAAGCGCCAAACATCACAGACTGCATATTGATCCATAAACAACTCAATAACTTTTGAAGATTTAGATTGCTCTTCTTCCATACCCTGAGCCCAATCTAAAAGAGGATTCGGACAACAATTAAAGTCTCCACCTAAAATAAGTTGGCTAGAGTTTAAAATCAGGGAGAGAGAATAAGAAATTCTTGAAAAAAAACGTCATTGTCCCAATTTGGTCCGTATACATTCGCTAACACTAGACAGACCCCGTTAATATGGCCTGTGATAATAATAAAGCGTCCATTTGGGTCAGAGATGACCTTGGACACAGAAAATGGGACTGACCTATGTATTAGAATAGCCACACCCCGTGACTTGCTAGAAAAGGAAGAATGGTAGAGCTGGCCTACCCAGTCGCTTTTGATCTTTAAGTGGTCTGCAATTGTAAGGTGAGTTTCTTGAATAAAAGCTATTTTGGTGTTTAAAAGCTTCAAGCGATTAAGAATTTTATTACGTTTTACCGGTGAATTGAGCCCTTTGACATTCCAGCTGGCGGGCCTAAGTGAACCACTAGGTGGTGTAGCACTGATCACTGAAGGCATAAAACCCTGTTATGAGTATAATATGGCCCCTTGTCAGAGACACATATTCTTTGCTTGAAGCACATAGATTGAATGAGACAGATTGCACTCTCTGAGTAAGTGTAGGCAGTATGAAAGAGGGGAAAAAGAAAAAAGCAAAAAACAAAAAACACCACAACTCCACCCCAAGACCCTATCAGATGCGGATACGATGGTCCACATCAAACAACACTAACCAGCGAACTTCCTAACTACAAGCCCTCCCCAAATTTTGCGACACAACCTCAGTGATATTTATAAACAACCATATACAGCTGAATGAATATTTGACAAGAGAATAAATAAATAGAACAATAAAAGGCCAACACTACACAAGTGTTAAGTGTATTAAACAGATCACGTGTAAGGAACTTATACATATGAAAAAAAAAAAAAATAAAAAAAAAAAATAATAATAATAATAATAATAATAATAATAATAATAATAATAATAATAATAATAATAATAATAATAAAAATAAATAAATAAATAAATAAAATAATAAAATAAAAAGTAAAAATAAACAACCATATACGAAGGTCGAATAGTCTGCAGATCTAGTGGGCTCCACAGCCGAAAGAAATGCAATATCAAAAGAACATCATTCAGGAAAATAAATGAATCAAAATTAAATAACTACGATAGATAGTATTATACACCGACAGTAGCCCTTTTAAGTGGCAATTGCGTTAGTTAATAAAACTAACATGAGCCATAAAAGAAAGGAGAAAAAAAAAAATTAATAAATAAAAGAAAAAAGAAAAAATAAGAAAAGAAAAAAAATGAAAAAGAACAGTGACCAGACCAATTTTGACTAAGATTCGTAACAAAGTCATTAAGATACTCAAGTCACTGGCCGCTGTCCAAAGTTTCAAAGTAAACTATTGTGCTTCTAAACTTCGAACGAAGTTGTTGGCTTCAGAAGCAGATAGCAACCACACTTTCTCACCGTTAGCAAGTGTGATGCGTAATCTGGCAGGGAAGAGGAGAGCAGGTTTGAGACCGCGTTTGTAAAGTTCCGCCATGGCGTCTTTGAATTCACCGCGCAGCTTCAGGACATCAGGACTGTAGTCATCGAAGATCCGAATCGTGTGGCCTTGGTAGGTCAGGGCGCCTTTTTTACGGGACTCGCGAATAATCAAATCCTTCACCTGGTAACGATGGAACCGCAAAATGACCGGACGTGGTCTCTGCCCCAAAGCAGGCTTGGGAGCGGGGATTCGGTGAGCTCTGTCCAACTCAGGTGGCGACGGCAAAGTCTGATGGCCGAAAACCTCAACAAGAAGTTGGGAGAAGAAGGTCGTTGGATGTGGACCTTCAATGGACTCAGGTAGGCCCATGATGCGAACATTCTGTCGTCGGCTACGCCCCTCTAAATCCGAAACTTTAGCCCGCAGCCATTCGTTGTCCTTTTGGAGCCCAGAGCAAGCAGCCTCTAGATGCTCGAGACGCTGGTCCACCTCCATGAGCCCAGACTCAAGGAATCCGATACGCTGATCATGAGCTGCGACCGTGGAATGAATGTTGTTTAGCTTGGTATCCAGGCTCTCAAACGAAGCTTTAAAGTCTGCGGCTATAGAGGCCCTGAGCTCCTCGTGCAAGGCGCTAATTTCAGCTAGCGTAACGCTAGTGCCAGATGACGAAGTGGCTTCTCGATCTTTTTCCACTGGTTTACCCTTTCCCTTTGACATACTGTGTGAGATTATGGTACTAAGACTATTAATAAACAAAAGCTGTCCAAGGAGATCTAAAACGATGAGGTTAGAAAATACTTAAATGAAAAGTTAAAGGGAGCGGGTCGCACACGCGTCTACTCTGCAGGCGACATAACCGGAAGTCCGTGGCTTTCTTCTTGCGTGCTCTGCCATGCACACCACGGTTGCTCAGTGTTCTCCTGATGGTGGGCTCACAAACATTAACATTAGCCAATGTGAGAAAGGCCTTTAGTTGCTTAGAAGTTACCCTGGGAACTTTTGCAACCTCGCAGACCATTACGCGTTCTGCTTTGGAGTGATCTTTGTTGGTCGACCACTTCTCGGGAAGGTAACAGTGGCTTTGAGTTTCCTCCATTTGGACACAATCTGTCTGACTGTGGATTTGTGGAGTCCAAACTCTTTAGAGATGGTTTTGTAACCTCTTCTAGCCTGATGAGCAACATCAACTCTTTTTCCAAAGTCCTCAGTAATCTCCTTTGTTCACGACATGATTCACTTCCACAAACATGATCAGACTTTGACAGATCCCTGTTCTTTGAATAAAACAGGTCACGTACTGACATTTTATATAGTCATTGCACTGACTGAAAACACCTCTGCACAGATGGATTCTAATTTCACCTTTAAATTAACTGCTAATCCAAGAGATTCACATACTTTTGCCACTCACAGATATGCAATATTGGATCATTTTCCTGAATAAATAAATGACAAAAAAAATATTTTTGTCTCATTTGTTTTATTGGCTTCTCTTTGTCTACTTTCAGGATTTGTGCGAAAATCTGATTATGTTTTTGAGTCATTTATGCAGAAATGTAGAAAATTCTAAAGGGTTCACTAACTTTCAAGCAGCAGTGTACACACACACACACACACACACACAGTGGGTACGGAAAGTATTCAGACCCCTTTAAATTTTTCACTCTTTGTTATATTGCAGCCATTTGCTAAAATCATTTAAGTGCATTTTTTTTCCTCAATGTACACACAGCACCCCATATTGACAGAAAAACACAGAATTGTTGACATTTTTGCAGATTTATTAAAAAAGAAAAACTGAAATATCACATGGTCCTAAGTATTCAGACCCTTTGCTCAGTATTTAGTAGAAGCACCCTTTTGATCTAATACAGCCATGAGTCTTTTTGGGAAAGATGCAACAAGTTTTTCACACCTGGATTTGGGGATCCTCTGCCATTCATCCTTGCAGATCCTCTCCAGTTCCATCAGGTTGGATGGTAAACGTTGGTGGACAGCCATTTTTAGGTCTCTCCAGAGATGCTCAATTGGGTTTAAGTCAGGGCTCTGGCTGGGCCATTCAAGAACAGTCACGGAGTTGTTGTGAAGCCTCTCCTTCGTTATTTTAGCTGTGTGCTTATGGTCATTGTCTTGTTGGAAGGTAAACCTTTGGCCCAGTCTGAGGTCCTGAGCACTCTGGAGAAGGTTTTCGTCCAGGATATCCCTGTACTTGGCCGCATTCATCTTTACCTCGATTGCAACCAGTCGTCCTGTCCCTGCAGCTGAAAAACACCCCCACAGCATGATGCTGCCACCACCATGCTTCACTGTTGGGACTGTATTGGACAGGTGATGAGCAGTGCCTGGTTCTCTCCACACATACCGCTTAGAATTAAGGCCAAAAAGTTCTATCTTGGTCTCATCAGACCAGAGAATCTTATTTCTCACCATCTTGGAGTCCTTCATGCGGGCTTTCATGTGTCTTGCACTGAGGAGAGGCTTCTGTCGGGCCACTCTGCCATAAAGCCCCGACTGGTGGAGAGCTGCAGTGATGGCTGACTTTCTACAACTTTCTCCCATCTCCCGACTGCATCTCTGGAGCTCAGCCACAGTGATCTTTGGGTTCTTCTTTACCTCTCTCACCAAGGCTCTTCTCCCCCGATAGCTCAGTTTGGCCGGACGGCCAGCTCTAGGAAGGGTTCTGGTCGTCCCCAACGTCTTCCATTTAAGGATTATGGAGGCCACTGTGCTCTTAGGAACCTTAAGTGCAGCAGAAATTTTTTTGTAACCTTGGCCAGATCTGTGCCTTGCCACAATTCTGTCTCTGAGCTCTTCAGGCAGTTCCTTTGACCTCATGATTCTCTTTTGCTCTGACATGCACTGTGAGCTGTAAGGTCTTATATAGACAGGTGTGTGGCTTTCCTAATCAAGTCCAATCAGTATAATCAAACACAGCTGGACTCAAATGAAGGTGTAGAACCATCTCAAGGATGATCAAAAGAAATGGACAGCACCTGAGTTAAATATATGAGTGTCACAGCAAAGGCTCTGAATACTTAGGACCATGTGATATTTCAGTTTTTCTTTTTTAATAACTCTGCAAAAATGTCAACAATTCTGTGTTTTTCTGTCAATATGGGGTGCTGTGTGTACATTAATGAGGAAAAAAAAAAAAAAATGAACAAATGATTTTAGCAAATGGCTGCAATATAACAAAGAGTGAAAAATTTAAGGGGGGTCTGAATACTTTCCGTACCCACTGTGTGTGTGTGTAAATATATATATAAATAAAAAAACACACACACACACACACACACAATTATATTTGTTATCTCCCTTGAAGTAAGCAAAAAGCTATCAGTTAAAAAAAAAATTAAAAAATACCCATCAGTGTGTGATCTTTGAACTTCCTCTCCACGCCAGGTGCCACAGTATTCTCCAGACAGTGAGTACACTTCAATAGTGCGGGCTTCACTGACGATCTGAAGACTGCTGATCACAGAAGCAGAGTTAGGTGTGCACAGAAGTGTGATAACACATGGCAAGCCCTCCTCAGCTCTCTCCAGACAGACAGGGTCACACCTGTGAAAAAAAATGCATGTGCAAATATATGAACAACAAGTCACCTGACACTTCATATTCAGATTTTAGAGTGGCTTAAGTAATTAAAATGTTGCTTAAATGTTTATAGTAATCTTGTGGGTGAACTATATCCTTTTAATAATACGTATTTTTAAATAACTTAGGTTGGTTTTATAGCTAGCAGCATCAATCAAAACGGATTCACCTGTCATGTTCAAACCTGCAGTCATCGCTTGGACTGTTGTCTTGTGTTGTGGTGAGAAGATCAGACAGCTGTTTCTGTGATGAGCACAGCCATGAGCTGCGTGCAGACACCACAGCATCTTCACTCGAGGACATCCTGAAAAATGATCTTTCACTGCCAGACAAAACAAACATTCACACACCAGCCGCAATGCGCGCTGGATTAAACCGTTTGTTCTAACACAGTTAGGGTCACTTACATTATATACCGTACGCTAAAATCTAACCATTTCAGTTTTGTCGCTCCTTAAATTTGCTGTGCGAGGAGTTAAAACACATATTAACGTTAGCTGTACGGTTCAAAACAAAAACACTCCATTAGCGCACTGCTAGCACTGTATAATAAAAGCAATAATACAGTCTTTATATAAACATAACTCAATCTAACAACGTCCATTCACACTAACAATATCACATGCTGAATAAACAGCGACAGCAGCTGCTCCAGGACCCACAGAGACACCCATGCACGCGCCTGAGTAAAATACTAACAAATGATACGTGATTCCATCTCTCATCTCATTTACACTTTTGAGAGTGAGAGAGAAAATGAATGAATGAATGAATGAATGAATGAATGAATGAATGAAAATAGTATAGTCCTCCAGTAACTTGAGGTAACAAACTACTTTGATCATAAGACAATTAGTCTCACTGCATCTGAAGCTCTTATAGAAACAGAAACAAAAACAAACATTTTTGTCCAGACAACAGTAAAGTTGGCAAGATATTTGTTATTATTATAATATATTTATTTATATTTATTTATTTATATTTATTATATAATATTATATATTATTCGTTAAGATATTTTTTTGGTTGTTGTTGTAAGACGAAAGAGGTATGACTATCTGTGAATGTGGATCTATATGTTTTTATGTTATATGTTTTTGTTTTTTACTCTGTTTTACCCTGTTAAAATTAAATAAAGATTGGAAAGATGGGTTAAAATTTTACATTTGTTCCTTACAGCCTACGTGAATGCGGCTCTGAGCGCCCCCTGGAGGAATAAAGTCAAGTCAAGTCAAGTCGAGCTTTATTGTCATTCAACTACATGTGGGGGCATACAGTGGAGCGAAATGTCGTGTCTCACAGGACCACAGTGCTACATAAATAAGCATAAATAAACATACAACACTAGACGTAAGAACAATTTTTTTTAGGCCTACATAGCTAACTTACTGAATCTAACTATACATATACTATAAACAGCTGACTATACAACATACACATAACCTAAGACAGACTATACAAGTACTTTACATAATAACTGTGCATGATATTGTGCAATAGAGGTATTTAAGGTTAAGGAGGAAGTAGTGCAATATGATTTGTGGGGGTGAGGTGATTGGAATTGAGGGCTCTCACAGCCTGGGGGAAAAAGCCGTTGAGCAGTGTGGCGGAGCGGGCTCTGATGCTCTGGTACTGTCTTCCTGATGGCGAGAGCTGGAAGAGACTGTGGGAGGGATGGGTGGGGTCTTTCACGA
Source organism: Spinibarbus caldwelli (assembly GCA_039654775.1). Classification (NCBI taxonomy): domain Eukaryota; kingdom Metazoa; phylum Chordata; class Actinopteri; order Cypriniformes; family Cyprinidae; genus Spinibarbus; species Spinibarbus caldwelli. The sequence goes on from CM077257.1 coordinate 22,269,535, forward strand.
TACCTGTAGCTTTACTGGAGCATCGTGCAAGGAAAATGTCCAGGATGGAGGGGAGAGGGGCACCGATGATCTTTGCAGCCGTGTTCACTGTCCGCTGGAGGGTCTTGCGGTCTGCTGCACTACAGTTCCCGTACCAGACAGTGATGCAGCTGGTCAGCACACTCTCAATTGTTCCCCTGTAGAATGTGGTGAGGATGGGTGGAGGGAGACTTGCTCTTTTAAGTCGACGCAGGAAGTGGAGTCGCTGTTGCGCCTTCTTGGAGAGTGATGTAGTTTTGGTGGTCCAGGTGAGGTCTTCTGTTATGCGCACCCCCAGAAATTTAGTGCTGCTGACTCTCTCCACAGTCGAGCTGTCGATGGTCAGTGGGGGGGTGGTCAACAGAGTTCCTCCTGAAGTCCATCACAACCTCCTTTGTCTTACATTGAGGGACAGGTTGTTTGCACCACACCATTCAACCAGTTGTGCCACTTCCTCTCTGTAGGGCGTTTTATCATTGTTGCTGATGAGACCTACCACAGTTGTGTCATCGGCAAATTTGATGATGTGGTTGGAGCTGGACTTGGCAGTGCAGTAGTAGGTCAGCAGCGTGAAGAGCAGCAGGCTGAGCATACAGCCCTGTGGGGCACCTGTGCTCAGTGTGGTAGTGCTGGAGGTGTTGTGGCCAACACGGACTGACTGAGGTCTACCGGTTAGAAAGTCCAGGATCCAATTACAGAGGGAGGCATTTAGGCCCAGCAGGTTTAATTTGTTGATGAGCTGTTGCGGGATTATTGTGTTGAATGCTGAGCTGAAGTCAATGAATAGCATTCTAACATAGGAGTTTTTATTTTCTAGGTGGTTAAGAGCCAGGTGGAGGAAATGGCATCGTCTGTGGATCGGTTTGGACGGTATGCAAACTGGAGCGGGTCAAGTGTATTGGGGAGATTGGATTTGATATGGTGCATGACTAACCTCTCAAAGCACTTCATCATGATTGGGGTCAGTGCTATGGGACAATAGTCATTCAGGCAGGACACAGGTGACTTCTTGGTACTGGGGTGATGGTGGTGGACTTGAGACAACTGCTTGGCTTAGTGAGATGTTGAAGATATCGGTTAAGACATCTGTCAGCACAGTCTCTCAGTACCCGGCCTGGTATGTTGTCAGGACCTGCAGCCTTGCGTGGGTTAACCCTAGATAGGGTCTTCCTTACATCGACTGGAGACAGACAGAGAACCTGGTCGTTGGGAGGTGTGGCTAGTTTTTGTGCAGGTTTGTCATTCTGCATTTCAAACCGTGCATAAACTCATTGAGTGCATCTGGGTGGGATGTGTCGTCATCACAGGCCTGTGGCAGGGGCTTGTAGTCTGTGATGGTCTGAATAGCTTGCCACAGACTCCGTGTGTCCTTGCTGTCAGTAAAGGGATTATTGATTTTTTGTGCTTATAACCGTTTTGCTTTCTTGATGCCATGGGACAAGTTGGCTCTTGCTGTTTTGAGGACTGCTTTGTCTCCCGATCTGAACGCGTCATCACGGGTCTTTAGCAGCCCACGAACCTCTGCTGTCATCCATGGCTTCTGGTTGGCACGTGTGGTGATGTTCTTGGTGACTGTCACATCATCAATGCACTTTTTGATGTAAGCAGTCACAGTTTCAGTGTACTCTTGCAGGTCTGGGTGGTTGCTGTAGGTGGCTGCCTCTTTAAACATGTTCCAGTCTGTGTCCTGGAAGCAGTCCTGTAGTGTTGAGGTAGCACTGCCTGGCCATACTGTGATCTGCTTTTGGACCGGTTTGGCAAGTTTGAGAAGTGGTTTGTATGCTGGAATTAGCATAACAGAGATGTGGTCTGAGTACCCGAGGTGGGGGTGGGGTTCAGCTTTGTATGCGTTCTTTTCTGTTGTGTAAACCAAGTCCAATGTGTCCTTTTCTCTTGTTGCGAAGTTCACGTGTTGGTAGAACTTTGGCAAAACTGTCTTTAAGTTTGCATAATTAAAGTCACCGGATATTATGAAAAAGCCATCAGGGTTGTTTGTTTGTTGCTCGCTGATAGCACTGTACAGTTCGCGAAGCGCATCCTTAGCATTTGCACAAGGGGGTATATACACAGCAATGATAACAATGGCCGTGAACTCCCTCGGCAGATAGAACGGTCGGCACTTCACAATTATAAACTCCACCAGCAACGAGCAGTGTTTTGACACTAGCACAGCGTTGTTGCACCATTCTTTGTAAATATATATACACACACACACACACACACACACACACACACACACACACAAGCCGCCACCGCGAGTCTTACCAGACAGTGCTGTGTCTCTGTCCGCTCGGTAGCAGGTTAGCCCGTGCAGCTGAATGGCGGAGTCCGGGATGTTGTTGTTTAGCCACGTTTCGGTAAAAACAAACACGCAGCACTCCCTTGTCTCACGCTGTGTAGTCCGACAAAGTCAAATTAGGTCCAGTTTGTTTTCTAGTGAGCGTACATTTGACAGAAAGATTGTTGGAAGAGCTGGTCTTGTGGGGTTAGCCTTTAGCCTAGCTCATATGCTTCCGCGCTTGCCGTGTTTGCGTCCCCTCTCACACCGCTTGCGGCACCTAAACAGTTTGTGTCATTGTGATTATACTTATCCCCAATATAATACACAATAACAAAATCACTTTTTTTTTTTTTTTTTTTTTTTTTTTTTTTAAATAAAAAGAGTGTATGCCTAAGAATGGGTTACCGGAGTTATAACGTTAGGGGGTATATTCCAGCCGCATTGCAATGTTGTTTCAATTGCCAAAGAATGGGACACACTGCAGGGCAATGCAAAGGAAAACCAACAAGATGTGCATGCGGAGGGAAGCATGAATGGCAAATGTGGTAAAGATGCAAAAATTAAATGCTGCAACTGTGGTGGTGACCATAGTGCTGCTTTTGGAGGGTGCCCAGTTCAAAGGCTAGAGAGATACAGAAGTACAAAATATCCAACCAAGTTTCATATGCTGATGCAGCTAAAAAAAATAAATAAATAAATAAAAATATTGAAAGAAATTGAACTTGCCAGAAGCAGGGATACAGTGGTGGCTAACAAGTCAAGCAGTAAGAAGACAACCAATAGAAATTCCATCTTGTGCAATAAGACATAAAAACAGAAATAAACCCATGGGTTAAAAAGATAAAGGAGGATACACTGATAAAATTAGCTTTATAGGTTTCATATGTAAGATTGTGAATGTAGCAATGCAGCAACAGAGAAAAAGTGATAGAATAAAGACGGTTGTGGAGGCAGCAACGGAGTTGCTAGGGATCAAAGATATTAAGGCAGAAATGATTTATGAGATGTTGAATCCTACCAATTTTGATGGTTTGTCTCAAGGTGATTAGTATACTAATGGTATTTCATATCCTCCAATGGAATGCCAAAAATCTAATAGCGAATGGACAAGAATTCAAGAAAGTTATAGCAGATTTGGATGATACACCTGACATTATCTGTAGTCAAGAAACATGGTTAAGACCACACTTGGAATTTGTTTTGTTGGTGTATAGTTATGTTAGATGTGACAGAATTTCAGCACAAGGTGGAGGATGTGTAACATTCATTAGCGATTCTCTAGCATATAGAAGGATAAATGTTCCAAATGAGTATGAATGTATAGTAATAGAAGTATGTAGTCCCAGAGGAAGCATAAAAAAATAAATAAATAAATAAAAAATTATTATTAATAATAATAATAATAATAATAATAATAATAATAAAGTAAACTTTTATAATCTGTGTATCAATGGAAATGTTTCAAGGAATTAGTGAAAGTGTGGACAGAAGAGAAATATGGTGTGGAGACTTTAATGCCCATAATAATCTGTGGGGAAGTGATCATGTAGATAGAAATGGGGAAGTAGTTGAAGAACTTATGGACGAGAGATCACTTGTCTGTCTTAATGATGGAAGCGGCACTAGAGTGGATGTTTTAAGAAACTCGCTTTCTTGTATTGACCTTACGTTGGTCTCAGGAAATATAAATGATCTACGTGAATGGAAAGTAATGAATGACAAACACAGGGAGTGATCATTATATGATTTTATGTACTATAAATTTTGAATTAAATGTGTAGGAATGGTATATAGTAGAGAGATGGTGTTTTCATAAAGCTGAATGTGAAAAATTTAGAGAACATTATAAAGAGTCCATGAAAACTGTATCGATGGAAGGTAACAGACAGTTGTGCAGAAGCAGTGACGAACGTGATTGTCAGTGCTGCAACAGCATGCATTACCAAAAGCAAAATAGACCGGAAAAAGAAGATGGTTCCATGGTGGAATGATGATTATAGAAATGCTATAAAAAGAGCTTTTAGAACATTAAGGAAACAATTGAGTCGAGAATTTGATTGACTACCAAAGAAAGAGAGCTATGGTACGGAAAATATTTAAGATAGCCAAGAGGAATGCATGCAGACAATTCTGTTCATCTATTGGTAGAGAAATACTATTGGATGATGTCTGGTTAATGATTAAAAAAAAAAAAAGAGTGGAAAAAGGAAATATGCCAAAATTCCAGTGCTAGTTGACAAAGAATATTTGGCAGTTACAGATAAGGAGCAAGCAGATCTTTTGGGTAAAAAGTTTGCGAGTATACATATTGGAAATCACTTAGATGGAAAACACAAACAATGGAAAGAGGAGATTATAAGAAAATATCCAGACATAGTAAAGAAAAGGTATAGTGGTAGTACTTCTCTTGATTTGGATTTTACAATTCATGAGTTGAAAGTGGCTTTAGAGAAAAGTGGATATACGGCTCCAGGTCAGGATCAGTTATGCTATGCAATGTTCATACAATTACCTGATGAAGTCTTGGAAATGATATTTAATAGGATATGAGAGAAGGTGTAATGCCTAGTAAAATGGAAAAGTGCTTTAATACTACCCTTTAGTAAGCCTGGCAAAAACCCAGATAATGCAGGAAATTATAGGCCTATAGCGCTAACATCTCACTTGTGCAAATGGATGGAAAAGGTAGTAGTTCGCAGGCTGTCATATTACTTGGAGCAAAGGAAAATGATTAGTATATCTCAAAATGGTTTACGCAAAGGTCAATCTACGGTTGATGCTTTAGTGAAAGTTAGTAATGAGGCAGAAAAAGCAATTAGCACAAAAGAGGTTATGGCTATAGTGTATTTTGATACCGAGAAAGCTTATGACTCAATGTGGAGAGAAGGATTATTGATTAAACTTCACAAGATGGGTATTGGTGGAAGGATGTACAATTGGATTCTAGATTTCTTAACTAATCGAACATTCCAAGTTAAGGTAGGTGATGCGGTTTCAGACAAATTTAATATTGTGAATGGTGTTCCACAGGGTAGTGTTATTAGCCCTATTCTGTTTAACATCATGATAAATGATGTCTTTGAGAATGTTGGTGCAGATATAGGATCTTCACTCTATGCAGATGATGGGGCTATATGGAAAAGAGGGAAAAATATTAGACACGTGACTAACAGTATTCAGAGTGCCATAGTAAAGGTTGAAAGATGGTCGTATGAATGGGGTTTTAAGATGTCAGTTGAGTTCATGTTATATGTTATTCTCCAGAAAGAGAAGGTTAGGCAATGTTCAACTGAAACTGTATGGTCAAAATATGGAAAGGGTAACATTTAAATACTTGGGGTTATGGTTTGATGAGAAGTGTACATGGAGAACACGTTAAACAGATTGTGACAAAATGTAATAAAGTGTTGAACCTAATGAGATCAGTCTCTGGATATGATTGGGGAGCAGACAAACAATCGCTACTAGAGATAGATATATAGATGTTGGATATGGAGTTGGAGTTGGAGTGTACATACCCGAATGCAAAAGAATCAATAATAAATTGTCAGTATTCACAGCAGAAGTAGTAGCCATAATTTTAGGATTACAATGGGTAGAAGAAATAAGACCGGAAAGAGTAGTCATTTGTTCAGACTCTATTGCAGCTCTTAGGAGTCTGAATGCTAATGAAACAAAAAGGGATGACTTGAAGGAAATATCAGTGATATTGCTACGGATACAAAGAAGTGGAATTATGATACAGTTTTGCTGGGTTCCAGCACTCGTTGGAGTAGAGGGTAATGAGAAAGCAGATTCGATATCAAAGAATGCATTAAAATTAAAAGAGGAAGAGATAATGAAAGTTTCCTTTGGAAAAGGTGAGGCCAAGTCAATAATAAAGACAGCAGTAGAGAACTTATGGCAAATGAACTGGGACACAGATGGCAAAGGGAGACACTACTATAATATACAGAAATCAATAAAGACGAAGGCTTTTAAAAGGAAATTATAGAAGGGAAGAAGTGTTTTTCTCAAGAATTAGGCTAGGTCATACTGGACATAAATCAACACTCTTTAAAATAGGAAAGTGCATAACAGATAAATGTGCCATTTAATGTCACTGAAAATGTTGAGCATGTTATCATGTGGTGTAAAAAAATATATATATAACGCAGAGAGGAATATATTGCGAGATAAAATGTATGAGATGGAGAGAGAATGGAGTTTGCAAGGGATTCTAGGGATGTGTGAGGAAACGAGGGAAATTAGTAGAGCATTGTTTACTTTTCTTAAAGATACAGAACTAGAGTGGAGAATATAAATAGTATAATGTAATGTTATACTATGGAAGGTGTTTTTTGTTGTATTTTTTTTTTGTTTTTTTTTTGGTAAATTCCTTCTATAATAAACAGAAGTACATAAAGCCCTGATGTTACACACCTCGGTACCGTAGGTGGCGGTATGCACCTGGACAAGTTGGTTGTGACCCGCCAATAAACCCAGAGAGAGAGAGAGAGAGAGAGAGAGAGAGAGAGAGAGAGAGAGAGAGAGAGAGAGAGAACAAGCACAAGAACATGTGGGTACAGTAAAATAAAAAAATTAAAAAAAAACAAATAAAAGTAGTAAAAACATAAATCAATAAATAAATCATACAGTCATACAATCATTTTACAATCATAAAAGTTACAACTTATGAATTTTTCTATAAGATTGGAGGTTTTTAAGAAAAATTCTATTGAAGGAGATTCTTTTAAGTGATGAGAAAAGTAAAAGTATCAGAAGTGAATATTTTACAATTAGGTTTAAAGTTAAGGCTATCCCCAGTACTATCAGGTGCAATACATACTTTATTAGGCCAAAGTCATTTTAATTATTTATCTTTGTGTCTCAGGCCAGTTTTCATAAATTGAGTTGAACTTTTTGAGCAGTAATATTCATAATAACATAAAACGATACATTACATGTACTATTTATTTATGCACGCATTTGGGTGATTCTATAATTGCGGGTACATTTGGTGTCCGAAGTCATTATTTTTTTCTGCTTTGTTTCAAATGGTTATATTTTAAATGATTTTAATAATTTGTTACTCATTGTTATGAATTTCAAGATGTTACAGTCCATAACAATCTAATAATTTATTTAAAAAGTCTTAACTAGCTGAAAATCATGATTTCTTGTTGTCCGAATTAGTCAGTGTATTTTTTCATCATGTATCAATGTGTAATCAAAATATTTTATAGGACTTTTCTTTTGGTAATATTTTATTCATTTTATTTATAAAAGCCCTAAATTGTCACTTACTTAATTCTACAACATTAAATTATGCATTATAACCATATTTTCCCTTTAAATTGGTGTAATTATCTCTCACAACTGTGTAAGTTATAGGAAATAAGATCTGAAGCACTGAAAAGTGTGTGCGCTCTGAGAAAATATTTTAATCTAAAAAGTTCTTACACCAAGACTTTTTTGTAACTCTGTTACCACAATATCAAAAGGAAAACAGAATTTATTACTGATCACACATTGGGTTATTTAAAGGTCTTTTAATCATGTTTTCATTAGTGCCATGTGCTCTTATAGCATTTATGCCAGCAAGTGGAGTTTTTGGCAAAAATAAAATTGTCAATTCTGTTACCGTCAAACTCTGTTACCAAGGTAGAATAACAATGCTGACAATAGTGTAACAGAATTGACAGCCCACTGGATAATTCTGTTACTTAAAGGGTCAACTCTGTTTATGAACAATTTTCACAAAAAAAAAAAAAAAAAATCATTGAGATATTGTTGCACCTTTATAATATTTCAACAACATTTTTTTTTTTTTTTTTACTGGATATTGTATATAATACATTTTCAGATGAAAAATACTTGCTCCACGTGGACAGATCATTTAAGGTATGCATAGGTGAAATATTATCTCAGTTTTGAGTGATGGAATGTAAGGACTGTTTCTCTAATGAAACGAGGGATTTTTCCGGTTATGATTTATTGTCATTTCTGCAATTGTCCGTAACAGAGTTGACAAACAATACCATAAAGACATCTGTTTTTTCATTAAAAGTAAAGAAAGGAATTTGTGTTTGGCAAGCACTGAATTATTAATTTAATATGTTTTCAATAAGGTACTGGAAAGAATCTGTTAGTGAATTTTTTTTTTCTCCTTTTCTCAACTTTCTGAAATGCCAAATGTATCTCCAATCATAGAATCACCCATATGCATACTCTATAAATTGCGTACGGAATAAATCAGACAATATGTTTATCTATAGCCCCTCTTGATCTATAAATCTAAAATCTCTAAATAGCTCAGAATGAAGAGTCATGCGGGCCAGAAAGAGAATAATATGAGAATGTCGCTCCACCTGTCTGACGGCTCGTGCACACGCCTCTCTCTCGCGCTCACCTGAGGTCCAGCGTCAGTCCAGAGAAACATCATGACGCGACACTTTTACGGCTTCCTTCTCGTTATCACAAACTTTGTGATTTGCCCAGGTAAGACAAATTCACTCATTTAAGCGTGATGTTTTCATACTCATGCCTTCATTTACACACAATGGAGGAAGACATACAAGGAATCGTCGTGTTTCACTGACAGCAAACTACTGTAAAAGTCGTACTGGGAAAATCAGTATTCAGAGTTCATACAGCACTCTGTGAACAGCCAGCTTCTTTGGCAATAAATGTTTGTGGCTTACCCTCCTTGTGAAGGGTGTCAATGATTGTCTTCTGGACAACTGTCAGATCAGCAGTCTTCCCCATGATTGTGTAGCCTAGTGAACCAAACTGAGAGACCATTTTGAAGGCTCAGGAAACCTTTGCAGGTGTTTTGAGTTGATTAGCTGATTGGCATGTCACCATATTCTAATTTGTTGAGATAGTGAATTGGTGGGTTTTTGTTAAATGTGAGCCAAAATCATCACAATTAAAAGAACCAAAGACTTAAACTACTTCAGTCTGTGTGCACTGAATTTAATACACGAGTTTCTCAATTTGAGTTGAATTAATGAAATAAATGAACTTTTCCACGACATTCTAATTTATTGAGATGCACCTGTATGCATGTATGTATGTATATATATATATATATATATATATATATATATATATATATATATATATATATATATATATATATATATATTAAAATAGATATAGAAAATATGTACAGTATGTCAATATACTTAATTTGAACAAAACTTGCTCCTGTAAATGATCAAACTCCTAGATATAGCTATTTATTTATTCAGACATTCTTTCAGTTGTATTTATCTGCTTCTTGTGGTATATGCTTTCATAGTCCAGACCACAGACCAGACTTCATTTGCGAAGAAGTATGATGTGGTCAAACCTCAGCTTCTTCATGAGCGCTGGAAGAGGCATGCAGACCCTTCACACACACCTGTACAGGTATAAAGCACTATTAACAGTGTCTGGAAGTAAGTTAAAGATGTTATTTTCTGCATATTTGAAAAGGATGTGTCTGATTTCAGGATAGACATGCTGATAGCATTTCATACTCGGTCATGATTGATGGTCATGAACATATACTGCATCTGACAAAGAACACGTAAGAACTTTAGAAGGAGTTTGACTGAAATATTCTTTGTAATAGTGTTGTTTAATGATTAAGCATTTGAATTTGATCTCTTATTCTCCCAGACACTTTTTATCGAAGGACTTTGTTGTGTTGTCTCATGATATACAGGAGAAAGAGAAAGCATGCACAGAAAAACTGGTGAGAATTGTTTTTGTGTCACCACATTGCATGTTTCAGAATGAGGAAATTGTATGTTAAAAATACATTCTAGTTTTTGGACATTGGTCAGCTAGCCTTGAAAGCAGTTAGTCATGTGGTATCTTTTTGAAAACCATTAAACAAAATATTAACCTTCACATAGTATTGGAAAACGAACTGTACTAATGCTGGTGGGTTTGTTCCAGGAGCTTTGTCATTATCAAGGACATGTGGAGGGTTATGAAGACTCTCTTGTAGCTCTCAGCACCTGTGAAGGTCTCAGGTAAGCATGTTGCTTACACTTTCAGTGTCTAAAATGCAGTCTGACTTGTTGGGTGCCATGATTTTTTTTTTAAACTGAATTATTGAAAGTTATTAAAATTATTGAAAGTTATTAATATAGAGCTGCCTTGCTAGCACTAGTTATGTGCTAGCAAGGCAGCTCTATATTAAAATTCCTCTTGCTTCTCCACAATTTTCACACTTGCAACTCACAATTGCAAAAACACTCCCTCTGTCTGCCATTGGTCAGACTAATTAATAGTTCAAGCTGGAAATTAACATGTCAGTCTTTCAAACAGACAAAGCAGTGTTATGAAACGCATATAATTGCATATGAAATTTATTTGCATACTGAAAGGGTTAGTCTGTTCTTTTTTAATACATCTAACAGTCTGGCTGCCTCTACAAAGCAAACAGTTTGTTGTGTTTTGTGTTGATTCTTGTGTATAACCTAAATTCTAAGCTTTTCTTAAACGTTAACACTAGTCTATATTTTGCTGTGCAAATACATTTCTTTCTAGAAGTTAGTTATAAATTTAAAAGGTGTTTTGCACCTCTAAATTAAATATGACCTCTATTAAATATTGATGTTGTTTTGTTGGAAGTGACTGTACAGTACTTAATGTATTTTTGTTCACAATATTGTGTAATAAGATTAATTCCAAAATGAACTTGACATTTTCCCTTTAAATTATTTTAATATGATCATCTGACCTATTAATACAAAGTTGTTTCTGTGTGTAGATATAAAAATTCAATTAACCAACCTAAACAAATGACTGACAAAAGTGTACTTCAGCAGTGTGTAAACCAGTCAGAAAATTTTAGTTTGCGATCATCACAGTTTGAAAAATCATTGCAATTATTTATGTTTTATATCTTACATAATTAACTGGTAATGTAATGGAGGATATAGAGGATTTGTAAAGCATTGAATATTGACAGAAAGGCTGTTTGCTGTGTAAATGTGAATAGTGTGTAAATAAAGATATTTGATGGTTATAGTAAGTGAAAATAGAAGCGTTTTTATTGCACTTTAAGTAGTTAGATGCTATTTGTACTAAAGGGGCCATCACACTACACTTTCCATTCCATTAACTTCCATTTATGTGCATACCAATGCGGGAGACAGGAAATGCAAGCTCATGCAAATTTCACTGCATTCCAGAGTTTGGTGAATTCTGACCTGTGAATTTGTCAAGTGAAGGTGTGTGACATAGAATATCTACATGTTGAGCGTGACATCTTAGCTGGATTTAAATCTGCAGAATTGCAATATGGGAGTAGATTGCATTTTTTTTTTTTTTTTTTTTTTACATTTTTGTTGTATTATATGTTGAATTATGCTTTTAAAAAAAAAGATCCTGCAAAGTTTGACATCATATTATGACCATTGCTCAACGTCTGTGCCTTAAACGTGAATAGTTTTAGATGCCATTCAGTGCAGGTAGTGGCAGATACTATTTGCACCTCAATGAAATGTACTTTATATAACAATATGCAATAATAACAACATATTCAGTGAATATGATTGTATTTAGTAAAACTATAAGTAGATGCTACTTTATTGGGAACTTGCATTTCCCTATGCTTAATGGAATTGAATACTACGCTATACTACATGCAGGGTCACATTTGCAAAACATCCGGTGAGATTTCATGGGCAAAACAGGTCCATTGTCAATAGTGTAGCAATGTATAAAGCACAGCTCAGTTTCAGACTAAGTAGCTTTTCATTGTTAAACACTGTGTATTCATATGGCCAACTTGAACACTAACAAATCTGCATTGTCTGAATTTTGCCAAGCAACGGTACATGTATCGACTTTTATTCTCCATGCCACTGCTCCTGTTATCAGACAGGTTTCTTAGTTTGTCTTCCTCAACCAGACAGAGTTTGACAGAGCTAGTGTAAACAGCCTTTGCCAACAACATTAGGATTATTTACACTCAGTGTAAACAGACACTCTGTTAAATACATCACTTCTCATAAGAGTAGCAAAAGTCCTATCAACCTGTTACAGTATTGTTAGCTTTTAATGTTTTTTGAGGGCCTTTAGGTCAAACATTAGGTTTTAAACATTGTGCATTTTGTTTCAGGGGGATCATTCTTATTGACAATAATAGCTATGGGCTGGAACCCATCTTGCACTCCAAAGCCAATGAACACCTCCTCTTCCTGTTGAAGGACAGTCAATCAGAACCATTTGTATGTGGACTGGCCAATGAGACGTCTTCCAGCGAGGACCACTCTCATTACGATGACATGTCCATGTTTATACGGGTTGGAAAATATGTCTTGTTGTTATATCAACATTTTTATGTTGCACAAACACATTTAACATTTCATTTAATCAACTGAATCTACAGAAAAAACGAAACTTACCTCAGACCAAATATGTGGAGTTGGTGTTAGTAGTGGACCACCAAAGGGTGAGTTTTAGCCATTAGAAGTCTGTGTTTTTGAAAGTATCTTTTCACCATTGTGTAGTTCTTACAGGTGTGTTTATCTGTTCTCAGTTCATCTTCAAGAACAGCGATACAACTGCTGTGCGTAATGAGATGGTCCAGTTGGCTAACTTGCTGGATACGGTAAGAATTTTAGCTACAGATAAGGTTATTGTTAGGAGAAGCCCAACCCTAACCTCAGTCAATAATGTGTTTAGACTGTTGTAATCTATGCCAGGGCACTTTTTATCGTGACTGATGTTTATAGACTGATGTAATGAAATATTTGTGGCTATTTTTGTGATCACCCCAGTACTACAAACAGCTGAATATCCGGATAGCACTGATTGGCTTGAAGATTTTTGACAAGGAGAACCCCTTCAGTGTAGATGGCAACCCTGGGGAAGTGTTGGGCAGGTTTGTGCAGTGGAGAAAGACAGAACTGTTACCTCAACTTAGGCATGACGTGGGACAGCTTATTGTGTAAGTACTCCATCATATCCTGTAGCTTTGGTTTTTCAGTAAATAGTTCAATAAAATATTTGTTCACTCTTGAGCAATGATTGTTTCCTGTAGATCTAGCATTAGTCAAATAAAAGGAAATCCCACTCCAAACTCACTCCATTGGTTGGCCCAGTGTGGTCATGTCCAGCCAAGTTAACTCATCGCACCATTTTGTCATTGAGGGACCGATTTATCTCAACTCAGGTTTTTGTTTTTTTTTTGTTTTTTTCCTAGAGCACTTTCAGAAACCACAGTAAGTACCAAAGTACTGATGAAAGTAATAAATGTAATAAAATACATGCAGCCAAATATACATACAGCGAAACAAAAATACATTCAGATTTACTAGCCGTTTTAGACTACAAAATTTATTACGGTTTGTGGTAGTCAGTCTACTTTGTGCTATTATGTCACATCTCAAATAGCATGTCTTGATACATTATGCAGTTGACATGGCTGGGATAGTTGCTGATTTGTGCTTCTTGGTAGACTGTGTTGGTCATTATGGAGTTTAGTGCATCTGTGTTCTAATCTCATCTATGCTTTTATGGGATTGCGGTCTCTTGCTAATTTACCTTGTTTAGTAAATCTGGTTCGTAGTCTTTAGTTTGTAGTGTTGTCTAGTTCTTGTTTCTGATTCCCTGATTGATTTCACTTAACAAATTCATTAATCCAGCAGCTCAACTTTTAGGATTGTCACAATTCCCACACTTGCGATCTTGGCTACTAGAGAGTGTTTATGCAACAGGAAGTGTGCAAGCCTGTCCCAAATAGGGAAAATCCCAAACCTCAGTGCTCTTAATGAACACTAAATCCACACTGTCTGTAATATGATATAATATGGTATTCTGGGCTAAGCATATCCCAGGCATTCATCATGTTTAGGAACTCAGGTTCCTCAAAATCTCAAGAAAACCTTTTAGTTGAAGTTAAATTAATTAGATATTACATAACATATAATTTGGAAGTAAAACACTTTGTAGTGGTAAAGAGATGAGTATGTTTTTTTTTTTTTTTTTTTTTTTTGTAAAACACTTATTTATCACTTAATGAGCACCAGAAGTTTATTTGTGCAAAGTAATGAATCAAAATGTGTAAATAAAAAACTGGAAAAACTTAACTCGCAAATGTGTCCCTTTGGGTAATTGACAGTTCTACACACACTTGCAAACCTTACATCCACTTCAACACTAAGAAACACAGGAAATACATCATGCAAGTAGACAAGTGGTCAATGACAAAGATAGAAAATATGGGTATTTGTACAGGCCCTATGTGAATATGCACGTCACCCTACTATAAAGTAGTAAAAGAAAACAGTAGTATGTCTGAATTCATAGTATTCATAAAGTAGGCGAAAAGTACCCAAATGACGTATTACTTACAGTGAGGTTCTGCATTGCTCATCATGAAGCCACAGGAGAGGTTTTGTAAATGGCAGTGTAGAAACCCAACTGACGCTGCTAGATTGCATGACAACATGATGAATGTTGTAAATCCAGATTACATTCATACTACACACATTCATACTATAATAGAACATACTTGTGTAACTTACAAAGAAAGTACTTCAGTAGTGCAAAAGAAGTACTTATTCAGAGTATTATGATTTTGGATGAAGCCAGGGTGAGAATGATCAGGGAAGAGGTAACAGGAAATAGACAACACTATGAGTGCTATTATTGTTATAGCTATAGTGTGGTGCTGTTCTTTTAGGATTAGAATTATTTTATTTATCTTTATCCTCAGTTATCTGCTTGATGTAATGAGCCTTTAGCAAAAATACTCACTTTCTGAAATCTCCAAAGTACATTTACAGTTTGAGAATGTAGTCCTTCCCATTTAATTTATTTAGTCTTGCTCCTCAGAGATGACACCAGATGTCATTGATATCAGACCTCTGTATGTTCTGAGTAACATGATCTGTGTCTCTGTTTCTTAAAGAGGCCGTTCAGGAGCGTACCCTGGAGGTGTGCTCGGCATGGCCTTCGTAGGGAGCGTGTGCTCCGCGAACAGCGGCGGAGGAATCAACGTGGTTAGAACAATTTTACTGCACTAGTCATTTTGTCTATAATACTAATAAAACTTGACTACATTAGAATGCTCTTAAGTATTCTGAAGCCTTCAGGGTTGATTGTTTTCAGAAAGAAGTAATCTAAAACCTGCATGATTTATTGATGGAAAGGTGTGTTTGTGAACTGGTTGCTTGAGGGAAGACAAGCAAAAATTAATGATGTTAAAATGTGACCAATTTAATTGTTTTAAATGTGCTGCTGCATACCTGCTGCAAATACATTTAGATGCATATAACAGATGCAAGAAATGAATTCTAATGTCATGTTCTTTTTTGATTTTCACTATTATATCATCACAGTTTAGTAACAACATTCTGCAGTTTTTCTCTACGGTGATTGCTCACGAGCTGGGCCATAACCTGGGCATGAGTCATGACATCAGTGGCTGTAACTGTGGGAGCTGCATCATGGCACCCACTGCCGGGTCAGTGCCTGCTGTTGTTTCATAAATTCTTCATTAGTGCAGCTACTGTAAACATTATTTAAAACATAATTTAACATGGGAAAAAAAATGGAAATTCTGTCATCATTTGCTTACCCTCACGTTGTCCCAAGCCTGTATGATTTTTTAAATCTTTTTTTTTTTTATTCTGTGGAGCACAAAAGAAAAGACATACAGGTTTAGAATGACATGATGACAGAACGGTATTGTTTACTGAATTGTTTTATTTTATTTTTTATTTTACTTTATTGCAAGTTAATCATTAATAGAAAATAGAATAGTTAAAAATTAAATGTTTTAAGTTTTTTTAACTTGTTAAACTATTACATTTGTTAAAAGGCATTATAAATAAAACACTATTGGCCATCCTTAATATGCAAAATAGTTTTTTGATTTAAAACTGATTTTTGCAAATATGCATTTTACTTTTTATTGATTTGATGTTGTTTTCCCAAATAATAATCAATAATAACAAACAAAACAAATAGCATATTTAAAAAAATAAATATTAAATAATTTAATATAGTAAATAAATTTAATATATTTATTCTATTTCATATAATATATTATAAGTAATTTAATATTAAGTAATTGCATATATAATAATATAAAGAAAAGAATGGTCAAAATTGTGTTAAAAGACTTAAAATGCAAATCATGTAAATAAACTTTTGATGTGATAGTGATATCTATATCTATCTATCTATCTATCTATCTATCTATATATATATATATATATATATATATATATATATATATATATACACACAGTGGTGTGAAAAATTGTTGGTCCCCTTCCTGATTTTTTTTTTTTTTTTTTTACATGTTTGTCACACTTCAATGTTTCAGATCATCAAACAAATTTAAATATTAATTAAAGATAACACAAGTAAGCACAACATGCAGTTTTTAAATGAAGTTTTTTATTATGAAGGGAAAACAAAATTCAAACCCACATGGCCCTGTGTGAAAAAGTGCTTGCCCCCTAAACCTAATAACTGGTTGGGCCACCCTTAGCAGCAACAACTGCAATCAAGCGTTTGCGATAACTTGCAATGAGTCTGTTACAGCGCTGTGGAGGAATTTTGGCCCACTCATCTTTGCAAAATTGTTGTAATTCAGCCACATTGGAGGGTTTTCGAGCATGAACCGCCTTTTTAAGGTCATGCCACAGCATCTCAATAGGATTCAGGTCAGGACTTTGACTAGTCTACTCCAAAGTCTTCATTTTGTTTTTCTTCAGCTATTCAGAGGTGGACTTGCTGGTGTGTTTTGGATCATTGTCCTGCTGCAGAACCAAAGTTCGCTTCAGCTTGAGGTCACGAACAGATGACCAGACATTGTCCTTCAGGATTTTTTGGTAGACAGCAGAATTCATGTTTCCATTTATCACAGCAAGTCTTCCAGGTCCTGAAGCAGCAAAACAGCCCCAGACCATCACACTACCACCATCATATTTTACTGTTGGTATGATGTTCTTTTTCTGAAATGCTGTGTTACTTTTACGCCAGATGTAATGGGACACACACCTTCCAAAAAGTTCAACTTTTGTCTCGTCAGTCCACAGAGTATTTTCCCAAAAGTCTTGGGGATCATCAAGATGTTTTCTGGCAAAACTGAGACGAGCCTTTATGTTCTTTTTGCTCAGCAGCGGTTTTCGTCTTGGAACTCTGCCATGCAGGCCATTTTTGCCCAGTCTCTTTCTTATGGTGGAGTCATGAACACTGACCTTAACTGAGGCAAGTGAGGCCTGCAGTTCTTTGGATGTTGTTCTGGGGTCTTTTGTGACCTCTTGGATGAGTCGTCGCTGCGCTCTTGGGGTAATTTTGGTCGGCCGACCTCTCCTGGGAAGGTTCACCACTGTTCCATGTTTTCGCCATTTGTAGATAATGGCTCTCACTGTGGATCGCTGGAGTCCCAAAGCTTTAGAAATGGCTTTATAACCTTTTCCAGACTGATAGAGCTCAATTACTTTCTTTCTCATTTGTTCCTGAATTTCTTTGGATCTCAACATGATGTGTAGCTTTTGAGGATCTTTTGGTTTACTTCACTTATTGTAAATAACACTTTTTCACACAGGGCCATGTGTGTTTGGATTTTGTTTTCCCTTCATAAAAAAAAACCTTCATTTAAAAACTGCATGTTGTGTTTACTTGTGTTATATTTGATTAATATTTAAATTTGTTTGATGATCTGAAACATTAAAGTATGACAAACATGCAAAAAAAAAAAAAAAAAAAAAAAAAATCAGGAAGGGGGCCAACAATTTTTCACACCACTGTGTGTATATATATATATATATATATTTTTTTTTTCAACAAAAATCCTTTCCAGCTGGCCTCGTTACTTTTTTTTTGGTTGAATGTCCTGTTGGACTCAGAAATACATATGATTATGAAAGTAAAATGGGTGTAGAGCATTTCATGTTGACCTCAGTTAGAGAAAACAGGAGGCTTGTATGAAAACCTTCCTGCTGTCCTTGATGTGTGTGATGTGTTTGGGTGTGAACGCAGAGGAGCGACTAAATTCAGTGACTGCAGTGAGAAAAACTTTGAGCGGTTGATTCAGAGAGGTGGAGGGGCGTGTTTGAGGAACCCACCATCTCAAGACAACATCATCTCAGTGGCCAGGTGTGGGAATGGCATTCTAGAGAGTGGAGAGGAGTGCGATTGTGGCACACCGCATGTATGTTTCAAAATTCAAGAAATTTTAATTTCCTGTTTAACAGTACACAGTCAAAGCTTGAGTCTCAATAGAAGCATTTCATTTAAACCCATTTAAAATTGTACAAACTCCATTTATCTTTTTTTTTTATTTCCATAGAAATATTGAGTTGCAATGAATTATATTTCCAATGTTTTTTTCTCCAGTATGAGTTTATAAAGTTGTAGACACACAGGTCTTTTATGTCTCTTTTTTAGTGCTCAACACAACCATGCATACGACTATTGCATGTGTTAAAGGCTCAGTCATCTCCCATTAATTACTTTAGTTAACCTGAAACCCAAATGGGTGTTATTTAATTTCTACTTGTGCATATTATTTAAAAAAAAAAGTATTTTCATAATAATCAAAATTGAATAACTTGCTCCACTTGGACATGATATTAAATTCTGATGAATATAATGATCCTGCAGGAAATGCACAAGTTAAATGTGTTATGTTTTCTTAATCTGACCTAGCTAGCTGTCCTGTTATTCAACTTTTGAATGTTCTGGGATCATTTAAAACCTAAAGGAAAGACAAAGACACCATTAAATCCTTAAAAAAAAAAAAAGAAAGAAAGAAATAGATTTACTGTATTGCAGTCCAGAGCTTTTCAGTATTGTTGTACTGAATGCAGTGTTGCTGTTGTGCTGCAGGAGTGCACTAATAAGTGTTGTGATGCCGCTACATGCACCCTCACTGAGGGCTCGGCCTGTGCCACAGGAAGCTGCTGTGAAAACTGTCAGGTCAGACTCATCCTCATCACACATATTCACATTGATCTAGCTATTTAAATGAGAATATACAAAGTATTCTACTGTTTTCTATCATGAAGATTATAATTACTGTAGACTAAGCCAAACTTTAAAGGAATAGTTCACCCAAAAATTCCTCACCCTCTGGCCATCCAAGATGTAGATGTTTCTTAATCAGAACAGATTTGGAGAAACAGTTAACATTTTAACTTTAAACCGTTGCTTCTGGTCATATAATGTCATATAGTCATATAATGCTTCCCCTGTTGTCCTCTCACGTTAAAATCCACCAACATATTTGTTTAGAACTGTTTTAAACTGTGTCCTTATGTAAACAGTGCTTGATCTGTATATATTTCTCTCCTGATTCACACCAGACAGCTTTTTCACTGGAGGAAGCAATATTATGCATAGAGGATTTGTATTTTAGCCAGAATGAGTTGTTTGTCAGGTTAAAAATATCTTAATGAATTAATTACAGACGTACAGGTTTTTGCTTCACAAGATGTTAATTGATGGACTGGAGTCATGTAGATAACTTGTTGATTATTGTGATGTTTTTATCAGCAGTTTGAACTCTCATTCTGACGGCACCCATTCACTGCAGAGGACCCTTTGTTGAGCAAGTGTTGTAATACTAAATTTCTCCAAATATGTTTGTGATGAAGAAACAAACTCCTCTACATCTCCATTTTTAGGGGAAATATTTATTTAACCCTGAATGGAGGGGGAAAAAAATTAACTATTTACTTGGCCTCTATTAATTTCCTTGCACTGCAAAAAATCATTTACTTATTGTCCATTATAAACATCTTGGCATCCTTAAATAAGGTACATTAATCTAAGAAGCAAAACTGGATTAATGTTATTGTATGTGGAAATGACCAATGAACAAAACTTTAATAAGGTTTATTCTTAAAAAAAGTGAAATAAGATCTTTATAACAGTGTAAAATTGGTTTATCGTGAGCAGATCAATGTGGCTGGCACACCCTGCAGACCGTCCATCAACCCGTGTGATCTGCCAGAGTACTGCGGTGGAACATCTCCATTCTGTCCGGCAGATTTCTACATGATGGACGGCCTCCCGTGTGCAAATAATGCAGCCTTCTGCTTTGAGGGCCGTTGCCAGACATTTGACTACCAGTGCAAACAGCTTTTTGGCTCAGGTACTTCTCATTGTTCTCATTTTTTATCTCTTTATACTGGGTGATCATACAGTATGTCACATTCTGTCTGTTAGAAAGAGGTCAACCTTTAAATGACATGCTGTGGTTTCAAATTTTATACAAAGCTTGTTTTGTATGTTTGAATTCATGTGTTATTTTTTTTTCTCTGTATCTCTGGATTTCAGAGGCAACTAAAGCAGATGATAAGTGCTTTAGTCATGTTAATACTCTTGGCAATGCGTTTGGGAACTGTGGATACTCTGGGTCTATTCCGAAACCTTGTGAAGTCCAGTGAGTACCTCATTTCATTTTCATCAGTCAAAGCATGCATGTTTTACATTATTAAAAAATATCAGTAGGTGTCGGTGACAATAGTCTTGTGGGCAGTGCGCCAACATATACCGGCATTGTGCTATGGGCGTCCCGAGTTCGAATCTCTCTCCCACTTCACTTCCTATCAGCTCTGATCTGTCCTATGCAAATAAAGCAATTAAAAAAAAAACAAAAAAAAACAAAACAAAAAAAATCAGTTGGGTGGTTGATTCAGTGCTAACTGTTAAAAACCAATTGAGAAAAATTCTGATAAAAGGGTGTTGAGATTTTAGTTAAACTTAATTATACTACAGCTGGCTGCATTTTATCAGTATTGTACCATAAAGAGTGGGGTGGGGGGTGGGGGTGAGATGAGATGGGAATCGAACTTGGGACACCCAAAGCACAATGGCTCTAGCCTATATGTCAGCGCACTGCCCATAAGGCTTTTGGCGCCGAATGTTAAACTGGGAAAACGTAGCTTGCAACGTTCTTGTAAAATAACTCTGATGTCTCAGGTTCAGCTGTGTTATATAAGTTGCTTTGTTTTTTTGTTCAGCTAAATAGCTGAGTGAAATTATACTTTCTGTATTTACAGAAATGCTATGTGTGGAAAAGTCCAGTGTGTATTTGACAGCAACCACCCACCGGCAGGAGCGACGGTGAGCGTAGTAAAAATAGAGGGAAACACAATCACCTGCATGAATGCTGACTTCAGCATGGGCCCGGATGTGCCCGATCCAGCCTATGTCAAAACTGGCTCAGTCTGCGCTCCAGGAAAGGTTAGAATGGAGAAAACAAGTAATTTGTTATGTAGGCTTATTCTGTCGCCTTAAAGTTTTGACGTCTTACCTGTATTGGAACATTTCAGACATATTTTAATCATAAATGACTAAGTGTGTAACGGTACACAAACATGACGGTTCGGTATGTACCTCGGTTTTGACATTACAGTTCGGTATGGTTTCGGTACAGCAGGAGGAAAAATACTAAACATAACTTGCTTTTTTTAAATTTAAAAATGGTTTACTAAACAAATTGCTCTTTCTTTAAATAAATTCAATTATAATTAATTTTTCTTAGGGATAAAAATCTTCCTTAGCTTCTGTTCTAAACTATAGGGAGCACTTTTACATTACTGTAAGGCTACAATTAACAACAGAGCTCAAACTTAAATTCAATTACTATTTATTTTAACTATAATAATCAACACTCAAATTAAAAAAAATGTATGCAAACATGTAAATTGTTTTTAAATTAACTTCTAAATTTACAATTTCTATTTGTTGGTGAAATATAATAATTTTAGTCATAACTTGTTTCATAAAATATTTATTTAAACATATACATTAAATATTTAAGACATCACTAACAGGTAAAGTAAATATAATGAAGTATAGTCTAATATTTCGCAAAATGCTCTTCACTAAACTTCATTTCTCTAGCAAATAACCACCTGTAGACACTGATGACTTGCCTGAGGTAAATGAAATGCTGCGTGACATTTTGTTTACAAGCTGTTTTAATCACGTCTTTCTGTGGTTGAAACACTATTTGAGCGATTATGTGAGGGGCGAGATGTTTATTCATGTGTATTTCACATTAAAACTAGTAATAAAGAAGAAGGGGTGATCACGCTCATTAGAACTGAGGCATTAAGGTCTTTGCACGCTGAGTCCAAAATTTTCACAGGTTAAAAAATATATATGACCTCACATTGTGTCAATCACGTTTACAAACTGCTTCCGAAAATTTTGTCCGTCATAAAAATTCTGATCAGGTTCAATTTTCTGTGTTTTCGCATCCGTTACAAGCATTTTGATAGAAAAGGATGATGAATATGAGAAAAAAAAACGCATATGAAACATGAAAATTTCGGAATCAGTGTGCAAGGAACTTTAGTATGCAGCGATCTGTCATGCCACATCAAAGAGCATCAAAACGGCATTTATTGTCTTAATTTCCTTAAAAAAAAAAAAAAAAATGGAATGATTTGTTCGATTCACATGCGTATCGAAACGAAAGACTTATCCCGAAAATTTTAAGTACGAATACGTGTACCGTTACACCCCTATAAGTTACTTTAACAGAGAGTTAACAGACAATTAGTTTGAATGACTACAGTACAGATTTGTGATTTTAAGTGGACTCTTGAACCAATATGATCATACCATTTGGAGTTTGATACTCTCATTTTATTATAATCTATAACCTTTAAACAAACAGTTGAGTCGTGTATTTCTCTCTCTCAGGCGTGTTTGGACTTTACGTGTTTGAATTCTTCAGTTCTGGATCATAGACAGAAATGTGACTCTCAGAGAAACTGCAACAGTAATGGAGTAAGTTACTAACTTTTAAATCCATGTTTTTGGTGTTAATGTGAATAATTCATCAGTGCAGGTCAATCCTTACTACTTCTTAGTCCCACTTACTTTTCAACTTCATGTAGAAACCACTTTTCACTAAATAACCAATTCATCAACCCTAATGGTGTGGTTTTCTCATAGGTGTGTAATGATCAGTTCCATTGTCATTGTAATAATGGCTGGGCTCCACCCAACTGTGACCGAGCCGGCAGAGGAGGAAGTATCAACAGCGGTCCTGCACAGATCTGTAAGAGCACACTCATTCCGTCTCAGTCTCTAAATAAGCAAAACACACACCAACATGTTTTAATGGTTATATCATCCCTTTGAAACTCTTTCCTCATAGATTACTCCCTGAGAGATGGACTCTTGATCTTTTTTCTTCTGGTGGTGCCAGTTTTGGTGGTCATAATAATCATTTTGCTCTACGTGTTCAAAAGAGACAGTCTCAACCGCTGTAGAAAGCACCGTCCTTCCAAAAGCCAAAGGTCAATCAATCATTATGCTATTTCTTTTCATGGCATTTTAGTCTTGGAACTCATGTATTATGTTCAATCTTTAATGTTTTAATATTGCTTCTTTCATTAGTAAGCAGTGACTGCTTTACATGCATATTAATATTCCGATATTAAGCAGAATATTCTAAGTATTGAGTCGCGTAAATGCCACAATACGATTTTTCTGATTCTTTTTACAACAGTATTCTGATTTCTCAAATTCAATTTGGAATCCAGAAGGAATTGTGTTTCCTAAATGTTTATTTGTGTAAAAATGTTAAACAGAGGCGTTTTATATTTGTAATATAGGTGCTTTATATATTTGCAATGATAGGAAATAAAAAAAAAACATCAGCGCATTTCTGTAGTGACAATAAGACCACTTTTTTAAACAGAATTATTAAAAGAATTTATTATTGTTATTATTATTATAATTTTTAACGATTGCCTGACCCTTTCCATTTCATGGCTGTTTTGTTGAGCATATTTGAAGATGAGAAGTGTTAGACCTAATTAAAAAGTAATCCAATTAATAATAGTAGCATTATTTATTTATATGATTTGTTGTGTGTTGTTTTGGCACCTAACTCTCAAAAGAAATAAAGAAAATCAGATAACGGCAAACACGGCCACAAAACAGCATTGAAGAAATTGCACCTTATGGTATGTGCAGAAATGTGCCTAGTCAATAGCTAAAAGAGAAAGAGCAGTAATATTTTTTTAGACCAGCAACTTAAGATTAAAAATTTCTGCTGCTGTGATGTCTACAAAATATACACATTAACATTTACCAGTGCTTTCCGTGGGAAGGATAATAATGTCATGCTAATTGCGTCAGACCGGCACATTCTGCACTGAGCCTCAGTTGCATAGACAGGAGGCATGTTTGAGCTGAAAATCACAACTGGCTTCATTTATATACACATAGCATGAGTTCCTGGTAAAGTTGGATTGCGAGTGGCATGTGAAGAAGGTGCAGGTTTGAAATATGCAACACAACTGGTGAATTCACCCTGAGATAGTTTATGTCAACAAACACAAACTTGAAATTGCTGCCAAATCTTCTGAAATCAATATTTTGTTTAATATTTTGCGACAGGTCAACGAATGCAACAAATGGTCCATCAAATGTGGAAACAAACAGCAATGCAGCAAGAGCGTCCACCCCACAGTCCAGGACAGAGGTTAAAAACCGATGTTATTTTAGTATCTTTGATATTCTATTGTAGTTTTTGTTAATATTTTGAATTAGACTTTTTTTTCTTTGTTTCATTGTTTTTAAATTTGTCTATATAGTATTTATAATCATTTTTATTTTATTAGTTTTAGTTTATTTCATTTTAGTTATTTTAATATTTGAACTTTAAACAAAAATGAGAAATGTCATCTTGGGAACTTTTTTAAATATTTTATTTCAGTTAAAGTTTATTTAATTTCATGTAACAATTTTGTGTGTGTGTGTGTGTGGTTTTAGTTAATGATAATAACCCTGTTTTACATAGTAAACCACTCACACACAATTATACTTATAACTTAAAGCCCTAACCCTGACATGACCCTAACAATAGAAACATGGCTACGAATACACTGATACAAATGAGCTGTTCTGTTCTTTGTGTGTGCAGATAATATAGAGATGTGCCAGAGATTACTGATAAATTCATTATACCTTGCTTTCATTTTCACAATTCTACTACTGTATGTCCTGACAACACACTGAAGTTACTCTAATGAACCACCCTGAACCCTTCATTTAGCATCTTTTAAGGATTAATAGTAAGTCAACTTCTGCTGATCAACTTTATGGTAACTTTCCCCACTTCTTTTGTTTCTTACAGCCACCTAAACCAGCATATCCAGTGGATACCTCAGTAACTCAACCAAGGTAATAGCACTAGAAATATCAAACCCAACCTAAGTTTTCTGTGCTTTCTATTGATTTATTGGTGGTGTTTGCCAAGGCAAGCAACAGACCTTTAACAATAAAGTCCCAATTAAAGTAAAACTGAAGTTTAAGCTAGAGTACACAAAACAATGGCAAAATTTGCATTTAGAAGATTTATGCATTCAAATTCAGTCTTTTTCACCAATATGGATCAACAGTTTTGATGACATTAATTCTTCACTTCAGTTTCTCATCAGATTGTCTGTCCAATAATATGCTCTCTAGATTATAAAAACATGTCTAGATTATTAACGGTGTATGAAATTGGTCATTTAACCTCTTAATGATTAAACAGATGTACCATAATAAACAGCTTTGACAAGAAAATACGACAATTCCATGCACCGACATAAATGACTTACTTTTCAAACTACACATTATAACTTGCTGGACTGTGACATAAATAAAATGTTATTAACTCTTTTTGAAAGGGCATGAGCCTTTGAAATGTCCCAACCTGACTTCTTGTTTCAGACAGAAATATGTTAAAAAATTGAGAAAAATTGCGCTCAAGCCGACTTTTAAGTATCACATGTTTGGTGTTTATCTTTGATGCAAATGGAGAGATCCAGGCAGACGGAAGTCTTTCAGTAAAATTGTAATTTATTGAAAACAAAATTATAAGTGATAATTACAGATGATGATAATGATAAAATTAATGGAAAAAGATTAAAAATGAATACAAAATCCAAGCATAATCCGAGTATATTCTGCTAAAATTTCTGAGAGAGTAATCTAAATCAAAGTATAATAATCTTCACAAGTCAAAAGAAAACAAAGGCTTTTGCAACATGTGCTGAGTAGAAGAAAAGAAGAAAAGTCAATTGGAAAAAGTGTGTATATATATATATATATATATATATATATATATATAATATTGGAGACTTACGTCCTCTTACAACATCACAAGATGTTTATGTCTGATCGACAGACATCAAATGAATTTAATCATTGTGTCACTACACACATTTTGCCAAATAATTTTCTCCATCTAAATTAAGTCAAAGTGAAGTCAAAGCGAGGTCACGTTGATGTGATAATAGGCAATAGATAAGATCAGATAAAAATAAAAACGGGGCTGTGGTTTTACACCTTTTGCACAGAAACAGTAGATCTTTGTAATATTCACACATCAAATATCACTTTGCATATACCAGCTCTTGGAAAAGAACACTTAGTACCCAGAAAAGGAGAAGACAAATTTAGAAAACATCCTTGCATGTAAAAAATATTTTTGCTGAGAACAAGTTTCCATCATCCTATTAACATCTTTTAACCTTTATATGTCAGATGTTAACGGAATATGAGTATAAATGGAATTAATGGTAGTAAAAGAGAATAAATTAATAATACTTGAGTATATGAATAACATAAGACAGTAATATGAATAAGGCAATAAGGTAATGTGGAGTAACAATAAAAACAATAAAGAATAATTCATAATGAATACACTGTATATATGAATATAAAAAATAAGTAAATAAATATTTGTGCTTGAGACATGACATGATAGCTGAGATCTAGCTTTTTGGAGAATAGGTGTGCTAATACATTTCTATGGAAGCTTGTTTCCAAATTGAGAAATAAAAAGTTGTCTTCAAGCTTCCATAGAAATGTATTAGCACACCTATGTCTCCAAATATATATATATATATATATATATATATATATATATATATATATATATAATTTTTTTTCCTCAAATTTTGTTATACCCCACTTTTCTGACTTTTTTTCAGAATTGCAAGATATAAACTGTAAATATAAAAAATGTGAAGTTTGTATCTGAGAAAGCAAAGTCTGAATTTTGAGAGACAAACTCACAGTCTGTGGCAGAAGTGTAGGTAATTTTAAATATAAGTACAATGTAACATGCTATGTACAGTACATTTTACTGAATCAATTTCAATGTTAGTACACAGTAGTTAAAGAAAAGTTGTTAAAGACACAATATAAAGTGGGAAGACATGTCTAGCAATATCAATAATCAAAAACTTGGGCAAGTAAGCAAACAAACAAAAACTCTATGCAACAAACCACTCGGAGAATCCTAGCAAATTCATAGCAACATGCCTACAACCAATCAGAACGCCTTAGCAACCACATAGCAGCACCCTTGCGCTGGCAAACACCATTTACTTCAGAAAATGTTGAAAAATCTTGTTCATATGTATTTGAAAACCCTTTTCTCTCTGTTATTTCACTGGTGTAAAACTTGTCATGAGTCATGACTCAACTGATCTGCTTCTCAACCTCACAGACAAGGGCCAGGATTCCCCAGACCAATCCCACCCAGACAGACCCAAGTACCAGTATGAAGGCGGCGTGATGTTGCACAGTTGTTACTTTTTGTATTGCATTCTTACTTGACCCACTTTTCCAAAGAAATCTTCTGCAAACCTGCTCTGAATTATCATCACCCTTTCTAGAATTTAAAACAGATGAAGGACCAATGCTGTTCTGAACTGGTCGGGGAAAAGTATATACTGCTTATAATTATTTAAAACAATGTTTACAGAAATATATCATTTTCTTTTACTACAGTAAGTGATGACAGCATGAAAATCATATGACGGTTGTTAATATTTATTGTCTTTGGGGGAAGAATTCACTTCCCTAGATTAAGCTGCACTGTAATCCTGAGTTCAGTTCAGTGCTTCATCCAGGACAACAAACTAGAAATATGTTCCAAAGTTTGCCTATTTAGTAACTTTCAGAATAAAGGTTAATCATTTTTTTTTATTATTTTTATTTTTTTTTTTAAAGAAACATTCTGTTCTGTTAGTTCAGCTCTTTTAAAACAATTATTTTGATGCAAATTGTAAAATTTGTAATTTTACCCACAAAATCTCTATTTTATATGTACCATAAATGTCAAAATGAAAATAATAAAGTCTGTTCTATATTTAAACTGTTAATCTATTGCACTGGTCTTGCTTAAATACCTGAAGTATGAGAAATTTGCTGGATTCACTCTTTTTTCATATGTGACCCTGGACCACAAAACCAGTCTTAAGTCGCTGGAGTATATTTGTAGCAATAGCCAAAAATACACTGTATGGGTCAAAATGATTGATTTTTCTTTTATGCCAAAAATCATTAGGATATTAAGTAAAGATCATGTTCCATGAAGATATTTTGTAAATTTCCTACTGTAAATATATCAAAACTTAATTTTTGATTAGTAATATGCATGGCTAAGAACTTCATTTGGACAACTTTAAAGGTGATTTTCTCAATATTTAGATTTTTTTGCACCCTCAGATTCCATATTTTCAAATAGTTGTATCTCAGCCAAATATTGTCCGATCAAAACAAACCATACATCAATGGAAAGCTTATTCATTCAGCTTTCAGATGATGTATAAATCTCAATTTTGAAAAATTGACACTTATGACTGGTTTTGTGGTCCAGGGTCACATATTATATTTCTGCAGCACTGTCTACCTGATGGTACTTGTTAACTTTATTATTGATTGATTAACTGCTTAATTGCAGTCGCTCATAGATCATTGAAAATAATACTGTACAGATTCCAGCCATAATTGACCACCTTTATATTTTTGTGTTTCTCTCTATCGCGTCAAAAGTTGTATTTTGCATGTTGTATTTATCTGCGATGATTAAAACGAGAGAATAAATATAAGTAGTATCTATCTGTCCGTCTGAGGATGACATATAAATCATTGTACGGCGAGTCTGAAGGCTCAGAAATCGCGTTAGGTTGGACGGAGCAGTCATGTCGGAGCAGGAGTCTCTGAAGAGCTCCAGCGCGAGGAACCGCGGAGGAGTACAGCGAGTGGAGGGCAAACTGAGAGCTAGTGTGGAGAGAGGAGATTATTATGAGGCCCATCAGATGTACCGGACATTATTCTTCAGGTGAGCTTCATCGTTGTTACAGGGGTAGTAATGACTGGCCGGGGCCCTGTCGCTTCCAGATCGTTCTTGTTGTCAACGGAGCTCGTTCCTCGGTTGTGCTGATTGGCCAGTTGCTCATCCTCACCCGCCCCTTGAGTCATATCTTATCTCTGATTGGCTAGTCTCGACGTCGTTCATGTCATAATATCAGCGTGAGCTATGTTGCTACATGCTAATCTGAAGAACAAGGTTGATTATCAATTGGACCAGCTGATTTATCTGTCAGGTATATTGTAGTATAATAATACTTCCCCAAAAAACAATATTATATAACACGACAGTAAGATAATTCCGTCCATTTCTTAGAATTTAATAATTTTAACAACAGAGCTTGGAAACCAGCAGAATTGTGAAATTTCACCTTGTAAGTTTAAAGTCTCTCTAAAATCTTCCGATGAATTCAGACAAATGTGATAAAGACAATAAAATTATTTCTTAAAACTACAATGAGCTGTCTACCTAGGCTGCATTTTGAGCATCACAGTCTCATAGGCTTTCTAGTGGGCCATCATGATTTCAACCTATATAAGCAGCATTAGTTTGTCTTTGAAAATAGCATTTTAATAGTCAGATATAATGTTTTATTGCCTTTTCATTGGAGAAAAATAGGCTAACTGCTTATTAATATTTGCTAAGTCACAAGGTGCAATCTACATTAAGGAACATGCAGAAAAAAGGAGCCTCATGACTGTGTGTCAAACTCAAGTCTCAAAAAAAATAAATAAATAAATAAATTTCAGATAATGCAGCCTTTAATGGCAAGGTTAGTTCAGGTTGCAAAATATTGTGTGATGGATCTCCCTGAAAATTCATGTTTTTTGTTACGTATGCAAAATATTTTTAAAATTGAAAAAATAAATGTATGAAAAGTATAGTCAGTCACGTTTTCATGTTTTTCAAAGAAAATGTTTTTGCATTTTATAAGGCCAAATAAAAATTAAAAATGTAATAAATGTGTCAAAGCCAACATGAAAACTTGATACATGTGCATTAAACTTGATTTTTTTTTTTAAGTATATTTTATTATTTATTTATTTATTTAATTATTTTGGCTGTGTCCCATGAGGACTGTATGACCTTTATCTCAGCCACAGAAACACTGTTAATACCATGTTGCTTTGGGTGCAGGTACATGTCACAAGCGAAGCATGCAGAGGCCAGAGAGTTGATGTACAATGGAGCGTTGCTCTTCTTTAGTTATAATCAGGTATGTGTTCCTCTGTTATCAGTTTTAGGTCAGTCAGAGACTATAACTTATCATGTCATGAAATCTCTGAACAGGTCAGTTGTTACTGGTTCACAATTAGTTCACTTTTTTCCTCAGTAAGATTTCTGCACTAATGTTTGTTTTCTAAACAGCAAAACAGTGCTGCAGATCTGTCCATGCTGGTACTAGAGTCCCTGGAAAAATCTGGGGCCAAAGTAGATGATGAGACACTAGGTGAGTTTATTGAACGTTATATTATTAAGACTGTTGTGCTGGTGATTGTTATTATTATTTGGCAAACAGCTAGAGGTGTGGTTATATTCAACTTTATCTGTAGTTAGAGCTGAATTTTCAGAATATTCAGAAGGTTTATTTATTTTTAAGCTAAAACAAGTGTGTAAATATTGGTAGCCAATGATGAGTTCAAATGTACTGCAGCACCAAGCTGTTAAATGCAATAGCTTTGCAATATAACTAAGACAATATTATTTTAATATTTATCTTATGTTTTTACACTAGCTCCTTCAAAGTTGCTGAAAAGCTGTGTTTTTTTGGGTCAGTCAGTGGAACCATCATTTCAACTAACTGCCAGTTAGATTAAAAATGTTTAATGTATGGATGAAAATAGTGGTTTAAAATAATCAAGGTATAATCATATATTTCAAACTTTGCTGCTGAAGTTCAGTTCTGTCTTAACACTCATTTAGTCGTCAAACTGAATTAATGAAAGGAAATTTCAATTGCAAAATGAGAAGCACATTAAAATCTGCCTAATATTGACAATATTGGTTAACTTCATAACGTCAATAAAATAATACATAAATATTCAACATTTCCCAACCTTACACAATCTACAGTACCTATAATCTGCAGCAATTACATGATAGCCTTTTAATTGTGTAATTACATTCTTGGTGTTTGTTCTAGAACATTTGGCTAAACTCTTCAGCCTGATGGACCCAAATTCACCAGAGCGAGTGGCATTTGTCTCCAGAGCGATCAAGTGGTCATCAGGAGGGTCAGGGAAGTTGGGTCACCCCAAACTACACCAGCTGCTGGCACTCACATTGTGGAAAGGTAAAACAGACATTACAATAATCATTCAGTAAATGCTAAAGGAACAATCGGCTGTTTTGAGAATGGGTATCCCACATTATTTGTTTGTTTGCATTTAGAGCAAAACTACAGTGAATCACGCTATCATTTCCTACACTCATCTGATGGAGAGGGCTGTGCACAGATGTTGGTGGAATATTCATCAGCGCGAGGATTTCACGGAGAGGTGGACATGTTTGTAGCACAGGCCGTCTTACAGTGAGTTCTGGAGTTTGAAAATTCTATTATTATTTTTACACCACAAGAAAAGAATGTATAGGCCGCTCTGCTATACAGTGTACAGAAGTGAATCAGGACTGGGGCTGTCTAGCTCCAAATTTACTTAAATTGGATGAAAACGAAAAGAAAATAGACTTTTGCATTATATTTCATGTCTTCCAAAGCCTTATGATAGCTTTGTGTGAGGAACAGACCCAGTTTTAAGTTCACAGAAAATCTTGCTTTCTGTTGCTCAGTTATGTTCAGATGTGACATCTGATGTTTCAGGTTTGATGTTGTGACAGTGCAATATGGCTAGTTGTTATTAAGGTCAAACCTGATGGGACTTGTCTAACACCATCATGTTTGAGAGCTACAGCAGAAAAATGATGTCTCTGCATGTCTAGGGGTGTAACGGTA
This sequence comes from Spinibarbus caldwelli, assembly GCA_039654775.1. Lineage (NCBI taxonomy): Eukaryota > Metazoa > Chordata > Actinopteri > Cypriniformes > Cyprinidae > Spinibarbus > Spinibarbus caldwelli. Next base: position 22,301,917 of record CM077257.1, read on the forward strand.
GACAAACATGACGGTTCAGTACGTACCTCGGTTTTGATTTCATGGTTCGGTATGGTTTACGTACAGCAGGGGGGAAAACTAAACACAATTTTTTAATTATTATTATTATTATTATTATTATTATTTATTAAAGAGTGGTTTACTGAACAGACTACTCTTTCTTTAAATAAATTCAATTATAGTTAAAATTTCCTAGGGATATAAATCTACCTCAGCTTATGCTCTGAACTAGCCATTTTAGATCCCTTTTACATTACTATAAGGTTACAGTTAACAGAGCCCAAACTTAAATTGAATTATTATTTATTTTTTAAATATAATAATCAACACTCGACTTAAAAGATTGTATTCAAACATGTGAATTGCACACAATGCAGTTTTTAAATTAAATCCTAAATTATTACATTTTTATTTGTTGTTGAAATATATTCATGTACACAGTGGCTGTCATAACATGTTTCATTACAGATTTATTTAAACACATTAAATCATTTAGACATCACTAACAGGTAAAGTAAAATATGATGAGTATATAGTCTAATATTTAGCGAAATGCTCTTCTCTAGACTTAATTTCTCTAGCAAACTAATGAGCTGTGGACACTGATGACTTGCCTGAGGTAAATTAAATGATGCATGACATTTTGTTGACAAGCTGTTTTATTGACGTCTTTCCGCAGTTGAAACACTGAGCGATTACATGTGGCATTCATGTTTATTTCTCTTAAAACTACAGTAGTAGTAAAGAGGAAGGGATGATAACGCTCACTTGTCCTCCATGCTGCCGTTTGAACTAAGGCGCCTATACAGCGATCTGTCACACCACAAAGTGCGTCAAAACAGCATTTATTGAAAATTTTTCGGTACGAATATGTGTACGTTACACCCCTAAATAAACTTTGTTCCCTGAGGGAACATCAGTAGCATATTAAATCAGTAGCTGAAGCTATGCAAAACACCTTTCTCCAAAAATACCGAATCCCTGTTGATTAACTTCAGTTAGAGCTGCGCAATTAATCGAAATTGAAACGAAATTGCAATTAAATTGTTCGGTTTAGTGCGATTATGAAATCGTGAAAGCTGTTATGTGCAGCTTGTCAGTGAGGTACGGCTCTGTGATCAGTAGTAAATGCTTTATTAGTAAATGATTGAGCTGCTTATAACGTGCATTTTAAAAAGTAACTCGCTTCAAACATCTTTCCAAACATGAGAAGCATTTTGTCAGAATCAGAATCAGAAAGAGCGGTATTGCCAAGTACGTTTGCACATGCAAGGAATTTTTTTTAGTATCACAGCTTCCAGTAAACAGAGGTTCATTTTTGAACCCCTTGTCCAAAAGACAACATTTAATAACATGTTTTTACTCTAAACTCGCTTCATAACGTCAGTCGAGTGTATTAAGTAAAATCCTTGTTTGTTTGTTTGTTTAACACCATGCCAACTTCTATGGATTTTTTTCATGCATTGAATGAAGTTCAATCTTTTGTTAATTCAGCTACCTGTATATGGGATTTCCTGGAACTACGTGCATTACCTTTCTTCTGTGGGGTATATTTGGAGTTTCAGGCCTTCTGACCTTTGGATGGAGATTTACTGATCACAGAACCGTGTTTCACTGACAAGCTGCACATGAAAAAAAAACTTAGCCTTTGCCGCATCGCGACTATTGTTTCATTTCAATTAATCGTGCAGCTCTAACTTCAGTGTAAAACACTGGCCAATGGCGTTTGAGTGCGTATAATTGATGGCGGGCTTTCTGCATGTATAAAGTGGTGCTGTTCACCAATTTCTCAGAATGTTTTCACTGAAGGCAAGTAAATCTTAGAAATTTGTATGCAATGTTTCATTCCCTCATCTTATGAAAAATTAGGTTACGCAACCGGAGAAATTTCCTTTCAATCACATGACACTGCATCAATAACTGACTCCTTGGGGAACAGTGTCTAATCACACCACGTTGTAGTGCAGAACTGGCCTGGCCTGGCCTGGCTCAAGAGTGGAGCCGTTACCTGACTTGGTCACGTCACAGTGGCGATTTTGTTTAGGTGTGGGGTCAGGTAAGGGACATCATTTAAATTGCATAATTTAGAATCACCACCACCAGTTTGAAAACACCCACAAAGTTCAAAACGCCCACTTTTGTTCTGCAGAGACACCCATACTTGAGACACCAAGTCACATTACCATTGTAACCCATCACATAATCTTATATCACATCCAATGCAACCAAAATAATGGTGAATACCACCAGCAGACATCTTAAAAATCTTAATAAGGGGCAACTGCTGTTCATCAACTGCACAGAATAAACTCAGCACAACATAAAAGACAGCACTGTCATAACCCACTCAACACAGACAGCACCTGTGATACAAGCGAAGATACAGCTAGGTTATAAAACCTAGCAAAAGTATCAGGTGAGGGCCATCCTATCACCATGCAAATGTCCTAGATGGACTCAACATTTGCTCACACCAAGGAGGAAGCCATTTCTCTGGTAGAATAGGTTCTTACTCCAATTGGGCAGTGCAAGCCCTGAGATTCATAAGCCAATGAAATGGCATCCACAACCCGGTGTATAAACCTCTGTTTCAATATAGGAATCCTATAGTATGACCCCAAAAGGCTGCTTAGAAAGCATATTCTGGCTGTAGTGATGAATATAGATATACAGTGCCCTAACAAGGCACAAGATGTGTGAAGACTGTTCAGCTAGCCCCTCGGTAAGAAAAGGCTGATAGCCTTATTATCTGAGCTCTGAATGGTGTCGAAAGCACTTTCAGCACACTTTAGGTCCATCAATTTTGTAGGTTTAAATTGATTCTGAAGTCACCTGGCTTAAACCCCAAACAGGCAGAGGTAACCTAAAGCACCTGCATAATAACTACTTCCTTCACTGAAGCCAGACCAAGTAGTAGCGCTGTATTGAAAAGGAAGTGCTTTCATTTTAATTGATGTGGCATGCTTTCTTTAGATCTGTCCAGATGCCGAAAGCTGGTCTGCCATTGCACTGCATGCTCCTCAGTTCATCAAAAACTTGAGTATTAGGGGCTTTCGCAGCAGTGGTATTTCATAGCTCCTAATGGTGGAAGTTCCCACTTTTGGCATGTTTGCACCACAGGGACTGGGAACAAATTTAGTTCTAGGAATGCATTTGGGGGAGGGTCTAACCCCACATAATAGGAACTACAAGTGATTTAAGTGTTTGTTGATTTAGGGCTGCACGTTGAATTAAAACCAAAATCATGGTTTTGCATAATACAATTATGAAATAGCAAAAACTGCAGTGTTTAATTGAATATAAGCACTGCATGTTTCACAGTAAATGAAATCATGATACTCCATGTGTTGTTCTCCACTGTACAGAACTGTACAGGGTTTTTTTTTTTTTTCTTCACTTAAATGGCATCGCTATTGGCAGGCTTATGTCAGTTCCTACTGGCGGTTCAAATGCAACCAAGAAAATGGCCCTGGGAAACATTTTATCGCTGGTGGCTAGTTCCTATAACTAAGTTCCTATAACTACCTGGTGCGAAATCTCCTATTGTCATATTGTCTTCTCCACTTCTCCACTATAATATGTGCTTGCATAGTCAGGGAGTTCAACTCTGACTAAAATGGAAATGTGCTGGCTGGGTTCCAACGTGTTTTTTTTTTTTTTTTTTTTTTTTTTGGCATATTGACTTTGAACCCCAAAGCCTGCATACAATTGAGCAGCAGAGTATTGTGCTCACATAAGACTTTACTGGGACATTAATAAGCAGTCATTGAGAGAATTCAAAACACAAACTCTGCTCATTTTCTAAAGGCAGAGAGCAGCATTTATACACTTTGTGAAAGTGTTTTGGGCTAGACACCGCTTGAATGCAAGGTCAATGAATTAGGTACATTTGTTCCTTCGAATTCCCTCATCTGTGACGAGAAACCATTGGGACATCAAAATGAGCAATCTTCAGATCCACTTAAATAAATGGATGAAGAGCATGAGGGGCCAAGCTTTCTCTCTTCAGTAAAAAGTGGCACATAGCGTTAGACTCTTTGCGCAGCAGCTCAACCACAACCAAATTTCACAGTCTTGGAAAACACAAAAAATCTTGACTTCAGACTCGAGAAGGACTCATCCGATTCACTCCTCTACCATACTTGACCATTCTTCCCTCCCCACTGGCTTTAGGGAAGGGGCGAATGTCAGCTCATGCAAACAGTACGGACGAGGATGTAGGTTCAGGGGAGTGTAAGACATGCAGGAGTTGGTATGAGCTTGACAGGCTCTTCGTCTGCTGCTTCCATGGCAAAGAAGTAGGAGACAGGAGAGCACAAGAAACCGAGCCATCCCCCAAAATGAAGGCAACCCTAAAGCGCAGCATCCTGAGACTCATGTCTTTGCAGTGAGGACAGTCAGTGTCACTAAGAGAGGCTTCAGTGTAGGCACAGCCCATGCAGAACACGCTGCTCTCATGCCCATTAGACAGCTTGAGGGGACCCTTACACAAAGGGTCAGTTTGAAGCAATTTGCTTTTGTAGATAGGAAATAATGCTCTAGTCTTTTCGCCGGAACTTGGTAGGCATGCAGTAGGTGTCGATTTGCTATATTGTCGGCTGCAGAGGTGCTTCTCAATGATGGGATCTTAGTCTTTGGGCTTCTTCTTCAGACGGAGTGAAATCGTTTGGCACACTTGAACACCATTGGCCAGAGTTTTACACTGGGTGCTTTTCAAACGGAAGGCTGCATCCTACTGAGGCTGTGTCCTTCCTAGTTCAGTCCTTCAGAGGCTTGTAGGCTAGAGTCCTCCTTGGCATTAAACACTAGAGTAAGACGATAGCTCCGTCACATACTATTCCTGAACTCACCGTCATGGCACAAAATACTAATAAAACTTAATTTTGGAAAATATTTTGTATTACAACTCTTTATATTATTTAGTTTTCTATTAATGCAATACAATGAATCACAGCCGTTTACAGTCTCCCTGTGGCTTACATTATTAGCAGATTAGTGTAAGTAATTTACACCAAAACAAATGATAGAATTTATTCTTTCATGTCCAAAAATAATAATTTTTGTCTTGCGTTTCATAATAAATTCAGACAAGCTCAGTGCTGACTCATTTTTCGTCAGTTTATTTTCATGAATTGGAATGTGTACACAGGATTGTGAGTGATTGAACGTCGCAAAGTATACATTCCATGCATTCTTCAAATTCAGCTGAATGAAGGATGCAAAACAAAGGATCCTTCCGATTGAGATGGCCTTCAGCAACATTTGATGACGTGGCAGCTAAGATATGCAGCCTTCCATTTGAGAAGTACCCATGGTTTTTTAAGCTACTGACACAATGTGAAGTGAAGCGGAAATGAAAGGAAACAACTTGAATTTGGGTCTGTTTCACACATCAAGCAATCATATAAATAGCATTCAGAAGAATTGTAAAATAGTGCTGAGTCATATGGACTGCTTTTATGATGTATGAACTACTTTTTTACTCTACTCCTGCTTTTTTAAAATGGGTTAAAGTGCAATGATTTAAACTAATTTTTTATGATTGGTATACATCTCTGTATCTTTTCTTGACTGCAGGTTCCTTTGTCTAAAAAATAAGACCAGCGCATTGGTGGTGTTCACCACATACACACAGAAGCACCCGTCTATAGAGAAGGGTCCTCCGTATGTGCAGCCTCTGCTGAACTTCCTGTGGTTCCTCCTGCTGGCTGTGGACGGGTGAGATACTGTCCTCTATTCATGCTCTGCATCTCAGCATCAGGCCCTTTCTGTCTAATATAGAGCATTCAGTTGTTTTTTTTTTTCATGCTCAGTCTCTCAAGGTCCACTTTCATATTCCAACCTTGATCAAACTTATCTGCCTGTAACTTTCTAGTAATCCTGAAGACCTTGATTAGCTGGTTTAGGTGTTTCATTAGGACTGGAGCTAAACTCTGCAAGAAAATGGACCTCAAGGGCTAGATTTGAGAACCCCTGCTCTATATTCTAATATTCTGTGACAAAATTCTACAAATAACCACTTTGACAGTCTTGAGTAAACATTTTCTGGTCTGCTGCTCTATTTTTATGCAGGAGTAAGAATGATGTTGTGTGATATCCGTGTGACAGAGTTATTTTAGTCTAAGAGCTGTGTTGCAGGTTTTTGGCTTTTTCTTTTTCTTTTGTAATGTGAGAAAAAACAAACTGATCTGGTGACAGTATCCCATGATGACTTATTCCTCTGGACTTTCTTCACACTGGTTCTCACTTACACCTTTTCCCCAGCATTTAAAATTTGAAGTTTCTCCCCTTCTCTTCACTTCTGGTGCCTCTTAGCATCCTTTACTGTGGAAACGCAACAGACCAGAGCTCTTCAACTCCAGCCCTAGAGGCCCATTGTCCTGCTGAGTGTATCTCTAACTCTAATATGTGAACAAGCTGTTGAAGGTGTTTAGAATTACTTGTAAATTACATTGGAGTGTTTTTAAAGTCTTCCAGACACTCGCCCTCCAGGACTGGAGTTAAAGAGACACTAGACTAAGTAGCTTTATCTGATATTTTGAATCATCCATCAGGGTTTAAGCAACAAAACGGTTAACACAACCTCTGGATAATTGTGGTTTTATTTCCAGTGGGAAGTTGACAGTCTTCACAGTGTTATGCGAGCAGTATCAGCCATCGCTGAAGAGAGACCCTATGTACAATGAGGTGAGTTAGTAATAGTAATGCTCTTAAACCTATCACAAACATACTTTATTTTTTTTTTTATTTTGTGTTTATTTTTATTTTTTTCTCAGTACCTAGAGATATGTGTTCTGCTTTTGGACTAGTAAGCTGTCTACATCAGTGTCTGCACAATAGATTACAAAAGAGTTTGGCGTTGGCTTGATGCTAAGCTCATGCAATAAGAATAGAGTTACATAAAAAAAAAAAAAAAAAAGCACAGTAAAACATTTTAAAGGTTACAGGCATCACTCAGAGAGATTCACCTTCACTCTTATAATGTGGCATGAGTTTGGTATGAGATAAGACTTTTGGACTTTGTGTATAACATACAATATGTTCTTCTCTTGACCTCAGTATCTGGATAGAATAGGACAACTGTTTTTTGGAGTGCCACCTAAACAGTCGTCATCATATGGCGGTTTGCTAGGTAAGAAACATCCCTACTGCTGTGTGCCTATTATTACATGATATTATATTATATTACATGCTAAAGCAGTCAGAGATAATGAATGACAGTTAGTGATATACATCACCAAGGCTTTGGCACTACACCAAATTGTTCAAAATTGACAAAACTTCACAGATTTCATATTTCTCATTATCACCACATATTGAATTAATAACTCAAATGAATTAACAAATTAATAATTAATAACGAATAATAAAGCTACAATCCAAACTTACAGTACACGTACAGATAAGCTGTATGTACTGTATAGCAAATTATATAGTAAACTGCTTGATATATGGTTGTCCAGCGATATATGAAAAGTTATACAGTAAATTCTACTTTTCCTGCATACATACTAGTCATGTAATGAAATATGTATGATATAGCAAATCTAATATCATTGCAAAATGTAAATGTATTATTGCACAGTTCTATATATGTGTGTGTGTGTGTAATTTATGTTCAACTTTATCCACATACATAGCGTACTGATGTAGGGCGACAAAGTGTGCTATATATACTATAATTTCACCTGCTTAAATATTTGAAGCTTTAATCTGCTGTGCCTATAACGTGTGAAGATTATATAAACTAACATGATTTTCCGTAAAGCTGCTTTAAAACAGTATTGTGAAAAGTGACACTAACTATGGACACTTATTTCTGCCATGGAATAAAAAAAGAATAAAAAGGTAAATGTGACTTCTCTCACAATAAACTTTTTTTTTTTTTTCTTCTTTCTGAATTGCAAGGGGAAAAATCAGAATGGTGAGATTTAAAAAGTCAGTTTTCTTTCTTTTCTTTTCTTTTTTTTCTTTTTTTTTTTTTTAATTCCGTGGTGGAAGTAAGTTTAATGTTTTTGTTCAGCATACAGTGCCTTGAAAAGGTTTTTGCCCCCTTCCTGTTTTTATTTTATTTTTTTGTCACACCTAAAAGATTCAGATCATCAAACTGATTTTAATATTACACCAAGATAATGCAAGTAAATAAAAAAATGCTGTTTTTAAATGATGATTTCATTTATTAAGGGAAAAAAGCTGTCCAAATCTACCTGGCCCTACATGAAAAATTAATTGCCCCCTCCTGTTAAATCATGAAAGAACTGTGATTAGCCACATTTTCAGAAAGCTGAGTTAAATTTCACTAGCCACACCCAAGCCTGATTACTGCCAGACCTGTTGAATCAAGAAATCCCTTAAATAGAACCTATCTGACAAAATGAAGCATGCTTAAAGAGTAACACATCACGGTGCGATTTAAAGAAATTCAAGAACAGATGAGAAACAAATTAGTTGACAGTCTGGAAAGGGTTATAAAGCCATTTCTAATGCTTTGGGACTCCAGTGATCCACGGTCAGAGCCATTATCCACAAATGCAGAAAACTTGAAACAGTGGTGAACCTTCCCAGGAGTGGCTGGCCTACCAAAATTACTCCAAGAGTGAAATGATGACTCATCCAGGAGGTCATAAAAGAAACCAGAACAACATCATCTAAAGAACTGCAGGCCTCTCTTGCCTCAGTTAAGGTCAGTGTTCATGATTCAGCAATAAGAAAGAGACTGGGCAAAAACCGCATCCATGGGAGAGTTCTGAGGCAAAAGCCACTGCTGACCAAAAAGAACACAAAGGCTTGTCTCACATTTGCCAAAAAATATCTTGATTATCTCCAAGACTTTTGGGCAAATATTCTGTGGACTGATGAGACAGAAGTTGAACTTTTTGGAAGGCGTGTGTCCCGTTACATCTGGCGTAAAACCAACACAGCATTTCATGAAAAGAACATCATACTAACAGTCAAACATGGTGGTAGTGTGATGGTCTGGGACTGCTTTGCAGCTTCAGGACCTGGATGACTTGCCATAATTGATGGAACCATGAATTCTGCACTCTATCAGAAAATCCTGAAGGAGAATGTCCGGCCATCAGTTTGTGACGCACTTGGGTTATGCACCAGGACAATGATCCGAAACTCACCAGCAAGTCCACCTCTGAATGGCTGAAGAAAAACTAAATTAAGGTTTTGAAGTGGCCAAGTCAAAGTCCGGACTTAAATCCGATTGAGATGCTGTGGCATGACCTCAAACGGTCCATTCATGCTCAAACCCTCCAGTGTGGCTGAATTAAAACAATTCTGCAAAGAAGAGTGGGCCAAAATTCATCCACAGCGATGTGAAAGACTCATTGCCAGTTATCGCAAACTCTTGATTGCAGTTGTTGCTGCAAAGGGTGGCACAACCAGTTATTAGATTTAGGGGGCAATTACTTTTTCACGTAGTGCCAGGCAGGTTTGGACCGCTTTTTTTTTCCCTTAATAAATTAAATCATTATTTCAAAACTGAATTTTGTATTTACTCGGGTTATCTTTGTGTAATTTTAAAATTTGTTTGATGATCTGAATCTTTTAAGTGTGACATGCAAAAAATTTTCTAATAATAAAAAACAAAAAAAACAGGAAGGGGGCAAAAACCTTTTCACGGCACTGTAATACACAGCACGGTTTAATCTAAGGATATGTTGTGAAGAGTTAAAAAAAAATAAGATTCTGATTTGTTTTCTTTGTGATAGGAAACCTATTGAATAGTCTAATGGGCTCAGGTGAGGAAGAAGAGGGTGAGGAAGCTCAGGAGGACAGCAGCCCCATTGAGCTGGACTGAAGCATCTGACCGGTGGCTCGCTGGCCCCAACATCGTAAACCAGCCCCATACCAAACCATTCACTAACGTGAACCATGACCAATCACGTATCCGTTTGGGCTCTCTTTTTCAATAACTTACTCTTTCTTGTTATTGTTGGACTTTGTTCTGTGTATAGTTTTTAAAGAATGAAGGTGCAACAATATCAAACTTCCTGGACTGTTGAACAAAATTCGTAAAAGAGCAGAAACAGACGCACTTCAGATGTAATTGTGATGCCCTCCATTTGTAGTTCTACTGAGCTGTTGGTGTCAGGGACCCTCGTTTGTGAGAGGGGCTTTCCTGTCCTGCCACCAAGGGTGGCGGTCGCTCATTGTATTAATAAAAGTAATTAAATTGCTCTTAACTTATAATCCATTCTAATATGCGTTGATAAATTCTACAGTATGATAGCTCAATCAAAACAAGGCTTGGTTTTGTGTGTCTACACAGCTAGATAATACCAGGGATATTTTGGTATCCTTGACAGGACATTTCACCACTTCTGTTACATTGTATGTGTGAGAATGAGAAAAGCACAGATCTTACAAATGTGCACGAGTGGATAGATGAATGCATGTTCGTGTTGATCGGAGTGTGAATGTGCCATTATAAATGTCTCGGTCACCAGGGGGCCGCTTCATTCTCTGCTGAGGTGTGATTGAACGTAATAAAACAACAGAAAATGGATGTAACAAATAGATATGTTCTGTTTGTCTTCATTGCTGTAGATTTTAAATTCAACATGAAGTTAAAATTGCTGCTAGTTACAAATTTTTGAGGGTTGTACAGCAGTATTGATTGTCAACCAAATAGCTATTTGGACATTGTTTTGGAAAACTGTTGTGAGGCTAACACATAATGAATGGTTAATACGTGTTGGGGGTAACAAGTTATGTAATCAGATTACCTTTTTTCAAGTAACTAGTAAAATAACGCATTACTTTTTAATTTACAAGAAAATATCTAAGTTACTGTTTCCCCTTTATTGACTGACAGTCCTCCTGTCCCCATGTTGAAAGAAATCAGGAGTAATTGCAGACCTTTGCTGCTGACCTTCGATGATCCATTTCAGGTTAAACATCAAATTTATGTTTCATTGTTGAAGTAAGAGTGTTGCACTTTCTTTTACTTTGTCCTATTTCTTCTGCAATCCAGAAAGACAGCACAGCTGAAAGGTTTATACATACGTGAATTTACATTTCTTTCAGTTTGAGGCTTATTCATTTCACTTGTTGTGCGAAAGGGTTTTTACGTTTGCCAAAAATATAACAAACAAGCACATTTCAGATGAGAAAAAGTAATGCAAAAGTAACATTATGCTTCATAAAAAGTAATGCAGTTACTTTTTAGGGAGTAACACAATATTGTAATGCTTTACTTTTAAAAGTAACTTTCCTCAACCCTGGTTAATACACCAATGCAATGGCAATAATACCAGCAGGGATTAATTCTGTAGGCCAACACAAAAGTTAGCATCACCCTAGTCCCCTCAACAAAAACCCAACAGGATTTTAACATTGGCTTTTTGTCTGGGTCTTCTACTGAACACAGAAGAAATTTTAAAAGAATGTTGGTAACCAAACAGTTTCTGGTCCCCATGGACTTCCATATATATATTTATTATTATTATTAATTTTTTTTCTCCACAATATGGAAGTCAGTGGGGACCAGAAACTATTACAATATTATGTTCAACAGCAGAAATAAACTCTCAGGTTTAAAACAAAATATTAAAAACTGATTTTGAATTATACTATAATAACACTGATACATACAGCAAGACCTGTTATTATTGAGTTAATGGAGCTTAAGCAGCTTCTAACAAGAAAAATTACAGGGATGTTTTTCCTGTAACAGCATGCAGTTTAGATCCATAGAAATTCACAAAGAAATTCTGAATCTGTAGTCATTTTCTCCTCAAACAAAATCAACAAGATGTCATGATTTAAAACATTTTATTACATAATACCTGGTTAGCCACACAAACTGTACAAAAACAAGTGCAAACTGACATTACAGGCAATCAAATAATAATAGATCGTGACTAGATTTTAGACTAGACTGTAGAAGTTTGAGCCAATGGGAAACTACAGGTTAGTTTCGGTGATCATTTCAATAACACTATATATGAATGTCAAACCATCTCAGGGTTTCTGACAGCCTGTCACTGGAATGTCTCCATCAGCGCATCAGGCTCTGGACTGCAGAGACAGACGTGCCGTCATGTCAGAGAGATGGCTCATGTCTGTCTGCTGCGCCTGATGTTTGATGTACTCCAGAGTCCGCACCTGGAGAGGAGGAGAGAGAGAGGTCAGGGCATTGTATCTGCCACCGAGTGCTAATGCGATACTGCGTACGACTAACCGATGTGCGCGTTTCACAAAAGCCGTGTTTGTGGCTCAGGTTCCACAGGTTGACAGCCAGCTGATTGAGTTTGTTGTTGCGTAGATCACCATGAGCCAACAGACAGCCAAACAGAGAGAAAGCCAGACTGCCCTGTCTGCGCACTCCCTGAAACACACAAACACAGAAATATCACATATCACACCTATAGCTATGCTAAATAATAATAATAATAATACACATATATTTGATTGTCCAGACATACAGTGGCACCAAACAGTATTATTGTACTGGTACTGCATGAAAATTTTACTCTGTTAAAAGCAAAAATATCTAACCCAGAAATATAAAAGTAAAAACATTAAATTTTACTTTTTACTAATAAGTACAACAACTTTTTTTCCCCTTTTGAATTTCAATGATTGCTGAAATCCAGAGACAGATTTATATAAAAGTCTATTTTTTACACTTTTTAAAAAATGTATTTGTATAGCGCATTTCACAATTTATACTATTTTAAAGAAATATCTTTACAGATGACCAATTAATTGATTTATAAAATCAATAATATGAACAAAAACTCAATGAACATTAATGCATCAAAAACAAATTAGTGCTGAAATATATTACAAAATTAACAATAGTGACTTAATCATGAGAATGTTTTGAAATTATTAAACTCAAAATATTACCAAAAAAATATAAAACTTCAAATAAAAAAATATATTTTATCATGAAATATATATATATATATATATATATATATATATGTACTAGAAAGGAAGAGAGAGAAACTGGTAGAAATAAAATCGACTCAGATCTTGTTTTTTAAATATAATTTTCAAATGGTCTGTATATTATGTCCATGTAATATGAACATTATAACTTGCTCCCTTTTTAGATGTATATATTTTACCTTGCTCTTTTGAACATAACTACTTCATAAGGTTTATTTTGTATGAAAAGAGAAAGGTTTATAAAATTATAAAACAAAAAATGTGCTGTTCTGCGCGCACACATTTGTGCAGTATTCTGTCTTATGAAGCAAGCGACTGGATATGATAAAGCAAAAACCTGGACGGCATTTTTAACATGAACAAATTTTGATTAACAACAGGATTTAATTAACAACACTGCTCATGATTATAACAACAGCTCCTCTCAACCCCTTAAAATAAAAGCTTACTGGATGAGAATTCATGAATCAGAAGCAACATCTTTTTTTTCTGTTTAAAATGGTGAATTCAGACATTTTGAATTACTGACTTTGATATATTGTAACATAACTAACGATATGTACTGTAAACTATCTCTATCAATGTGTTTAATTTGTTTCCTTCAGTGTCCATGGACACTTTTATACTGTGAGCCAAAACTTCCAATGTAGAACCCAGAAACTCTGGCTACAAAGAACACGAATGAATTAAAGGGTTAGTTCACCCAAAAAATGAAAATTGTGTCATTAATTACTCACCCTCATGCCGTTTCAAACCCGTGAGACCTCTGTTCATCTTCGGAACACAAAGTAAAATATTTTTGATGGAATCTGAGAGCTCTCTGACCCTCTATAGACAACAAGGGTCCTTATACGATCAAGGTCCAGAAACGTAGCAAGGAGATCGGTAAATATCCATGTGACATCAGGGGTTCAACTGTAATTTTACAAAGCTACGAGAATACTTTTTGTATGCAAAGAACACAAAAATAACAACTTTATTCAACAGTTTGTCTCCTCTACGTCAGCGTAGCGCCATTTTGGAGAATATCCACTGGACGCAAACAGCGTATGCTCTTCTGTGTCAGCCACACCGCACGGATATGTCTTCTACGTATATTTACGCTTTAATTTGAACAAAAACAGCGCATCCGGTATGCGGCTAACACAGAAGAGCGTACGCAGTTTCCATCCAGCAGATATTCTCCAAAATGGCGCTAGGGTGACGCGGAGGAGACGAATTTGAATAGTTGTTTTTTTTTTTTTTCTTTTGCACACAAAAAGTATTCTCGTAGCTTTGTAAAATTACGGTTAAATACCTGATGTCACAAGGATTATTTTACCGATCTCCTTGCTACGTTTCTGGACCTTGATCGTGTAAGGACCCTTGCTGTCTATGGAGGGTCTGAGAGCTCTCAGATTCCATCAAAAATATCTTAATTTGTGTTCCGAAGATGAACGGAGGTCTTACAGGTTTATAACAACATCAGGGTGAGTAATTAATGACAGAATTTTCATTTTTGGATGAACTATCCCTTTAAACCACAGCAAAAAAACGTTCAGTAACTTTTGCCGCTAATTTTTTACTGATAACCAATAACTAACAGTGCTGATTAATCGGCAAACACTATACATCGTTTGACCCCTAATGTCCATTGTCGACAACCACAAAGTGTCACAATACTTTCATTTTGAACACCATACTTACTGTTTTATCTTGTAAAACCTTAAAAAGCTTCTATACCTTGATATTTTGTTGTCTAATGCATTGAGACATTGAAAAATGTAAGATCATATCTGAAGAGTACAGATAATTTTAGAGACACACTCTCACCTCATCTCGTCCCAGCCCCTTTAAATGATCCAAAACCTGACCGATCAGAGTCTCACACAACTTGTTGATCTCTGCGATGAACTTGGGATCTCCTCCATAGAGGGTTTCATTGGAATCCACTGCAACAGGAACAAACATGCTTCCATTTAGACTTCAGTGTCAGAAAGACATTAAGCTGATGTGTTTATTAAATGTCTGCATTTATTCACTGTGGTACCTTTAGGAATGGTGTAAAGATAGCTTTCTTGGCTCATTGCTGCTAGTAATGGTACAGCGCTGATGTAGACACGGATCTTAGCGTCACTGTTGTCCTCCCAGGTGTAGTCCTGCACCATATTCAACAGCCCTCGCACCAGATACAGCACACCCTGCTCTGGATGATCCTACGAGACCAAATCAACAATCACGCTTAGGTATGTAAGATTAACCTAAAACACTCCTGCAAATATTTATGCATGTATTACCGGCACAACGAGCAGTGTGGAGAGGAAGTTGTTAATGAAGTCGAGGAGGAAGGGCTCAGATGATCGCTGTTTACCCTCAATGCTGATGGTTCGTGGGACTTCTGGCAAAAGACTGACGGCTGCTTTCAGAAACGCATCCGCTGAGAAATGGACACAGAAATCAAAATTAAGTTTTCCCAGTCTATATTAAATTCATACAATCACACTCAGTTTTGGCCATTAATGGCAGAGGCTGCACTGATCTGAGGTCAGTTTTGTACACCAACATCTGAAAGCTTTAAATCTTTGATTCTTATATTACATGCCATAATCTTTAATCAAGTCTCATATTCATCAAGGCTGCATTTATTTGATCTAAAATACAGTAAAAAGAGTAATATTGTGAAATATTTAAATATTAATACAATTTCAAACATAACCCTCAGAAAACATTCTAATAGGCTGATTTGGTGCTCAACATATATTTCTTATTAGCAATGTTAAAAAAAATTTTTTTTTGTATTTTTTATTTATTTTATTTTTTTTTGTGTGTGTCTTTGAAGTAGTTATGGTTGATGTGCCGAGGTGGATGGTGAAATTGTGATGAAATGATGGGTTTGTTGAAACCACAAGCAGTTCTGTCTTAGCAAGGTTGAGTTGAAGGTGATGGTCCTTCATCCAGCAAGAAATGTCTGTTAGACAAGCTGAGATTCGAGCAGCTATTGTTGGATGCCATGTAGACAGAGAAGAGAAGTGGTCCAAGAACTGATCCCTGAGGCACCCTAGTAGCTACTTGGATACCTCACCCCTCCAAGATACCTTGAAGGACCTATCTGAGAGGTAAGACTCAAAGCACTGGAGTGCGGTTCCTGAAATGCCCTTTTCGCCAATAGGGTTGACAGGAGGATCTGGTGGTTAACCATGTCAAAAGCAGAGGACAGATCCAGCAAGACAAGTATTGAAGATTTGGAATCCGCTCTTGCCAGACTTAGAGCTTCAACAACCGAAAGCAAGTCACTTTCTATTCATCAAAGAATCCTGAAAATAATTTATCACTGTTTCCACAAAAATATTATGCAGCAAAGAAAAAAATCTACAAAAGTTAATCAGCATATTAAAATAATTTCTGATGGATCATGTGACACTGAAAACTGGAGTAATGGCTGTTGTTCTATCACAGGAACAAATTACATTTTATTTCACAACATTATTGTTTCTTTTGAATGGTAGTATATTTTAATTATCCTTCACAATGAGAGGCTGGAACAAGGATGTATAAGAGCATCTTCAGTCTAAGAGAGGATTTAGCACTCACCTTGGGACAGACACTGGTTGGCCAGTGCTATCTCTCCAGAGAGCAGATAGAGGTTGAGACGGCTGAAGATACTGGTGAGGGACGGAATGGTGATGAAACTGTAGGCAGCACATGCCTGCAAATAAACACAACAAGCAGCAAAAACTCAGTCATTTATGGGCTAAAACAGGATAATGCAGGGATCCAATAGCATTAGGGGGAATCTCACGAAGCCCGTCAATTACAATTTACAAATTACTACTTGAAAAAGTTCCTCATAAGATTCAACCATTAACATTATGTAAAAGTGATACAGAAAAAACTAACCCTGACAAAAGCAGCCGTTTTACGTGAGTGATTGCCTTTCATTACACGTCTGGTCTCCATGGCTAACTGATTCACCGTCTGTAAGAGAGACATTCATATCATCATGACAGATAGTCCCTCAGCACTCCATTAGACTAAAGTTAGACTTTACAGCATGCAGTTTCAATCTGTTTACTACAATACAACCCATAGGGACATTAAAACAGAGTTGAGGACTGAATATGAATAATGTGTTTTAATAAATCCTCTCTCATGACCCTGATCAGATACTACAGCTATGTCAACACAGATATCAAGCCGCATGAGATGCAGGCTGCAAAGTGACCTTGGTGGAAGAGACAAATTTACTACAAAAACAATACATAGATGCATAAGTGAGAATACATACACTGACATGAAAATACAGTTGTTTGCTGATAACAACAATATGCACTCAGATTGTGAGCTATTTCTATAATACAGTTTTTCCCAAACTGGAGTTGATGAAAAGCTAATAATTAATTACATAATAAAAACAAAATTATGCAAATAAATATATTATTAAATAAATAAATATATTAGGGATGCACCAATGTATTGGCCACTGATATTTATCGGCCGATTTTTGATTAATTTAAAGCCATCGGCATATAGGAAATAGCATGAATAGGGCCGATACCGATGGTTTATCAATTAACTGCATGGAGACAATGAGTTGCATGTCTGTCGCAAAATCCATTGTTTTTCTCTGGGCAAAACAATTAAATACTTGCCAAAACAAAATACAATCTGTACAAAATATATGTGAAATCCCCGTGCTCAGCTGTAAATTCATCATAGGTAAATAACACGCTCCGAAGTTCACGGAAAGGAAACCGCTGATGAATGATGTTTTGCTTCTATCTGTATGACCTACCAGCATTTGTATGACCATAAATTACAGAGTAACAGTTAGGAAAACAATGCAGTGATTGAGTCGGCGCTTCACACGCACACACAACATATTTTTGCTAACTCGACACTGCAGCCTGTTCATTTTCAAAATAAAATACAGTTAAAGAAACATAAAAACTTATGAGAGAGGTAGACTTCAGTTTCGCTTTTAAATTAATTCATTTTGGCTTGACGTTTTATTTAGCCTAAATAAAAAAAAAAAAAAAGTTATATATATATATATATATATATATATATATATATATATATATATATATATATATATATATATATATATATAAAATTCCTGAAATGTTGGGACGTTTTTTAAATTTGAATAAAATGAAAAATAAAAGACTTTCAAATCACATGAGCCAATATTTTATTCACAATAGAACATAGAGAACATAAATGTTTAAACTGAGAAATTTTACACATTTATCCACTAAATGAGCTCATTTCAAATTTGATGCCTGCTACAGGTCTCAAAAAAGTTGGCACGGGGGCAACAAAGGGCTGAAAAAGCAAGAAATTTTAAAAAGATTCAGCTGGAAGAACATCTAGCAACTAATTAAGTTAATTGACATCAGGTCTGTAACATGATTCGCTATAAAAGGGATGTCTTAGAGAGTCAGAGTCTCTCAGAAGTAAAGATGGGCAGAGGCTCTCCTATCTGTGAAAGATTGCGTAAAAAGATTGTGGAATACTTTAAAAACAACGTTCCTCAACGTCAAATTGCAAAGGCTTTGCAAATCTCACTATCTACAGTGCATAACATCATCAAAAGATTCAGAGAAACTGGAGAAATCTCTGTGCGTAAGGGACAAGGCCGAAGACCTTTGTTGGAGGCCCGTGGTCTTCGGGCCCTCAGATGACACTGCATCACTCATCGGCATGATTCTGTCATTGACATTGACTAAATGGGCCCAGGAATACTTCCAGAAACCACTGTCAGTAAACACAATCCGCCGTGCCATCTGCAGATGCCAACTAAAGCTCGATCATGCAAAAAGGAAGCCATATGTGAACATAGTACAGAAGCGTCGTCGTGTCTTGTGGCCAAGGCTCATTTAAAATGGACTGTTCCAAAGTGGAAAAGTGTTCTATAGTCAGACGAGTCCAAATTTGACATTCTTGTTAGAAATCACGGACGCCGTGTCCTCCGGGCTAAAGACGAGGGAGACCTTCCAGCGTGTTATCAGCGTTTAGTCAAAAGCCAGCATCTCTGATGGTATGGGGGTGCATAAGTGCATACGGTATGGGTAGCTTGCCTGTTTTGGAAGGCACTATGAATGCTGAAAGGTATATAAAGGTTTTAGAGCAACATATGCTCCCCTCCAGACGACGTCTATTTCAGGGAAGGCCTTGTGTATTTCAGCTGAACAATGCAAAACCACATACTGCAGCTATTACAACAGCGTGGCTTCGTAGTAGAAGAGTCCGGGTGCTGAATTGGCCTGCCTGCAGTCCAGATCTTTCAACTATAGAAAACATTTGGCCCATAATTAAATGAAAAATATGTCATAGACAACCACGAACTCTTCATCAACTGGAAACCTATATCAGGCAAGAATGGGACCAAATTCAACACCAAAACTCCAGAAACTCATAACCTCGATGCCCAGACGTCTTCAAACTGTTTTGAAAAGAAGAGGAGATGCTACACCATGGTAAACATGCCCCTGTCCCAACTATTTTGAGACCTGTAGCTGGCATCAAATTTGAAAATAGCTCATTTTGTGCATAAAATTGTAAAATTTCTCAGTTTAAACATTTGTTATGTTATCTATGTTCTATTTGAAATTCTTTTAGTTTTCATTTTATTCAAATTTAAAAAACGTCCCAACATTTCCGGAATTCGGGTTGTATATATATTTGTGTGTGTGTGTGTGTGTGTGTGTGTGTGTGTGCGCGCGTGCGTGTATGTGCGTGTGTGTGTGTTTACCTGCATGTCATATGAACATTAACCAACATTAGATTACCGTGAACATGCAAATGTGTTTTTAAATCATTGAAATATTAAATTAATCTCAGGGGGCGATTCAAGCTTATAGAAAGGTTTGAAAATCCCTGGTATAAAATCATAACACATTAGGACACAGGCTGCTCACATGAATCAGGTGAATGATGACGGGCTCCAGATTACAGAAAGTTGCTCTGGCTTCCACACAGAAACTCAACTGCTGCTCAAAGTCCCTCCCAAATGACACCTGATAAAAAAAGGACCAAAATATTTAAAAAATCTGTGAAACAAACTATATATATTTATGTTGTAGTTGCTGACTCTGACCATAAAAGTTTACAGTTTAAATGATATATCAGTATTTATTTTTTTGCATTGCACAAGTTTATAAAAAAATATAATCTTTTTATTCTTTTTTTTTTTTTCTTTTTTTTATTCGGAGGTTAAATATTACCAAGCTCTTGATATATGGCAATTTTCATGAGATTTAACTCGATGAATTTATGATGCTGTATGTGATTCCTAGAAAATAACAATTTTTTAAATTCTGGTTTGACTGTCCTGAAATACACATGATTCATATTTGTGTCAGTTGAGCTACTTTTCAATTCCATCTTTTTTGATGATTGATTATTAGATGTATTGTAAGACAGGGACTCACCATCCGAATAAATCCATTGATCAGCAGAGACAGAGCTCTTTTCTCATCATCTAGAGTTAGAGCACTACAACAAAAACCACATGCAAACACGTCAATGTAACACTCTCTAATTCTGCATTACTATTGAGACACTATAAAAAACAGCTCACTCACTTGACAGAGTCATGCATGGTCTTACAGATGTGCAGCAGTGCGTTAAGGATGACTGGATCTCTCGTTGGTTCCTGCTGGTGTCTAAACAGAAAATACATCAGCCTCAACTAAGACAGAAACCTTGTAACTAGAATTAAAATTAACCGAACACTTGTTTAGCTACTCAGAGGAGGAGTTGTTCTAATACTGAATAGTGAGTGACAAACATACTTGATGAAGACCTCCATGATGGATTTACACACCTCCACCCTCACACTGTCTTTCTGGAACATGTCCAGAAAGGGCAAGAACTTCTCCTGCAATCATCAAAACATTATACATCAGCATTTTTATGATCATACTACTTTATTTGAGATTCCTACTCATATTTATTGAGATTATTAAGTATTTATTTTGGACAAAATTCAAAGGAATTTTGTCCAAAATTTTGTGATGTATTGGCCCAAAAAGGATGTTAAAGTTAATCTGATTTGCAATGACAATAAGAAGAATTTAATGAATTGAAATTGAAAGAAATTCAACACGTAATGGAATAATTTCATTAGTCAAAGTCTAGCATTCTGACATAACATAAATGATTAGTATAATTAATTTGAATAATTATGCATATTTATTACATAATATGTAGAATGCATTCTCAACTGAAACATGTTTCTCTAAGCTATGTTTAGCATTGTCAAAATAACAGTAATCTAGTTACTTATTAGCAGCCTATTATTAACATATTGGCTATTTATTGGTACTTATAAAAGCACATATTCTGCATGACCATATTCTACATCCCTAATCCTGCCCAATACCTAACCTTAACAACTACCTAACTAACTATTAATTACCAGCAAATAAGGAGTTTATCGAGGCAAATGTCATAGTTAATGGTTCATTAATGGCGAGAATTGGACCTTAAAACAAAGTGTGACCAAAGTTAATTGTAAAAATGTCATTTTGAAATCTTTTTTTATTGTTTTATTTCTCCATTTCACAGAGGATTTGTCATAAATTAAAACATTATGTTCTAACAGCAGTTGCATTTGAATTCAGATTACAATTCTATATGATTCAAATTCAAGACCTGGCAATCTCAATTCAAATCTGAATGGAGCACAGCCCTGCTAAAGGTCTGTTTTTGCTGTAGCCATACCATTGAGAAGAGCACCGAGAAGTCATGGAAGTAGGTGAGGATCTTCTTTATCACTGACTGCAGCTAAAACACAAAGGAATTGGATGAATTGCCATGACTTCATCATCTGACATCATCATACGTATATGTTTCTTGCGTACCTGTGGATATGCATCCTCAAAAGCTCTGTCTGGAGTCATGTGTTTGATGATATCAGCAAGGACCGTGTTCACCTCCCGTTTCTATGAGGAACAAATTGAAACATGTTAAAAAAAGACAAAAAAAAAAAAACATCTCAGCTAAATAGAGCAGATAACTCACCGTGAAGTGACGGCAGGTAAACTCCACCCAGATCTCAGCACAGTTGATGTAATCCTGAGTTGAAGAACACGCAGTGCATGTGGATTTTATTCAATTTTGTGCTCAATTCATATTACATCTTCTCTTTCTATACTGCGTGCTTTAAAACATTCAGAGATCAACAGAGGTGTTTACCCTTGGACTGCGCACTTTAGTGATGACTTTCCAAGCTTCGTTGAGTATGGAGAGTCTCTCACTCTCTGGAGGGTCAGCACAGGACAGACTGCGACCCAGAGACGCAAACAACAGGTGCTGGAAAAATACAAACATGAATATAAACTATGAAATAGACCCTGAGCTTTTGGCCTGTCTGTAGACTGTAGATGTGTGTTTTGTCACCTTGGGAAATCCAGCCTCATCACAGTCTTTGATCATGCCAATAAAGTCTGTTGCTCTTGTTGCAACAAATTCTGCCCGGAATGCCCACATGACAGAGTTCAGCAGGAGAGCACTATGGGAAAATGAATGAATATCGCAAATTCAAACATAAATGCTGCAGTTGTGAATTCAGTACTAGATTTTTACATTTTCTGAAGATGCATGGCCATGCAAAAGTCACAACCACAATGCTAGTTTGTTCTGGGTGGTCGCTTACTGGTCAAAAACGCCCACCACCAAGTTTCTATGATATTCTAGTCTTAATGGGTTTTTTTTTTTTTTTTTTCACCATTTTTAGGCTTTTTGATTTTTTCGTCCATCTGCTAGGCTAAAATTTTTCAACGAAACAGATTAAAAGGCATCATTCCTGTGCATAGCACAACCAATGCAGGAATTACATGCTTAAGTTTAATATGAAGTCTTAAGGAATTCATAAGTATGAGCAATAATATGAGTTATTCCCTAACTAAGCATCATTAATTATCAAGAATGTCTGTCTCTCACAAAGTCCAATGCGACTAAACAACAAGAAGGCACCATCACTATTCACAAGCTTAATTTTCATCATTTTTGGTCACTTATCGCATGCCATCTGAACAATTAAAAATTGTCCTAGCACTAAAAAAAAAAAAAAAAAAACATTTTTGAACTTGGAATGAATGGGTTCATAGAGATGCACTGTCAGTAGAGAGAGCAGATCTTACTTGTTGCCCAGCTTCTTGCATCTGTCCATCATCTCCGTAAGCAGAACCTTTAAAAGACAAACACATTTCGATCACATTTTGACTAATTTCAAAATTTTGTGACTGGAAATAATGTTCCCAGCAGGGTATGAAATTGACTTTTTTCATTAAGGGGCAATATTTGCCTCCTGGAATTTTATTTATTTATTTAATTTTTTTTTTCATTTAAATTTCTCTCTTTTTTTAACCTTTGTAAGGGATTTTTTTAATAATAATTAACTTTTAAATTTTAAATAAATAAATACTTAAACTGAATCAATTAATTCAATAAATTAGAATACTTTTAGGCTGTTACCAATAAAATAGGATCAGCAACAACAAAAGCCATCTTTACAATGCCAAAGTGGCGCAGAAGCTGCATCTAACATGGTACTGTTTAATGCTGACAAAGTCACTTTAAGGCAAGTTACGCCTCTCGGGCATGCAAGTGCAGCTTCTATCTCTTTGAATGGGGAAACATCAAATTCACCAAAACTGTTCGTCGATCTTATGATTAAATTTCATATTTGAAACCAATATCACCAATGAAATCTGACAACAACTGTATCATAAATGTTGTTTATTTTGCTCAAATAGTGTTAAAAAAGCTTATTTCTCAGGCTAGACCAGCCAGTGCGCATGCGCAGTCCTAGACGCACATCTCAGAACACTTATAGCAACCGGGACTTCTAACAGCAGCTGCAGTGACGCGCTGACTCGATTAGGGATTGGCTCTTTTGCTCAGAAGGTGGGGCTTCGTTCAATAGAGCGGCCATATTGAGTGATGCATTTTTCCCCATTCAAAACTATACGAGTGATACG
Organism: Spinibarbus caldwelli; assembly: GCA_039654775.1. Classification (NCBI taxonomy): domain Eukaryota; kingdom Metazoa; phylum Chordata; class Actinopteri; order Cypriniformes; family Cyprinidae; genus Spinibarbus; species Spinibarbus caldwelli. Next base: position 22,325,796 of record CM077257.1, read on the forward strand.
TCTTGGGTATTCTATAGACTTTGACGTTGCTCAAAGGTGGCAAATGCATACAAATGATATGAGATTAACGTAATTTTAAACAGCCTACATAAAGTATACAAATTAAAAATTAAAAAGTCATTACAAAGATGATTTTAACAAAATTATTATTGATATTGTAAAAATGATTATTATTGTTGATCATTAGAATACATATAAAACTTTTTTTTGCGTGGGGAAACGGCATGTCATTTTCTTATAGTCTACAGAGACAAAACCAGCTGAGAAACAATATGAATGAGTTTTTCATTTGCTTTTTATGATCAAGACTTCAAATTGGTTATCGTAGCATCAAAATAAAAAAATAATAAAAATAAAGGTTATTCAAACTGAGTTTAAATTATATACAGAAAAAAAAAGATTGTTTTCCATCACTCAAGCGATCAGTGACTTCGGTTCATTACAAGTTAACGACTTCTGCAATCACGCAAAACTGGCATTTTTGTCCCGAGGCCCCATTAATTTCAGACCTTGGTTCCCAGTGTTACACTGCATTCCATTTAACTCAGAAAGTCAAAATTTCCAATGGAATAGAACACAACTTGGAATCTTGTGTAGAAATGTACAACTGTGCTGAGATGAGATGCTGTCACATGAACACTGTGGCCAATAGCAAATGTCTGCATGGACAGGTATGTACTGTAAAACAGTGCTAACACAAAGCAATAATCTTCTTTGTTGATAATCATACACCTGCAGGTCAGATGCAAGCATTGCACATTGTTGTTTGGCTTTGACTGAGACATTTTTGGTTGACAATCAAACATCTGCAAAGCTAATAGTAGTGCTTTCATCCTTACACGTCCACCAAACATGCAGTGGAACGCCTTCGTGGGCAGAAGTTTGAGTTATCCAGTAGGAATATTCCATGTCTGACTTTGAATTTAACACAGGATTAACTGAAAATTAAACAATTAGTCAAGCATTTCCTCTGAGTGGAGTGTATGTATGTACCTCTGGCGCTCTGTATGCCACACACTGCAGGATCCAGTGTATTGCAGGAGAATACAGGGTCAAATAGATGGGAATCTCCACCCGCTGCAGCACCAGCTGATTCTGCACACTTTCACCATGAATCTGACGGAATGAGGCCAGCAGGTCGAAGAAATTCTTATTGAGACTGTCCTTCAGATGCGGAGCCACCTCCATCCCAACCTGAGAGAACGATAGAGAGCTAGAGTCTCTATGATATGGCTCGGGTCACTCCTTCAGTTTGAAACTACAGGGTTTTTGCTTGTTTTATCATCCACTATGCAACAACTGAAAGCGTGAAATGCCACTTTTTACCAAAAAAGTCGAAGTTGTAGGGAAAACCTGCTAAAATACATAATATGCTCAGAGGACATTATTCTTCTCACCCTGCATAAATAAGCCCGTGCGTATACGGCCACCAGCGGGTCTCCTATTCCTCTGATCATCGCTGTCAGTCTCTGCAGCGTCTCCTGAATCCCACTTAAGGACAGAAAGAGGACATCAGTGACCAATGAAAATACCAACCTGCGTGAACAGAAGTGCTGCATTGCTCAGATACTTACGACTTTGTCAAGAAGCGGTTGCATTTCAGAAGAGCAGCTTCAACATATCTGAGCTAAAGTCAAGGGTTCACAATTACATTCTTGGGGTTCAATTCATATTTATATTATTTTTTTTTCAATCTTTCAATAGTTTCTCATGACCATGATCCTATAAATCTGACTGCATCAAATTTTATATGCAAATGTCTAAGGCCTTCAAATTATTAGCATGATCAAAATACATTTTTCACAATCTTCTGTATGCCTTCTGTCATCTGATTGATAGTTTACACTTTTTTAGCAACGAAAAGGCCTTTTATTGAATTTGTATTGCCTTTTTGCGCTAAAATTTTTACTGACTTTTATAAAGTAAACATAAGAATAACTTTTATTGTCAGTAATATTTCAAGATGAATACTAGATTGAAGCAACTTAGGTTTACTTTATTATCCATATATATAAAGTTTTGGAGAAATCATATTAAAATGTGAGCATCAAATATGAGATCAAGCTTTTGAGGAACATTTATCTCTCAATAATCATTGTATTGCATATATAGAATTATACATTTAGAACTTTTATCATAAAACTAAGCATTTAAATATCATCTTACCAAGACATATTACAGGAAGACAAAATGACAATGGATATTTATATGTATGTATTTTATGTAAACAGTTTGTTAAACTGTTATAAAGATCTGATATTTACTCAGCAAGATTTAGATTACAAGCTAACAGAATTTCACCTTACTTTTTAAAGATCAGTAACTGCAAATTGAATATTTCTGCTCAGTTTGGGCCTTGAGTTTTTCCCTCCTCCAGTATGAGTTCCAAATTCTCCTATATCATACCATAAGAGCCATAAAAGCCTGATGTATCAAATATGATGATAATCTTAAAAAAAAAAAAAAAAAAAAAAAAAAAAAAAGTTTAATAAACTGTTCTATTCCCAAATTATATTTTTGAAAATATTTCATCAACTATATCAGGCTTCACAGGCTTAATCATTAAAACATTTTAAACAGTACAAGTCCTGGTGCTTAAAACACTGCTGTTTGTTTTTACACGCTTATTTAATTTAATCATTTTTTGCATCAACATTTCTACATATGAATTATTTGAAAAAGCTTAAATACTGTCAAAATCCTGCTGAAAAGATACAATCGAGGGACAAGCTCTCTGATGGAGGCGATTTTAAAGAACCAGTTGAGGCACGTCTCTTTAGCGGTGTCATTCACATCATCAGCGGAGAACGATTCTGAGAATGACATTAAAGAGAAAATACATTAAGAAAGTCACAGAGATGGTAAAAAAAAAATAAAAAATATGCTGAGTTGTGATGCATTATATTTTACCTGGTAGAGGATGAGGGTCAGCGCACATGGACCAGATCCTGTCGTACACCAGACCACCTGTACACGGATGACATCACCAAGAGTAACAGACAAACATTTTCCCATTATCTTGCTGCATTTAAATACACTCTTCATGTTAATTAAAAATGATCAGCAGTGAAGAAAGTAAATGGTGAAGCTTGTCATTTATAAAGTTAAGAAACTATTACTGCAGAATGGGGGGGGTTGTTGTCAGTAAAATACAAATAAACAAAAAGATTATTGACATGAGCAACACTTGCCGAAGGTGTCCAGGATATCTGTGATGAGAACAAACTTGCTGGGGTAGAACTGAATTACTGACGTATCAGAGAGCAGCTTGGAGCACTGAGACATAAAAATAATGTGTCATTATATTTTGATGAAGATTTTTTTTCTGCACTGATGAATCATTCACAACAAGACCAGAAATGTGCATTATTAAAGTTAATAGACTCGATTTTGGCTTGAAATGTCACTTGCGTGTATACTGCTGGTTTATGTGTTAACAGGTCCTCATACCTGGATGACGATTTTTAGGGCTTTGACTTTCTGGTCTGAACCCCAAGCTTCCTTCAGAGACTGGTTGAGCTCTTCAATGCGGTTGACATAGTCCTGCTGGGACAGGTTCAACAGCTCCCTCTGGGACCCCTGAGCACACGCCACATATTCATTAACATCTCTACTAACAAACAGTAAAAGCACAAGACATCTCCAGACGAGACCCACCTCCTCCAGGTCGTCCAGTTCCTCCAGACGAGTGCGGACCTTCTCTGACACCGCTGAGCTGGGACTGGATGCTTTACCTTAACACAAACCAAACTATTAAATGTGTCTATTAAGGTTTGTCAATATTTTAAGGTATGTCAGTATTTTATACAGCGATTGCAAAGTTTTTCCTTTTCATAATAATAATAATAATAATAAAACCTTTTTAAATGTGAAAATTAATGGAGGTTTAATGGAGGATCGCACTTCCTGAGCAGCTGAATAACAACAACTGGAATAACTACAAACCAAGAAAAAAAAAAAAGTGTCTTCAAAAACTGATGAACTCACTCTTGTCTGAGCCCATGAAGAGATTCTGTAAGAGAAATAAAAGTTTCATCATCATCTGTCAGAAGTAAAGACTCACAGGATGAGTGAGAGCTGGAAAGCGCTGCACCTACTATAGACAGTTTCTCTGTGGTGGTGAACCTAGACAGGATCTCACCACGCTTAGATGACCACGGCTCAAAATCTGAGCCCACTTCCTCCTCTTTCTCCTTACGTTTCCGTCCCAGCTCCTAAAACAAAATAGTAAAAGTGAAAAAGATCACATTTAACAAATGTTTCATAAATGGATCATAAATGTGTGCTCAGTCACATCATTTTAACCATGAACAGATAATGTAACTATGACAGTTACATGCATATTTAAAGGTATAGCTTATTAAAATAAAAATGACATATATACATAATTAAAATTCAATAATATTTATTCATACCATGACATTTTATTTTTTTGAAGTACCTTTGACATTTTCGTATGGTAATAATTGAGTCTTTTTTGAATTTTGTGAATTTTACCCCAGCAGAGATGCTGTGTGGGAGAGTTGGTGTCTCAGACGCCGCAGCGAAGAGAGACAGAGGATCGGTTCCATCCAACATTGAGCTGAGTGGATCCGGAGCCACAGAACTAGAGGAAGAAGATGAGGAGGAAGTGCTGCCTTTCCGCCCACCACGGCGAGATTTACAATCTGTCACCTGAAAGAAAAAATTATGATCAAACATGTTCATTAATTACTTCTGTCCAAAGTATTTTACAGTGCGCTTATTTCACATTCAATCTTCTTAGCATAATCAGAATTTAGGTGTCTTGATCAACCATACACTTGGCCCCAGTTAGTTCTTCAAGAAGATTCATGTGGATCAGAATAATCCAGATTTAGAAATCCCAAATTTTGCTATCTGGAATTAGCCAAAACTGGATTACCGGTGTTCTAAATGGAACAGCATATCGCAACGTAGTCTACTAGCTGTGTTTGTTTTTTTATTTATTTTTTTTAATCAACAAAACACTGAAAAAGTACAATAATATAAACATGCCCTTCCATTCTCAGTTTCTTTTAAACAGTCAGATGCTTCATCTGACACACAACTTAAAGGGATAGTTCACCCAAAAATGAAAATTCTGTCATCATTTACTCACCCTCAAGTAGTTCCAAACCTGTATGAAAGTCTTTGTTCTGCTGAACACAAAGGAAGATATTCTGAAGAATGTGGGAAACAGAGCAGTTCTGGGGCACCATTGACTTCCATAGTATTTTTTTTTTCCTACTATGGAAGCCAATGGTGCCCCAAAACAGCCTGGTTACAAACTTTCTTCAAAATATCTTCCTTTGTGTTCAGCAGAACAAAGAAATTCATACAGGTTTGGAACTACTTGAGGAACAGAACGTTCATTTTTGGGTGAACTATCCCTTTAAATAGAATTTAAGTCAAGTATTTTCCTTCAATAGAAATTTAAGGGAAATACATATTCTTGATCAACACACACCCTGTTTACTCGAAGAGGACTGAACCTCTAATAACAAGATAACAGTATTATTTATTTATTTTTATTTTTTCATGAAAGCATTTAATGGATATTTAGGAGAGCTGTAGGTGTACCGTGATTGCTTTAAGTGGATGATAGTCACTGAACTCCACTGCTGAAACCTCCAAACCACACATCTGCAACTCACTCTCATATTTACGAGCCCGAGAGTGCCTGTGCAGAACACAAACATATTAATACTTGAGACAGAAAAACATGGTGCTGGAAACGCTAACAAATACCAAAAACGACCAATGTAATATTTTAATTCAGGGCATGGGACCATGATAGCACCATGTATTGTGTTGTTGGACATCACCAAAAGAATGGTATAGTCATGGTACAAATACCATACCATATTTAAGTAGCTTTGGGTAAAACAAGTAAATACCATGGTATTCGACTTTGTAATCATGCAATATCATGGTATCTATCAAAGTAACACAGCAATACAATTTAATACCAACACTTTACGGTCATAACAGTACACCTTCCACTAGTCTTCAGCAATGATTAATCGCTAGTACAGATTATAAAGTGCTTGTTCATCATTATTCCTCTATTCATCAAAAACGTCAAGTTAGAGTTTGACACCGTCATAAATGTCTTAAAAATGTAAACATTTCTTACCACTGAACTGAAGCCATGTTCAATCAGTGTCATATGATCCCGAAGTGTTTGACGTAAGAGTCCTAGTGTCATAATAAAAGTCACCAATATTTTCAGTGCACATTTTTATCTGAAAGACATTTTTAGAATCAGCTTTACACTGTGATTTGATTGACTGAACATTAATGTTGCTGAATCCATCGATTTAATAACTAAAATGATTGTATGATTTATAGTCAGTAACAAAATAATAAAACAAAAAAACATAAAAATGATGATAGGTTCACTGTTACCGTCATCAGTCGTGTGCTCTTGGCTTTCATTAAAATTTAAAGGGCACATTCCAGGTTAGAGACTTCAGTGAGTCGATGTATAGAAAAATAATGTAGGAACTACATTTTCTTTAAAATATACTTTAAAATACGCTATTAAGGCTTCTGGAGTCGTTTTTTTTGTGAGAGAATTTTACTTCCGCATCTGAAAACCGCCAAAACCGGAAGTGACGTAAGGAGAGGGAGAGCGGTCCATTTAAACGATAGGAAAACAATGGATCACAATGACAGCTGGACGCTGAGGAGATTTTAAATGTTTATTTACACTCGTATGATGGACCACAGATACAATTATGAGCCTGCTATGCGGCCAAGAGAGGCCAGGATTAGACAGAACAACGGTCAGAGGAGACAAACTGAGTTGATGTGAGGAGAATAGAGCAGGTGTATTGGTAAGAGACCAGTGTTAGCTAATGTAATCAGGCGATAGCAAAGCTAGTATTGGTCATCTATCAGTATTGATACTTACCAGTAACAGAAACTAATAAGCGTTGATCAAGCGTGTCACACTCGTTAATATCCGACACCGCAGGAGAGAGAGATAAACACGTTTTTGTTTCATTAAGTGTTTGTGTGGTAAATGCAAGGCCAAGGTCACAGCTGAGGAAAGTCAGTGCTGCAGGGAGTTAGATACGTTACATACCGGGTCTTAGTAGAGAATGTAACCCCCACACTGTCTGAGTCTGCACCCAGGCTTTGAGGCTTGCTGTCTGAACCCATATGTGCTACAGATAGCCTATATGCACTTCAGATAGGAGCATAGACCTCTCCAGGCCAGCAGAGATGAGTGTGTTTAGGGCAAAGATAAATTATTACTCTGAGCTAAATACTTGTATGTATAAATATATAGTAAATTAAAGATTTGAAAAATTTAGTTTTTCAATTATAAGTTGCCTATATTTAGGTAGGTCACAACTACCTGTAAGTCACACTTTTTGATGCCATTGGTATATGACAATCAATATTGACAGAATACAGACAAGTTGTCCGCTGGGCCTATGGTGCTCTGGGCAGCCCTTACCTGCATGTTCGTGTCAGCCATTAGAAGACAGTTTACAGAGGAAGGAGGACTTTATAAAGGTTTTGAATGGCCCCATTTTGATGACAATCAATAAAAAATAATCACAATCACAAATTGTCTTATGACTTGTTTATGAAGTTTACATTAGATATATATCAAGCAGATCTGCATTTATGGTTAATTCAATTCAGTTTTATTTATCCAGCACTAAATCATAAATATTATTTCATAGCACTGTTAATACCCAACTCAAAACACAACATTGCAATTGTTAATTAATAAATATATATATATTTATATATATATATATAGATAGATAGATAGATAGATAGATAGATATATAGATAGATAGATGCACCAAACATACACTACCGAAAGAAAAATACCATCTGACCCATTTAACAATCTTTCAGTCTGGGTATCACACTAATGTGTTGTTAACGTGTGTTAAATCGTGAATGCTGTGCTAGATACACGCCAACAGCCTCATCTTGTTGATCCTCTGGAGGGATCTGGAAAGAGGAGCAGGTGTAGTGGAAGACAAGACGGTGGAGTCTGTGGTGACCTGCAGTATTCCTCTCTCAGAGACTCCATAAGGCCTGATGCATGATGCATATGCTGGGAGAAGCAAGCAAAAGTTTATATCACATTCACTGCTGATCATGCTTTTCTACTTGGCCTCCATCACATCTGCATCTCCATTTGGAGTGGACGCTGCAGTCCAGTAGAGGTGGTTCATAACAGCTGGCCTCCACTGCTTCAGATCTTCACACTCCCGTCTTCCAAAGCCTTATAAACACACCACATGACAAAAAATACCAATTAGCTCTGCAAACAGTGTCACTAAACTGTCACTAAACTTGATGGTTATAATATTAGCAAACTGAGGTTAACTTACCAGCTATGCCTTCTCATATAGTAACATTTTTACACGGTTTTTAAAAATATAACGTTATTGCTAATGCTTACAAGCTAGCTGTGGTGCTTTACAACAACTTATATACATCTCGTTGTGTCTCATTATTTAAATAATTATGTTCACTGATTTGGTAGTTAGCAAATGTTAAAAAAAACAAGACTTACAGTGCACAGTCTTGTAAAACATTTTCAAATCCGGTTTAACAGTATTTTCCTACAAGGTTATATATTCATTTGAAGAAAAAAAAATTAACCTGCAATATGCACTTTAAATGTTAATCCAGCATATTGAGATTTCTGTCTCAAACAACATGATGGTTTGGTTCCACTTTATTTTAATGTGTCCTTGTTACAGTGTGATTACACAAATGAGTAATGAGAATACAGGGTTAAGGGGTATAAGGTTAGGGTTAGTTGTTTGCTTTACTGTTATTACTATATATAACGTGTAACAAGGACACTCCAAAACAAAGTGTTACCATAGTTGGATTGCAAACAGAACAACATCGCCTTGCTGTCTGGGATCACTCTATCTTTGATTTGAAGAAAAGAGATGTTCAAAAATGTGTCGGTGAATGTTCCAGTTTCAACCTCTTGTCAGCTTTTGCAATGCAGCAGTGAACCTTCTAATGTGAAATTGAGAAGAAAGCATTACATGGAACATCTGTGATGCTAAAGGTGAAAAAGATATTTAACTTTGGTAAACTAAAGTCTATTGTTGTTATTTAATTTTGTTTCTATGCAGTAAATACATGAACACAGGAGTTTATTAAGACATTTAAAAAAAAAAAATGGTACTAGGCCTATTCTATGAACAATGAAGTTACAACAAAAAGGGGAAAAATACAACCTATGGTTGACCTGTAGCAAGGACGAACGTTAAAGCAAATGTGCCAATTAGGAAATATTCTCGGGTCTCAGTAGATGACAGATTCTATTCTTATCTTTCTATTAATCAGAACCGCATCCTTTTGTCGCTGATCATTACATCCATACAAAGCAAACTGGTAGAAATCTGTAGTGCAGTAGCTGTCCTGTCATCTGTGTTATATATTAGCATGAACCGTAAACTCCAGCTTTCAGAACCTAAAGCGTCTTCATCAGTATAAAAAAAATAAAAACAACATTTATTAGGACAAAGCTGCAAAAACGGCTTGTTTTTAACTTTTGCAAATGTGTGATGTCAGACAGATGAATATACACCTTTTGGTTTAACAGAACTTTGGTCCATCCAGTCGTGTTCAGTATAATGATAAAGTAAGATATGATTACTCCTAAACAGAAAAATGTGTTATTACAAGTGCTAAATGAGAGAGTTAAATGTGTTAAATGAAAGTGTAATGTGTGGTAAGTCTGTCAAACCTTGTGTGTAGCACCTACAACTCTGCAGATCCTGAATCCCAACAATAGAAACAAATGGCCAATAGTTTAAGGGGCATTTTTACTAACTGGTAGAAGAAATATACATTTATTGTGTTAACATTTATGGTCACAGATCAAAAATAGTTAAGTAATACTACTTTTTGTCCAATCAAATGCTCTCTAGAATGAAGAACCCAATAAACTAAATAAATCAAAGAACAAAAGGGTGTGATATCATTTTGAACAAGTGTTTCTGGAGTTTGTATCAGTGGTTCAAAACAGTTTGTCAACACAAACTTCTCAAAAAACTTTGTGTGGCTGTTAAACAGCTTTTTCGATACTTCATTTCCCAAATATTAAGCAAAACACACTGTATTAAAATATGATATGAATATCTGAGGTATTTGCTAGTAGCTTAAAAGACACAAAGAGCAAGAAGAACGCATCACACAAATGGTGTTTGTTGCGACCATTTTTATATCTTCTGTGCACAATTTTGTAAGTGGAAATTAATAGTCTTTTCAATGTTTTTTTCTCCATGAAAAACATCATAATCAGTCTGAAATAAAACAATTCACTCTTTGCCCTTTCACAGGCATAAAGAGAAAAAGTGAGGAAACACATTTGCATCTTTACATCAAGTCCACATTGCATTCTGTTCTCAATCACAGTCATTCCACGTTTTCTCTCTATATATTTATATATATTTTTAGTTTGTAGGAAATCAGTCTCTGGTCATTTGAAACAGAAGTCCAGGCCATAAGAATTGAAACAGAAGAAAAGTCCTTAATTCCTTCTACACGCATTTTGTCTTCACCCTCCAGCGGTTTTCCTCCCTTCATCCAAAGGGACTCAGCAACGGAGTGGCGAAATCGAGGAGGAATACAATCACAGTCTGATCTGAGGAAAGAAAACAACAAAATTCCGGCGACACACCTTTGATCCCCTCTCAGTCTCTGAAGAACACGGGCAGAGTAGCGACAATATGAGCGCGTGCTTTTGAAAATGTCTGCTGTCATGTCGGGGAGGGCACACAGTAGTCGGTAAGTGGCTAATGATGCCGGCAATGACGGCTGTCATGGTGACTGTGTGGGTGGGCTGCTCTGGGCGGAGCTTGGAGAAAGGGAGGGGCTACAACTGCCTGGAGGAGCACCGGAGGCCCGTGAACTGATCCCGCCTGAGGAACTCTCCAAACCCTCAGAGTTCTCCAACATCTCCTGGATGAGAGGAGGCATGGAGCCGGGAATCTCCATCTTCAAGGTGATCACACGCTCTGCCCCTGTGAGAGATGGAAAATTCATTTTGTTTTCATTTTAATTTCATGTAGCTGCACATGAATTTTTCTTGCAGTAAAATGGACAAGTAAGGATTAGAACTCATCCAGGAATGATTCGTGTGAATGAATGAGACTCACCCTTGGCACTGATGCTCCTCAGGTCGGTAATCTTCATCAGCATCTTAGGGAACATATGAGGTTTGTGTGGCCTCCTGTTCCTCACGTAGATCTTCAGTGCTTCCAGCAGCGGTTCCTGCAGTACGTCCACCTTATCGGCCTCCTCCAGGTCCTGCCGATCTGCACAAACCAACAAACAACACCACATTTAGCTCACAAAGTTCATAAGTTGAGAGCTTATTGGCACACATTCAGATTGAGCAAAATCATGGAGATGGATACCTTTAGAGGTGAATCTTAAGAAACCTGTCAAGAACTTCATTCATGTCTTTCACCCCAAAATCAAAAAAAAAAAAAAAAAAAAAAAAACCTTGCTTAATTAAAGATTTTATTTTATTTTTTTGTAATGTTACATTATCTATATGTTCAGCCAGAATTCTTGTTACTGTTAATGATTTTTAAAATCTATTTATTTCGCATTTATTTGTATTTATTTTACAGTCTTTAATTATGATTTTTTTAGAAATATATATTTATTATTATTATTTTTAAGTATCATAAAAATATACATTAGATAACACTTTTATATTATAATATAATTTAATTTGCCCTAAAGGGACTTTATAAATATTTCTTTGCCTTTAATTATGAAGATTTTACAAGACAAAACATTTGTTTCTTTAAAAATAATTTTAATAATTCTACACTGAATATTTTTTACTTTTTAGCTTTGTGGTGAAATACGACCTGGCCATGTTTTCATGAGATCATAAAATATATATATTCACTATATGTTAATTGAACAGATGCAATACCACCACCAAACACTGTATGGCACTAGAGGTCCATGTTTCAAAAAACATGGAAAGATCATGTGACACTAAAGACCAATGGTTAAAGACTGATGGCTGCTGAAAATTCAGCTTTGCCATCACAGGAATAAATAGCATTTAGAAATATATTTAAATAGAAAACAGTTCTTTTAAATTATAATAATATTTCACAATGTTATGGTTTTTACTTTGTTTCATCAAATACATACAGCCTTGGTAATTATGAGACTTCTTACATTAAAACAGTCTTAATTATTCCAATCATATATATTTCTCCAGCATATAACACTGTGCACAGTATGTGACCTTTATGTATGCAAGGCACACCAAAAAGACCTATTGCATTTATCTATTACATAAGGTCTATTGTCTAAAAGCACTAACTAATACTGTCAAGTCTTTTAAAAGCACAATTATACGTAAAAATAAGAGAATCTTTAATAAGTAGCCCATAGGTCATAATACACAGCGTGTGTGTGTACTGTACCTCCACACAGCAGGCAAATAGCACTGAGCAGTCCCGTCTCTGCGTCATCCATCTCTAGCGGTAGTAGCTGATTGGCGAAGGCAAAAACCAGGTCTGTTAACGGACCGAAGCCGGCGTTGTGCATCTGCGTTCGGTTCAGCGTTAACCCATCAGAGAACGTCATGGTGTCCTGCTCAGGTGTGTAGCGGGTACAGATCCTCAGAATCTAAAAACAAAAACAGAGAGGAGATGTGTTGGTCTTAACTCTGCATATGTTGAACACAAAACAAGAAATGTAACCATAAACTCGATGGTCCGCATTGACTTTCATAGTATTTTTTATTTTTCATACTATGGAAGTCAATAGGTACAAGAAAATGTTTGTTAACCCATATTCTTCAAAATATTTTCTTTTATGTTTAACAGAAGATAGAAACTCGTACATGTTTGAAACAACTTGAGGGTGAGTAAATGATGACAGAATTTAGAATTTTTTGGGTGAACTATGTCTTTAAAGGGATAGTTCACCCCATAATGAAAATTCTGTCATTTATTACTCACCCTCATGTCAGTCCAAACCCATAAGACCTTCGTTCATCTTCAGATTAAGATATTTTTGATGAAATCCGAGAGCTCTCGGACCCTGCATAGACAGCAACGCAACCGCAATATTCCCATTCCCAGAAACGTAGCAAGGACATCGGTAAAACAGTCCATGTGACATCAGTGGCTCACCTTCAATTTTGCGAAGCTACGAGAATACTTTTTGTGCGCAAAGAAAACAAAAATAACATTATTTTTAAACAACACTGATTACGTTCTGAGGAAAGCGCACACATACAAGACTGTGACTCGGGGAGAAGAAATGTTGAATAAATTGTTATTTTTGTTTACAAGAATACAAAAAGTAATTTCATAGCTTCGCAAAATTGAAGTTGAGCCACTGATGTCACATGGACTGTTTTACCGATGTCCTTGCTACGTTTCTGGGAATGGGAATATTGCGGTTGCGTTACTGTCTATGCAGGGTCTGAGAGCTCTCAGATTTCATCAAAAAATATCTTAATTTGTGTTCCAAAGATGAACGAAGGTCTTACGGGTTTGGAACAACATGAGGGTGAGTAATTAATGACAGAATTTTCATTTTTGGGTGAACTAACCCTTTAAGTTACCTTTTAACTTCCATAATTTTAAAAGAAGTACATTACTAGTGTACAGGCAGTATAATTAAACACATTTTTTCACAAGGGAATGCTTGTGGGATTTGAACTTACAACCTTCAACAGGCCAAATGTATGTATTCAGCTTCAGTGACGTAACGTAGCCCGCTGTAAGGTCTGAGCCAGCGCAGGCTTAGCAGAAGTCAGGTTAAGAGTGTGTTCTCACCAGTATGTCGAGGCAAGCGGCCTTCAGCAGTGTGATCTGGTCTGCGATGGTGAGGGTGGTGAATCCCGGCAGCTGCTTGGCAAACTCCACTGTCTTTATGATGCACTTGGTGGAGAGCTCGCTGAACTTATCCCACAAATCCACATCCAATGACACACGCCGCTCCGAGCTGTTACTCTATACACAGAGAGAGACAAAATTTAGCTATGGTAAATGTTTAATAACTGCATCCATTAAGGCTGAAAGAGTGGCACATGAACTCTGGCTGTCAGCTTCAGTGAAGTCTGCTTGTAAACAGAAGCAGAATCAGCGCAGAGTTCTGGGAGTTATTGACAAACTGGCACATATCTGTAATTACAGTACTGATTCATCATTCAGTGTCCACTCATTAATTAAAAACCAATACAGAGCCAAAACAGCGAGGTCATATCCTCACAGATGAAGATTTTATTGGGTTGTGAAGAATTCAAAATGCCACATTACGTGTAATCCAATGATTTCAATAGGGCTGGTGATATGGCTAAAGTATGTCAATATTTATCAGCCTTTTGATGATATTTAATGCATATCTTTTGATATTTCTTATTGATCTTAATATCTGTAACCATCATTTAAAACAATGTTGCTAAGTATTGTTTAAAATGTTTAATGTAAAAAAAAAAAAAGAAAATACAGTAAAAATAGTTAGAAATACTAAGTGAATTCATGGAAGAACGATCAGACATGATTAGTGAAAGACAAAAAAATTCTTAATTATAATAATAATAATAATAATAATAATAATTTACAGAACAACAGTGAAATTGCCATAATAACTAAAAATGATTAATTATGGCTGTCTTCATTTATTTGCTTTCACTCATTAAACCATAAAATTTTTATTTTGGCTTTTATCTTGGCACATTTTGCATTTTCATATTTACAGCATTTGCAGAGATGGAGTTCATGTGAAGCAGCATTTACTGCAAAATGAGGCGTGCATGTTAGACTATATGTTTATTAAGTAAATTGAAAAACTCAGCAGCAGTTTGTTCTGTAATTGTTTAAGGCCATTTCTACCTTCTCAGGTAGGAAATTACAGTAATTTGTATAAATATACAGAAAAATCACATCCCTGAAAGATAGTGTATTTAATCTTTTTCATTTATATGAACCAATATAACACATCATAACAAACAGCAATATTTTCCTACATATGTATTTACTGAAACATGTAAATGAAAGAAAAATGCCACACAGTGATGTCTGTGAACATTTTTGAGTGACGATGTTGAAAAATACAATAAAGAAATGGGTTACAAACAGCAAAAGGAAAAACCATAACAAATAGGGAATATTTAGTATATGATTCAGCCCTCACAAGCTCTTACCGTGGTGTATTTGCCGAGTTGACACAGTGAGGGGAAGGTCTCTTGGTGGGCTTTCCTGACTCTGTCAATCATCTGCTCTGTGTCTGGGCTCAGCGTGTAGCTTTCTGTGCATTCTGGCTTTTTCTCTTCTTTCTTCTTCTTATTCCTGTCATTCCTCACCGCTGCACAGACAAAAAGACAGACGACAATATTGATTGTACATATTCTAATGTCTGTTAATGATTCTTAATTCTTCTTTTTTTTAATAAGTTCTTGATCTTCAGATGACATTCAAAGATGTAGATCATGATCTACTTCTGACACAGATATATTAAGCTGTTACAATGAACTGTACCAAAAAAAAACCCCAAAAAAACTTCATAATAATAATTGAATTAAATCATGTTTCTGTAAAAACTAACATTTAGTAAAGAATCTTACACCATGTAACTTGTAACTTTTCGCCCTCTCATTAAAAATATTAAGTTGCATGTGCTTTGCATACAGAAATAATAATAATAATAATAATAATAATAATAATAATATAATTAATTTTAGAATATTTTATTAAATAGAATAATATTTTTATCAAGCACTAATAGCTCAATAATAATAATAATAATAATAATAATAATAATAATAATAACGATAAAATATATTATTAAGAAGTTATTTTTAATTGAACATGGGTGTTGTTTATAATATTACATTCTAAAATCATTTAATCACATTTTATCATAAATTGTACGATAACACACTGTAGGCATCAGTGACATGTAATTTCAGGAAAAAATGAAGTGGGGCGAAAAGAACATGCATTTATTATTATTATTATTATTATTATTATTATAACTACTACTACTACTACTATTACTTTTAACACTATTTATTAAACATTGGTGTATTTTACAATATTTAAATATTTAACCATCATAACATAAGTTTGCTATCACAGAGAGATGTGTTGCCATGCCATTTTAGAAAGAAATGAAGAGGGCAGAAAAGAAAAGAGATCACAAGAAGACAGATAGGAAAGAAAGAGGGATGAGTTGAATGAGAAAAAGAGAGAAAACTTGCATGAATAGCAGTGAAAGGCCGTTTGAGATGCAGTAAGCAGCAGTAATGGAGTGAGATGAGACAGACAGATAGAGGAAACGTGTTAGAGCCAACACATCACATCTGTGAAGACAAACCATGAAGGGAGGAAAGGAGAGAAAGAAAAAAAAGGTGTTAAAGGAAGAAAAAGGACAGGAAGCAGAAATGTCATCACATTCCCACCATCAGTACCATCTCCAACACATTCTCTCTCTCTGCGGGGTGTGTGTTAGTAGTTTGATGAATAGAGCGGGTGGATGAAGTCGTACATAATGCTGATAGATCACCACAGGTTTCATTAGACCCAGAGCTAATCTAATCTCATTATATGACATGCACACACACACACACACACACACACACACACACACAAACTGTAATACCATGGCATTATTTTCTCTCCAATCTCCGCTAACACTCGGACCCTCACTGCATCCCTCTCTCAGGCCCCTAGAGATGCGGAATTAATTCCTAAATAAAACTGGGCTATCTTAACGTGCCTACATTAGCCCCTATGACAGATTGGCACAGCGATCATAAGCCGCAAAACACAATTTAATGAAGTCATTAAAGAACTATTAGCCTGGCTGCACCATCACTCATGCACAAGCGTTACTGAGAGACCTGCAGCGAGAGAGAGAGAAAGAGAGAGCAAGAAACATCTCTTTCTCCAGCAGTATGATGAGTATTTTGTGTGTTTCTGGAAAAGTGATTTTTACACACTGCAATCGGTTACGATATGGCAAGAAACGCGACCTACGCAAGTATGCAAATGCCAAGTACACAGTTCAGTTGTATATACTTAACATGCGTTCTTGAGTCACGGTGGCAGTAACAAACCCAAGGGGTCAATAGAGTTACATTCAATAGAGTTACATACAATAGAGTACATGTCTGTACTATTAAAACAGATGTACATAGCCTGAACTGCAATATGAAGCGTGCTTTGACGCATTTCAGACTGAAACAATGTGTGAAATTGAACTTAAGTGCCTACGTTAATGCACTTGCATAGAGGTTTTTGGGCCTGTGTATTGTAATCTCATTACATAACTGCTCAAATAATACACACAAAAATATAGATAGGGTGTAAATATCTGCTCTGAGAATGATTCAACTACGATTCTTTACTAAATGACGCAATTGAAATTGAAATGATTCAATTAGTTTGTTTTGGTAAGATTCATTATCATCTTCAAAAATATGCTGAAGGAGGACCATATGATTTCAGCGATGCGGGAAACACGGACGCATAATCCAGTCATTAAAATGGAATTCACTGTGCAATGCGGAATATCATGGAATTTGGCTAATTTTGTATGAATAAATCAAAAGTAGGGCTGTAAACTTAAAGAGGTCATATGGCGATGCTAAAAATAACATTATTTTGTGTATTTGGTGTAATGCAATGTGTTTACACGGTTTAAGGCTCAAAAAACATTATTTTCCACATTCCGTACATTAATTATTTCTCCTCTCTGCACCGCCTTTCTGAAACGCATTGATTTTTATAAAGCTCATCGTTCTGAAAAACGAGGTGTGCTCTGAATGGCATGCTATCCAGTGCGTTGTGATTGGCCGAATACCTCAAGCGTGTGATGGAATTGTTATGCTCTTTACCATATTTGCAAACACACAGTGTCTCCATGAAATAAAAGTTACGCCTTCTTTCTTTGCGTAAACAGTTGTACGGTGTTATGCAAATCTTCCAATACAGTGATGTCAGATTTGTGGGGGCGTTTAAATGAGGATTTTAGGAAGGCACGGACGAGTCTTAACTTTTATAAAGAATATCTCTTTGGGTTTAGTCTTTGCAACTACAGATATATGCACAAACAGATTGTAACACTCCGTTCCCGCCAAATCTTATTGGTCGGCTGTTTTCTTCACAGTGTGACGGAAAAGACTTTAGAACCCCTCTGTTATATTGACAACAGGCAAATGTTCTTGTCAGTCTGAACAGAAGCATTAAGAATTTCTGATTCAAATTAAAATGTTTATCCCAACGAATTTTCATGACAAACATTCGTCTTGGTGTGAACAGGCCTTAATGCTCACATATGTCTGGTTCAGGACGTGTGTGTGTGTGTGCTTGAGGCTCTTGACAGGGATAATTTGAGAGAAGAAAATTAAAGCAATGGCAGATCGTCCATCACAAAGATGAAATTCAATGAAAAGATAAAAATGTCAATGTTTCCTCCCTCCGCTCCCGCGCTCTCCACTCCTCTTATTTCACAATCTCTCGTCCTCCTCAGTAGCAGCAGAGGAGTTGTGAGTCTAATGCATTTGGAGCAGAGAGAACCCAGCATGTTGTGCTAAATATCAGTGCATGTGTGTGTGTTTTGTAACAGATGTTGTGTGCTTTCAAATGTATGCAGGAAGTGAAGTGTGAAAATGCTGCTGTGCATCATTTTGTAAATGTACCATGAGTCAAGAGGTGTGAATTCATATGAACTCACATTAATGAAACGAGCGCGTGTCGTGTCATTGTGAATGATTTGATGGGTCATCTGTGCGGCAACACAATCTCACCATGATGCCTGCTAGACATCCATGTGCATGTATCTGTCAGACTTGTCCATAATGTCAAGCTTGACTTGCACATGATCACTGAAGGAATTTAAAAAAAAAAACAAAAAAAAAAACAACAATATTTAAGAACAATTTATATTTACAACAAGTATTTAATCTATGTTTGAATAAAGTGTATATAATACAAGTTATTACAGCCACCATTTTAATATTTAAATATTTATATTTAATTAAAATATTAAATACAATTTCTTACTTTTTTTTTAAATATTTCAACAAATTTGTGTAGAAACAATCATATAATTAAAAGGTTAATAGAAATGTTCTTATTTTAGTGTGTGCAACTAATCTGAGTGTCGTTTTTTTTTAAATAGAATTAAATACATTTGATTTTTTTAGGTTTGATTAACAATCATTTTGTTTTAGTAAAAAAATTAATAAATTGGTGTATAACTAATAATTATTATTTTATATTATTCATCACAATAAATTAAAGTGCAAATTACCATCCATAACTATTTCTTTATATCTTTCTTTCTATCTTCCTTTCCTTATCTCTTTCTCTCCTTTCTTTCTCTTTCTCTCCTTCTTTTCTCTCTTTCTTATTCAATCCCTCTATAAAATGCACTATTTGCGTCTCTTGCTGCAGTGGAGACTCACATCCACTTGATGGTGAGAGCACGTCAAATCTGCCTGGAAGATTTCTGAACAAACACACATCCACAACTTCTACTGTAGACCTGTGAGTGTGTGTGTGTGTGTGTGTGTGTGTGTTTTCTCACCTCTCCCAATTAACTTCTCAAGTATGACAGCACCTAGCAGCATGGAGACGTGTTCTGGTATAGCCAGAGGGAGGCACTGACTGTGAGTGTGTATGTGAGTGAGTGTGTGAGTGTGTGTGTGTGTGTGTGTGTGTGTGTGTGTGTGTGTGTGTGTGTGTGTGTGTGTGTGTGAGTGTGTGTGTGAGTGAGTGTGAGTGTGAGTGTGTGTGTACTTATATCGCTACTTGCTATTTAATATTTTGGCAAGAGTTCTTCAGCTGTGGAGGGAGTATTACTGATGCATTGCTCACATTCTTTGGACATCCCCACTTCCAGGCACTTCTGCAGCCGACAGTATTGACAGCGGTTGCGGGTGACTTTGTTGATGATGCAGTTCTTCTCTCTGTGGCACGTGTAGACCATGTTCTTCTGGATACTTCGCCTGAAGAAACCCTAAACACAAACAACACAAATAGGTCTGTGGGACAAACTCCAAGAGATGCAAGAAAGTGCCAGTCATGTGTCAAAACATCTAGATTTTAACTTCCACATGGTGCTTTTCCCGTACAAAACTCATAGCAATGATGGTAAAGTGTTGCTGGTGGGGGTTTTTTTTTTCAACCAGCAAAAACTCTAGGTCTGATCAATTAGATCGAAAAAAGCCTCTTTTCAAAAAGCTGTGGGGCAGGCTATACTTACAAGGATAGTTGGCTGATTTTCTAATTCCAAACCCACAAGACTTTTGTTCATCTTTAAAACACCAAAGTAGATATTTTTATTGAAACTTGAGAGATATAACTCCCTATAAGACCAAAACGTTCAAGCTTCAAAAAGTACATAAAGGGATTGTAAAAATCATCCATGTGAATCAAGCATTGTAATCCAAATCTCCTGAAGAGACATAATAGGTTTACATGATAAACAGATTTAATTTAGGAATTTAATCATGTAAAACATTTTTCAATGCACATACATAGAGCACATCAAATATGGTACATTAACATGTTTGCTATGACTTCCAATTTTTGGATGAAATATCCCTTTAAACCCAAAAATATACTTCAGTTTTGACGTGAATGCTTAGCATATGCATACAACCAAAACAGACTTGCAAAGTATACTCCATTAGATAATGTTTGCAAACACAGGAGCTCAACAGATGCCACAAAACCTGTGGTTACCCGCCACAAAACTTCTCTTGACTTTAAAGGAACATCTAAACTTGAAAAAGCATCTTAAAGTAAGTTCTTCTCAGTCTTTGAAAATCAGGGCTCCCAACACTGTTCTCACACCACACAGACATTTTTTTCACGCAATGCCAGTGAGGTTTGTATGGTGGCCCAATAGTGCACAACACAACAAAATCTCCTCAACAAAGCAGAAACAAGCTGCAACACCATGAAATTAGCACAACACTACGGACACCCGTTGCAACAGCGAAATTAGCACAACACAACAAAATTAGTCCTGTGTGGTGTGTTATGGCGATTTCGTTGTGTTGTGCACTACTGGGCCACCGTAGGTTTGTCTGTATGAGTTCTTGTTTTTCTATAACATATGGTATAGTTAAGCAATCAATCAAGGAAGAAGAGTGCTGTTTTCCCGAATATTAGCACGATTGCAAACGTGATACTGATTTTACGCAATTCAGGTTAACATAAAAACAAGCCCCTTACCTTAAGTATTCCAAAGTATTTAGATTAAGTTACTAAAACTGAGTAATCTAATGAAATGCGTTACAAATTGTGACCCTGGACCGCAAAACCAGTCATAAGGGTCAATTTTTTGAAATTGAGATTTATACAACATCTGAAAGCTGGATAAATAAGCTTGCCATTGATGTCAGGTTTGTTAGGATAGGACAATATTTGGCTGAGATACAACTATTTGAAAATCTAGAATCTATGGGTGCAAAAAAATCAAAATGCTGAGAAAATTGCCTTTAAAGTTGTCCAAATGAAGTTCTTGGCAATGCATGTTACTAATCAAAAATTAACTTTTGAAATATTTACGGTAGGAAATTTACAAAATATCTTCATGGAACATGATCTTTACTTAACATCCTAATGATTTTTAGCATAAAAGAAAAATCGATAATTTTGACTCATAGAATGTATTTTTGGCTATTGCTACAAATATACCCAAGCGACTTAAGACTGGTTTTGTGGTCCAGGGTCATATTACTTTTTAAAGCATGTATTTTGCAATCTCCAGTGATATACGTTTTAAAAGTAACCTTACCAAAGAGAGAGAGAGAGAGAGAGATTATATTATATATATATATATATATATATATATATATATATATATATATATATATATATATGTGTGTATGTATGTATGTGTGTGTGTGTGTGTGTGTGTGTGTGTGTGTGTCGGGTCAGCATTGTTACCTAGAATGAATCTGTGCCAGTCCACCGCAACCCATTCAGATAGTTTTGAACATGTCACTTAAAACTTGAACTACTTGAACTACTACTTTAACATATGAAGAGTTTAAATTCAAGTAGCTTGACATAGAAGTGGACAACCCGTCAAGTTACAAACAAATAGATATTACACTACAAGTTGCTCACAAAAAATGGTTAACTATGCTAAAGCTAATGAAGGAGGTAGTGCTGCAGCCATGAAATCAACACCCGGATTTCCCTATGGGTTTTTATAATGTTTTTTAAATTTCTGAGTAAAACATGGTCTCTGGTAAATTAATGATTCTTAGACGTTTTACTCTACAACATAAATTACACACAACTATGGGCAAGATTTACTAAACGGCAAATTTTCGTTAGAGCGCAATTCTATAAAATTGCAGATAGGAGGGGAAAATTCTGCGGGTGATTTACTAACAAAAGTGCACATTAAAGAACACAGACAGATCATTTCCATAATGACCAGCGCAATCTACCAAGAGCAGCGCAAATTACAGCCTACTTTAAGACATGCTTTTTTGGGGCGTTAAACAATGGCGCAAATACCAGTAATTTGACGAGCGCAAACATTAGTAAATCGCGTTGCATGGTTCATTTTAATACCCTCCTCCCATAAATTTTGCATCTGAAAATTCCTACAAATGCATATTCTATAAGGTCAGGCGCAAAAACAAATGTGTCCACGCCTTTTCAGCGCTAACTTGTCACTTTAGTAAATCCTGACAGTACTATTTTAACGGCAAAAGACGGTTTGCACCGGCGCAGGCTGTTAGTAAATCTGGCCCTATACTAGAAAATGCAAATTTTGAAGCAGTTATTTTTAAAAAATGTATGTCTGTGATAAGCAACTACATAAGAATGTTTGAGGGTGAGGGTGAAAATGCCCAAGTATTGTCAAGTTATGTTTACATGTACTTCACTAATACTACTATACTGTGTGTATATAAACAGTATTTTGTTATTCTTCTCTACTTTTTGGGAAAAAATGGCTTACTGAAAAAACTGAAACTATTTTGAAAACAGCTGACTTCTAAGCTAAGTAAGTAATGTTGCTACTTTTGGGTCGAATGAGAACAGGTCACATCACTCACCTTGCAGCCCTCACAGGCACTGACGCCATAGTGGTACCCTGAAGATTTGTCCTGACACACAAAGCAGGGCTTATAGACGCGAGGAGGAGGGGGCGGAGAGGGTGGGCTTGGGACGATCTCCTCTGAACTCGTACTCTGGGTCTCGATAGCTGTGAAAGAGAGAGAGTTTATGGGTCAATGATATGACATTTTTTTGCTTTGTGTGTCTATTATTACAGTATTCATAAGTACATTAAAAATCTATTCAATCAGACTGTGACTTGAACACACTTTGTCTATGACCTACATGTTCATATCTGAATTAAAATGAATTTCAATATTATTTTTGTCAAGCATAGTCATTAAAATAAAACAATTTACATTACATTTAGTCATTTAGCAGACGCTTTATCCGGTACAAATGAGGACAATGGAAGCAATCAAAATCAACAAAAGAGCAATGATATGTAAGTGCTATAACAAGTCTCAGTTAACTTTACGCAGTACACGTAGCAAGGTTTTTTTTTTTTTTTTTAATTATATAATAAATAAAAAGAAAACCGATAGAGAGAACAAAAAGATTAGAAAAGCTAGTGTTAGTATTTTTTTTTAAATGAATAGAATTAGAATAGAGAGTGCTAGAGTTAGAGGGTCAAATAAAGATGGAAGAGATGTGTTTTTAGCCGATTCTTGAAGAGGATTTGGGCAGGTCATTCCACCAGAAGGGAACATTTAATTTAAAAGTCCATGAAAGTGATTTTGTGCCTCTTTGGGATGGCACAATAAAGCGACATTCACTTGCAGAACGTAAGCTTCTAGAGGGCACATAAGTCCGAAGTAATGAATTTAAGTAAAGGGGTGCAGAGCCAGTGGTGGTTTTGTAGGCAAACAATAATGCCTTGAATGTTATGCGAGCAGCTATTGGTAGCCAGTGCAAATCGATAAACTGAGGTGTGACGTGCATTTTTTTTGGTTCATTAAAAATTAATCTTGCTGCTGCATTCTGGATTAATTGTAAAGGTTTGATAGAACTGGCTGGAAGACCTGCCAAGAGAGCATTGCAATAGTCCAGCCTGGACAGAACAAGAGCTTGAACAAGGAGTTGTGAAGCATGTTCCGAAAGAAAGGGCCTGATCTTCTTGATGTTGAATAAAGCAAATCTGCAGGACCGGGCATTTTTAGCAATGTGGTCTGAGAAAGTCAGCTGAACATCAATCATAACTCCAAGGTTTCTGGCTGTTTTTGAAGGAGTTATGGTTGATGTGCCTAACTGGATGGTGAAATTGTGATGAAACGATGGGTTTGCTGGAACCACAAGCAGTTCTGTCTTGGCAAGGTTGAGTTGAAGGTGATGGTCCTTCATCCAGCAAGAAATGTCTGTTAGACAAGCTGAGATGTGAGCAGCTATCATCAGATCATCAGGATGGAATGAGAGGTAGAGCTGAGTGTCATCAGCATAGCAGTGATATGAAAAGTCATGTTTCTGAATGACAGAACCTAGTGATGCCATGTAAACAGAGAAGAGAAGTGGTCCAAGAACTGAGCCCTGAGGCACCCCAGTAGTTAGATGTTGCGACTTAGATACCTCACCTCTCCAAGGTACCGTGACGGACCTATCTGAGAGGTAAGACTCAAACCACTGGAGTGCAGTTCCTGAGATGCCCTTTACCAATAGGGTTGACAGTAGGATCTCGTGGTTAACCGTGTCAAAAGCAGCAGACAGATCCAGCAAGATAAGTATTGAAGATTTGGAATCCGCTCTTGCAAGTCTTGGGGCTTCAACAACTGCGAGCAAGGCAGTCTCAAAAATTGTCTTAAAACCTATGTTGAAAATAGTTTTTCAGAAGCATAAAACATTTAATAGCCCAAATTAAATCCAAACCATGTTGAATAAAGCCGACTTTCCCATTTATCTAGGAGGCATCTCTAACCCTGAACCCTGTCCCAGAGCGTCACATCGCAGCACTGCTGTATGTGACTAGGAACATTACAAGAGAGATCAAAGACGTCCTGAAGCAACTCCTCTAAGGAACTGAGCTTCTGTCAGAGAGACACAGATGATCTTAGCACATTCATTAAACACGTGTAACACATTTGTGCTGCTGATAATTAGCCAGCCATTGCACATCAAAACAAGAGACGAACACAGCTAAACACCATTCAAACCACTGATGGGAAGGTGAACAGACAGCACTGGCTTGGATTCTAGATGAGTTTCCTGCTGTTTGTGCCGTTTGGAACTACAAACATCTTACACGTTTAGTGACAGTAATAGTAGTCAACGTAGTAGTGGTAGCAGTAACAAACAAAAATAAATAAATAAATATTATTTTATTCATTTTCATGGCGATCTCAGAATAAATTACACAAAGTATACAATTAACAAAAAGTTATAAAAGATGTTTCAAATCTATACTAGACAAAAATTCTAAAATACATTCAGGTGATACATTTTTAAATAAATCAGTAAACACACCTCTTAATAAAACTGTTAAAATAAAATAAAATAAACAAATAAATAAAATATTCCTACTCCCCCTTCTACTATTTACTATTAATATATTTAGTTTTAGCAAATTTTTCTGTCATAAGTTATTATTACTTAATATTAATTAATTAATTAGATATATTTATATCATTATAATTAATTATACTATTATTAATAATATTTATCTAACATTAATATTATTATTCAGTTTTATAATTTTCTTTTATCTAAAAATAATTGTCACATTTATATTATTTTAATTACATTATTAATATATTATTGATTATCTGTTGTTATTATTATTATTATTAATATATTTATTATTTTATTTTAGTTTTTATTTATAAATTCATTTTATCTAACAACAATTGTTATTGCATTATTAAATAAGTATAATTATATTATTAAAATTTAAAGTATTAATAAATTAAAAATATAAATGTATTAATTATTATATTTATCCAACATGATTTTATACTGTTAATAATGAATGAATGAATGAATGAATGAATGAATGATGCATTTATATAGCGCTTTATTGTGTATTGCTGTACACCCAAAGCGCTTTACAATCACATGGGGGGGTCTCTCCTCAACCACCACCAGTGTGCAACATCCACCTGGATGATGCGACGGCTGCCACAGGACAACGGTGCCAGTGCACTCACCACACACCAGCTACAGGTGGAGAGGAGTAATAATAATTGCATCTCATTTTTCTTTAAATGTGTCACAAAGGAATATTTCCAGGACTGCATCACAAATCATACCATTATATCAAATCATATCATATCAACACTAAAAATATGTATTTCACTAGTGGTGGTACTGTACTTTTAAGTGTATATAAAAACAGTATAGTATTGCAACATACTATAACATCAAAGATGTTAGTCATTAATTATGTAAAAAACGGTTTCAAACTCTTGCTTTTTCTCTGTCCATGGGATTGTTGGCAATATCAGCCAAAAAAACGGATGGATGGAGGTTTGAAAAATCTAAAACTGAAACTATATCAAGCAACCATCGACGCTTAGCATTCACACATGATAAGAATCAATAATTGAAAATGTTGCATACTACATACTACTTGCATACTAGACATGCCTACAAATAATAGTAACATTATGGTGTTCTCGACAGGACACAATGTGTGCATTTCTGTGTTTATAGTAAAGGTGGAGAGGATATCCGAGGTGAAAGTATGTGCTTGCTTCTCTAGCTGGTTTGGCTGCAGTTTCTTTTCTGTGTATGTATGTGTCCCAGCTGTAGCAGAGGGCAACTCAACTTGTGAGCTTAAGTTAAATATAGAACTCTTATTTACACACCACTGCTGTCGGCCCCGCCGGGCACATCACACACACAGAATG
The DNA here is from genome assembly GCA_039654775.1 of Spinibarbus caldwelli. NCBI lineage: Eukaryota > Metazoa > Chordata > Actinopteri > Cypriniformes > Cyprinidae > Spinibarbus > Spinibarbus caldwelli. Next base: position 22,352,716 of record CM077257.1, read on the forward strand.
ACTGCAGACGCATATCTGAAACAGCATCCATACACACACAAACACCAACACACACAATGTCAGTGTGCATGTTCCTGCCTGTCTCTATGTGGGCAGGAAATTCTCAGAGAGACGTCCTGGAACAGACTGACGGAATGAAAGGCTGACTCAGCCATGGACGGAGAGAGAATGAGAACGAGAGCAGGAAGGAATTGGAGAGAATGGAAGCGAAAATCAAACAACTGAAGTTCAAACATGTGGCTATGACAGCCAAGATAAGCACATACACGCACAGCCACATCGCTGGGAAAAACATCCGGGACGTACCAAGAGCTAAAGCTTTGTTTTGAGTGGACGGATGGAGAGTATAAAACACCCACGCTTGCCCTGAGTCCAACACAAAATATTAATCAATTAGATGTTTACATTGTCTGAGGAAATTGCACTAAACTGCCCACCAACAGTGCTGTGGTGCTCTTGGTGGTTGTCAGGGTGTATCGCCATGTTCTGAGGCCAAATTCATGGCAATCCATTAAAAAAAAAAAAAAAAAAAAATCTTGTAATAAACTCTAAGTAGTTCGCAACAATATTCTTAAGTGCAATTCTTGAAAGATTTCCATTTACATTTACACATTTATCAGATGCTTTTATTCAAAGTGACCTATACAACAGAAACAAAAGGAGGTCGTCAAAGAGCCAACAACATTTGTAATACACAATGCCTTTTCTTTTCAAGAACATGACAGGTTTTGGTGTTATCTGGCGGCTCTTGCCGAAGACTCGCTGATCAACTCGGCATAGCAGATTACCATGATAATCATAATAAGTGCAAGTTCAGCATTTTGAGTTGTGTATTCTAATGCGCTACATATTTTAAATCTTCTGAAAATTATGTTGTAATTATTATAATAAGTTTCAAAATAAGTGTAATTATATTTAAGATTTTTAAGAACATTCTTTTTTGTTTTGTTTTGAGCAGTGGTATTTTAGTATGATTAATGTACTATTATATGTTTTTTTCAAGTTTAAATGGGTTTTTATTTTTCCATTTTTTTTTTTTAATTTGGAAGTTTTAGCAATTTTGTTATGCCATTTTATTATTAGCTTTTAAAAAATTTCATTATGGTTTATTAATTTTTAGTTTTACTTTTAGTAATTTCTTACATAAAATTATACTAAATAAAACTAAGAAATGTCTCCTCTGCAAGTTTTATTTTTTTTTATGACGTTTTTTCTAACACTAGTAATTTCAGATGATATTTATTTTATTTCACATAATATATATATATATATATATATATATATATATATATATATTTTTTTTTTTTTTTTTTTTTTTTTTCATGGTTTTAGATTTAGATTTGTTGACTGCAATAACCCCGGCATTTAATATATATATATATATATATATATATTCTTAAGAAAAGGTTTTGGCAATACAAAATATTCTTAACTTTTTTAAAATTATATATAAAAAATAATAATTGCAGTTACAAAGTTGATTTATTCTAGGTGATTGCTTATGCCAACATCAGCTGATTTCCATTCATGAGCCTCTTTTAAATGGTTGCTGAAAAAACTAGACTAGAAGAAATTAACTTCTGTACTATTTGCAAATATTGGAGGCAGTCTGTGGGACTCTCACGGACGTAGCAATGTTAATTCTTGAGAACTGTCCTTATCGTGTACTAATATTTTTCTCAGCAAACAAGCAACTTATTACCTATGATGTTTGTGTAATCACGTGTTTTTCAGTTAAAATGTGAATAATGACTAATAAAGTAGGAAAGTAGAGAAATTTTCCCATCCCACCTCCATCTATTTTTACAAATTTACAGTTAGTCCCACCCAAACTCATGCACCGGCTGAGTCAGAAGGTGACATGCCGGTCGCTCAAGCCAACAGAACAATGTTTTGACAGCACTACAGAGTCAGTGTTTTCACTTTTCAGGAAGTCAACCTGTGAAAGACCACAAACATACTTTAGCAAAACTTCTAGGAACGTGCCTGCCATTCTTTTGTGGAGATGTTGAAAATGTAATGTGTGCTTGAGTTATGAAGTTCTGAACGATGGGTAAAAATTGAGCTTGAATAGCTAGAAGCTTTTGCATGTGTTTCACATGCTTGTGTCAAGTATGTTTTAGATCATATAGTTGTATTTGCACAATAAACTGGCATAGGATAAAGAATTTTAACACTGAAAACAATAGGAACAATCTAAAACCACTGCTGAATATGATATGACTGAGCAGAGCAAAAAAAAAAAAAAAAAAAAAAAAAAAAACAGCATCAGCAAAATGTCCATAATATAATTAAATATACTAGCTTGCTCTATTCTTTTTCTATCTGTTTTCCTTTTATTTATTATATTATATATATATATATATATATATATATATATATAAAAAACTTGCTACGTGTACTGCTTTAAGTGAACTGAGACTTGTTATAGCACTTGCATATCATTGCTCTTTTGTTGATTTTGATTGCTTCCAAGTCGCTGCTAAATGACTAAATGTAATTATATATATATATATATATATATATATATATATATATATATATATATATATATATTTTTTTTTTTTTTTTTTAAATGCAGAAAAAACAAACAAACAAACAAACAAACAAACAAACAAAAAAACATATAGCCAGAATACAAAGATCAAGGACATGATTTTGGTGTCCCCTTTTGTGTTTTGTTGCATATCCCAATTTGGTGCCACTGCAAAATAGTGTGTGTGCAAACAAATAGATGCACTCAGGACACCCACTACATCAGAGAGACAGAAAGAGAGAGACGAATGAGGTGAGACAGGGATAAATAGAACGAGCACAATGTGTGTGTATGAGTGTTTGTGTGTGTGTGTGTGTGTGTGTGTGTGTGTATGTTGTAGTGTTTATGTCAGTCTGTTCTCTCATGTCAACCGAATTACACACAGAACACTTATATAACACACCACATTACTGCTCATTAACAACAATCCCTCTGCTGTCTCTTTCTCCCTCTCTGTTTTTCTCTGTGTACAGGCTTCTGAATATTTTTAGGGAAGTCCTGAATGTTTTTAATCATCTTGTTCTTCACACTAACCTTTCATGCCTTGTAAATTCTGTCACTAAGAAAATCATTCAGAGGTGCAGCCTACTCCAGAAATCATTCTTCTGACTGATGCCATAAGTCTTACTGACATACTACATACTGATGGCGTTCCATCCAGAGGTCACAAATGTTTAGAGATAACTAAAGTAGAATATAAATTCTTCAAAGCAGATGCATTTTACGGCATCTGCTGTGCTTGCAAACTCTGCACAAATTTCAATGAAAAAACTTCACTAAACCCAGTAACTATACCATAATTTAAAACACTAATAACCTTCTTAAATTTTAACTGTTTTTTTTTTTTCAAACTTTAAAAATGAAAATTTGATGTTTATCCGCTTACGCCAAGGGCATCCAAGATGTAGGTGACTTTGTTTCTTCAGTAGAACACAAACGAAGATTTTAAACTCAAACTGTTGCAGTCTGTCAATCATATAATGTCAGTCAATGGGACTCACGGCTTTGAGAGAAAAAAAACAAAAAAACATACACAGACAAAACCAAATTAAACCCTGCGGCTCGTGACGATACATTGAGGTCTAAAGACACGAAACGATCGGTCTGTGCAAGAAACTGAACAGTATTTGTCATTTTTTACCTCTGATCTACCGCACGGTCCAAATGTCCTGAGCGTGTTCACAACAGCCGGCGTCTGACGTGTCTTCTTCTTCTTGCTTTATGGCGGATCGCAGACTTATAAGTGCATTACCGCCACCTATCTCTCAAGTGGACCATTGACACTCCTAATAGAGATTGTAGATAGAGTGTCAATGGTCCATTTGAGAGATAGGTGGCGATAATGCACTTATAAGTCTGCGATCCGTCATAAAGCAAGAAGAAGATGACGCGCCAGCTGTTGTGTGAACTAGGGATGTGCCGAACGAGGCTTTTGAAGCTTTTACAACAAACTGCGTTGATGCTTCGAAGCTTTTGATACAGTGCTCTACTCCGCCATCTGGTGGTCAATAAAAATTCTTACACCAACTGTATCATATAGATGTTTTGTTCATTGGGATGTCATTGTAAGGTTTAATTGTCTATTTAATATGCATATGTGTCATTAGCAAGGCGGCATGTGTGTGTACAGCGATAAAGTTTCCAGAATTTATTGTATTTAGCACAATACAATGACAATAAAGACTTTATGTTCTTCATTTTTACTTGCATCAAACTTGTGTCTTTTCACATTCTAAATAGAACGTTTAATACCACAATAAATTAGGCCTACGCCATTTTTCATTGCACCATTTTTGTGTCTTCTTTACAAAAGAACACAAACATGCTCATTGCTAAACACAAATGCACAAATACAAATGAAATTATTGCATTTAATATATCTTGCAATAATATATTTTTCTCACCAATGTGAGCTGTTGACAACTGAGGACAGCGTTTACAAACAGCAAAAAATGTTTGTGGTTAAGGAAGGACTTTTATCCTTTTTGGGAACAGTGGTTGAACCCGCAAGGTGTTTTAATTTTCCTTCAATCAACAGACACCACGCAAAAACACTACATACACATGAGCATGCTGACTGATATAACTATAACATTGCACTAAATGGATCTCGGGTATGGGACAGTGCAATCGACACGCTTTGTATTTGAGCCTAGCGTGACATGTCAGTGAGGTAACGAAGCTTCGTTTTCACAGGTCACGTGACAGCCTCATTTCAAGCAAAGCTCCGGAACACTGTTTCGAACCACTAGTGTGTCAAAAACTCGATCTACCCATCCCTAGTGTGAACACGCTCAGGACATTTGGACCATGCGGCGGATAAAAATGATATAAATACTGTTCAGTTTCTTGCACAGACCGATCATTTCGTGTCTTTAGACCTCAATGTATCGTCACGAGCCGCAGGGTTTAATTTGGTTTTGTCTGTGTATGTTTTTTTTTTCTCTCAAAGCCGTGAGTCCCATTAGCCACTTTTCCACTGACGGGCCAGTGCGAGCCAGTGCTTTAAACGGGCCGGGCGGGGCTAATAACCTAGGACCTGTAGCACCGAGCCCAAAATCACAATGTGTTTCCACCGTCGGACCAGAAGCTCCGTAGCGCTTCACTAAAACCTGCCCTTTACGCGCCTCTCAGGAACAACGTCACGCAACACCATCATTTCACCAACAAAGAGAAGTTATCAGAAAACTAATAAGAAATAAGTCACTGGAACTAGCGCGATCACAAAACGAACATGATAAAAGCGGCCATTTATTTGCATGTTTTGTTAAAGATTTCAATCCAAAAGCATCAGTGTTTTACAATAATAAGTGATACATTGATCATTATGAATTAATCAGGATTGAAAATTAGTCACACAGAAATAAAGCGGTATGAACCGTTATTTCACAAAAGAAAGAGGACACATAGCCTACTTTCAGTCGAGTCTGTTTCTGTTTATTTGTAGTCACAGAATACATCACATTTAGAATCATTTCTATATTTTTTTCCATCAAAAATAGGACCTGAGTAGAAGAGGGATCTCCCGAACAAAAACCATTATTATATTTTTTATGACATAGGCTACGCAGAGCTAAAGTCTCGAGATGACACTTATGACAGATAAAATATGTTACTAAATAATTACACGATTGTGATAGCCTGATTGAGAAGCTGACGTCTTATTTCTTCAAGCGGTCATTTTTACCATGTTTACTATGGTAATGGCTAGCGTGCATTGTCTTTTGCATCGCTTATTTCTGCCTTGTATTGTGATCATAATCCACATCGGATCTCAAACAGAAGTTATTTCAAACACTCACTTTATGAAATGATCCGCGGCACTGACGCTCTCCAGATGCAGAGAAACTCCGCCTTTGTTCATAACCACTCCTCTAGCCCGATCTGGCCCGCTTTGGCCAAAGGTTCTCGTCGGGCCAAAAAACCTGGCAGTTGGCCCCGAGGAAGCACCGACGAGGCACGATCAAGCCCCGGAAGTGACAGTGGAAATGCTAGCATACCCGTTTTTGGCCCGACAGTGGAAACGTGCCTATTGACTGACATTATATGACTGACAGACTGCAACAGTTTGAATTAAAAATCTTCGTTTGTGTTCTGCTGAAGAAACAAAGTCACCTACATCTTAGATGCCCTTGGGGTAAGCAGATAAATATCATATTTTCATTTTTGGGTGAACTATCCCTTTAAGTCTATATTCTCAATAGCATAGGACCATAATACATACTGTACCGTAATACATATACAGTAGTATACAGTATGTATGGAGTAGGGCTGGCTCGATACCACTTTCTCAAAACCGATACCGATCCGATACCAAAAATTCTGAGTATCTGCCAATACTGATATCGATCCGATACCAGCTCAGTTTTTTTAAATCAGTGTAGAATTTCTAGATCTCAGTGTGTGTTGACCTGCTCATCACTCTTTTGTGTTTTACACACAATCTACTAAATATTAGGGGTGTAAGAAAATATCGATACACGTGAGTATCGCAATATTTTGTTTGGCGATACTGTATCGATTTTGAAAAACGGAATATCGATATTTTAAAAAAAAAAAACAATGTAAAAAAAAATCATACAAGATTCATGGCAGTTGTTTCGTTTTGAGTTCATATCCCGACCGCTACATAGCAGTCTTCATCTCTGAACTTAAACAGTGACAGGAAATACTAGCATTAGGGCATGCCACTAATGTTAGCGTTAATATAGTTCGCTGCTAGTAATGGAGGATGAAAGAATTGTTCCAGTTCCTGTTTTGGTGTACAAAGCTGAAGTGTGGCGTCATTTGGGCTTTTGTGGTAATGTCCGCCTCGGTTCCGCCGCTTGCCGCGTCCCGTGTTCAAGAGCCTTCGCGCGACAGGCGGTAGGGTCTCTCGTAGCTGCAGCTTTCTATCATGTTTGGGGTGTTTTGTGCAGTTGGGGCGGTGCTCACGTCGCGATATCAGCGATTCCACGCGAAACATAAATACAAACTGAAAAACCTGTGAAATCCAAGTTGAAAGGTTCTGAGAATGTTCAACATCTGTATTTATTTTATTGTTTTACAATTGTTTTGTTTTCTTTAGGAATCCTGCAAGCACTTTATTTTTCATTGATATTAAGCAGATGAAATTTTTTGTTCAGATCAAAATGTTATGACATTGTATGTCACAATTTTTAAAAGCAGGGTCTAAAAATATATATGGTCTTTTTATAAAATACATTTTATACATATACATTTAACTAAAGAATCCTGCAAGCACTTGATTTTTTCCCCCTTTACTCGTACTTAGGGCTGGGCGATATGGCCAAAAAAATTATCACGATAATTTTTTTCATATCAGTCGATATTGATAATTATCACAATAAATGTCAAATCCTTATTTCTTACAAGTTTAAAGCCAGAATTTTGCTCCAAAGTGAAAGTTGTAGAAACCAGACCATTAATTTTCCTTAACAACATAAATATCTAAATAGAAAAAAATTATTTCTTAGTTTCTGCATGTTCTAATGAGTGATATTGTTTCAAATCAAGAAACAGGTTTGGGTTGCCTGATAATATTAATAATAATAATAATAATAATAATAATAATAATATCACTTTTTTGTCTGTTAGAAATGCACATTTGATAGTAGCTTGACAGGGCTCGCAAAATCGCTAGCCCGACGTCCCGGGGCGATTGTGTTTTCCAGTCGGGCTACCAAAACGTATCACTGCCCTGCCCGACGGGCTATCTTAAATACAGGGCTCCCACGGCTCCAAACTTAAGGCCATAAAAACTTTGAAATACGTTAAATGGTATAATAAATGTCTTAACTATAATTTCAAAAGGTCTTACAGTTGGGGACGGAAAGACAAGAATGGCGATACAGCTATATTAAACTTCAAAAGGCAATGATGCAATTGAATAAATATGAGTGCTGCACGTTTCAAGTCAAAACGCGGCACAGATGTCTTTATGTGAATGTATCTGAAGGAAACCGACTGTCCTCAGAAATGTGCCTTTGGCATTTTTATTTCATCTTACCTATAATGCCTGATAAAGTAGCGTTTATGAGCGCGGACGGTGCTGCTTTGTGTCCAGCCGCTAACAGGGAGTTTCCCTGAGCGAAACCGCTATATTAAGCCGATCCTAAAGCGCCACCTCATGGCAGAGAATGAATTTGCATTTTCAATAAGCCTTTCTTGCCCTTTATGGTCAGATCAATGCAAATCGACCCATGTTTTTACGCAGCAAACACAGAGTTCTAAATGAGAAAGAAGTTAATGTGCCTTCTAAAAATCTAAACAATCAATACAGTAATATTTATTTGTTTTAATTTAATATAATTTATATGCTTGATTTATCCCTTTTTATAAAAATGGTCTAAAGGCTGAAATGCTGTTGTATAAGGTTTTCGTTTTTGTGAAAACCTGTATCTGAACTGTAAATCATGTCATTTTATGGCTTAATACTGTATGTTACCATAGACATTGTCCAACCCCGCTCATACTGTGTTCATTTTACTTGTGCAGCTCTTAAAATGGGTCATAAATTGCCTTAAATTTATTTTTTAAAATTCTGCAGATACCCTGTAAATAGTGAAATAAAATTCCTTCCTTCATATTTGTTGATATTTGTGTATTGAAAATATTTTTGATTGACATTGACTCTTATCTGATTTTCTATATTAATTTTTTTTTTCATTTGGGCTAGTTAAATTAATTTTCGGGCTACCAAAATCTGAAGAGTACCTGCCCGAAGGGCTACCAGGGATTTTGAAATTTTGCGAGCCCTGCTTGAGTTAGGATGCAGAGGTAAATTTTTGTTAATTTTTTAAAATCAGTTACATCTGTAAAAATTGTAGCAACTTCAGTTTATATAGGTAAAGTTATTCTGACCAATTTTTTTTTTTTTTTTTTTTTTAAATTAAGTATTGGTCTCCCATAGTAGCATACATTTAAATCATGATAACACATATAGCACCTCAATACCATGGTAAAAATATAACTATGGTTTTTAGGTAGCCTATTTGTATGAAAAACAGTAGTCTAAAAAACATTCACTATAAATGCACACATGCTATAACTTAATCACAAATACATACACTATAAATATATACTATTACTCCTGTAATAAAATTCAATATGAATATCCCACATTTCTGCCACAATACCATGGTGCAGTGAGTGTTACTACAGTAAAACCATGGTAAATTATGGCGATGTGTAGACTGAAAAGCCTTCTGGCTATCTTGTTGCACACAGTGTTTCTCCTGTTTGGCTTTAAACTAGTTTAAATCACATGAGTCATTTATGTTCGTCGCTGAATTCAAGCGCTTCACACTGGATCTCACAGCGCCGTTTAGTGCTCGCGTGACCGTCTCATCAGCGAGTAAATGCATCTGCTCTAGTGCAGTGTTGCCAACTAATTTTCACGGGAAGTCGCTAAAGGAAGGTCGACTTGTTGCAAAAAGTTGCTAAATAACGACAAAAAAAAAAAAAAAGTTGCTAAATGATGTTGTGATGCCAATGCGCGATGACGTCATTGCGTAATCAAGATGCAAAATTGTGTCATAGCATCAAATCTCAGAAAGAAATATATTTAATATGTTAATTTAGATCTGTCTGTAAAATAATATGCATTATATAATAAAATATAAATAATTGTATTTTTAAATACATTGAATTATTGAACACTTACACATTTTTGAATTATTACAATTTAAGTTTTTTTTTAATAGCTAGTAAATTAGTAATACTACATATTCTCAAAAATTATGCTTTAACAAAGTCCCTTTCAAGGATTTCTATAGTCTTTGGCTTTAAGCAGTGTATTAGTAGTTAGTATGCTACACTCTATGAAACTGTAAAAATAGGGCACAATCTACTATGTTAATATGAAAGAATTTTTCGTATTGGTTTTTTACCTGCATTTTAAAATTACGCATTGTGTTTTGAGGTTACAGGGTGATAATGGATAATGTACTGGAAAATTACAAGTATCTTTCCATTTTTCTTACAGTGTACTAACTGATCAACAAACGCAGGTACAAGCTACTAACAAAGTGGATCATAAATGAACAATTATTCAATTATTATTATTAAATTGAGTCAATTCATGTGATGTGAGTACTGCTAGGCATCTTTAGTTTCCTCTTTTTGTGTAATTTGGATGGAAAATGAGTGCCTTTTTATTGTCTGAGTCACTTATCAAAAGTTGCTAAAAGTTGCCAAATAAATTTTAAAAATAGCTAAATTTGTTGCTAGGTGCTTTTGGAAGAAAAAGTTGCTAGGGTAGTCTGAAAAGTTGCTGAATTTAGCAACAAAATTGCTAAGTTGGCAACACTGCTCTAGTGCGCTGTGCTCACGCCACGTAGCACTTTGAACTTTGATCCGAGCAGAGAAACGGTCCATGTGGCGCGCTTCAAACGAGTCGCGCTGTTTCGTTCTACTTGTGGCGCATAAACATTACATCGAACCTTTATCGAACTCTTCATATCGTTTTATCAAGGAAAATTACATCGCGATAATTATCGTTATCGAATTATCGCCCAGCCCTACTCGTACTGCACAAAAAGTGGTTCAATAATGTTGAATGTTACAGGGACTGATTATTGCAAATGCAGATCCCAGTGTGTTCTGGTCAAACAATTTTTATTTATTTATTTTTTGCTAAGGTTTGCATATGGTGGTGTTCTTAATGACAGCTTTCTTAAAAATATATCCTATTCCTAAAATAAGAAATATCCCAATATATTGCCTTGCTTACAGTATCACAATATATCGTATCGCAACCCCTGTATCGTGATACGTATCGTATCACCAGATTCTTGCCAATACACAGCCCTACTAAATATAGACAACTTAACTGTAAAGAAAAACAACAAATGAATGAATATGTAATTATAATCTATGACAAAAATACTTTTATAAACTAGGTTAGTGGATAATTCAGTAGCAAAAGTTACTGTAGAAAAATGATGAGCGCACAATTTTATAAAATCTAAAATTAGCAAAAAAAAAAAAAAAAAAACATTTATTGGGGAACAATGAAAAGTGAATAAGTGTAGGACTAAATCTGGGGGAAAAAAAATTATATATTGTTCTTTATATTGTTGTAAAATACATTCATGGAAAACAAGTAATAAATTTATATATAAATATATATATACTGTAAAATTAAAAGATATTTCTTTTAAACGTACTCCACAGTAATGAGGCAGCCCCATATGACAGATGAGACGAACAAGAAAGGCTATTAATAATCTTTCATTGAGCAAAAATATTATAATACGAAAGGCTCCAATACAGAGAATGATGCGCTTGAAGCAACACAGAGTCACAGTGCGCAGGCACAGCGCTCCGGAGTCCGCATAGAGAAGTTCAAAGCAAAGAGATATTAATGCGTAGTGTATTAAATCTGTGCGACAGTTTATTGAGCCTTTTCTTTTAACCGTTTTAAATTTCAGTTACTGTGCTCGTGAAGAACCATTCATAGTGCTCTCTACAACAGTGTTGTGATCTAACAGACACCCGGTAGAAAGTAACATGATTTAGAAACAGCATGAAACTCTAGCAAGATAAAATCTTTTTATGCAAAACCATTGAACTTTATTTACAGATCAAGTATAATAGGAACAGTGGAGAGAGTTTCGTCTTGACCGTCGTAACTGAACGCAGTTTGAATGCTGAATGGAGGATGACAGACAGCCACGGCGGAGAGAAGTGTTTACGTGAACTTGACTTAAATATTTATCTGTACCTCACATTAAACTATGGAATGGCTTCAGAACACTTGAAATATAGTGCACGAAAACTTTATTGTGCTTTATAATGGTTTTTGTAGCTTTCGTGGGTCTTAACAATAACACAATAGTAGCTATGCAGAATATCGAATTTGGATCGGCCTCGACTGACCGATACCCCGATCCGGCAGAAAATGCCAGTATCGGAACGATACCAATACTGAATATCGAATCGGCGCACCCCTAGTATGGAGTATTCATAGAATATTCCATAATGCAATGCGCTCAACTTTTTCAACTTTTTATGCCAAATAGCTCATTTTTGTTTTAGTGGGATATTACCAGGAATATTTATTTATTTATTTATCAAAACTCAGAAAATAAAATGAAAGGTTTTTTTTTGTATAGATAGATAGATAGATAGATCTTCTAGAACCAGATACAGCGATCTGTCCCGCCACATTAAAAAGCATCAAAAGAACATTAATTGTTTGAATTTCATTATAAAATTGACCAAATTTGAATGCTCAGACTTAAATTCGTAATAAAGTAATAAAACACAACACTTCCCTTACCAAAAAGTAGTATACTTCAAGTTTCTTTTATTAAGTATACTTAAGTAAAGTTCAAGTATATTTTTAAGTATACTTTATGTAGCAAGTATACAAATATCAGTGCACTAGTAGTATACTTGTAAGTGTACTATTTCAATACTCCTTGGGACTAAATTGGCCCACTTTCTGGTATATAAAAGTATACTTTTAAGTATACTTTAAGTATAACAGTAGTAAACTTTGAGTACACAACTATTTTACATCAAAGTTTTTAGCTTGTACTGCAACTATACTAAAAGTGAACTTATAGGTATACTGATAGTTTACTAATTAAATACTTGTAGTAGCATGTTTAGTACACTTTGAAGTATAGTCTCAGTAAACTACTAGTTTGGTAGTTTAAGACTGCAAGTATACTCGTACGTTTTCTTTAAGTGAACTTTACATCATACTTTAAGTATACTACTATGTCCCTATTTAGGTATTAATTTGTATATATTTTGTTGTATGAATATCTGAACATACAAAACATCAAAAGAAAGAACAGGGTATCTGCTTGTAAACAAAAACATTTTATTCTAGTTTCATTCATTCTTTTTTTAAACACTTGAATGTGGGTAAGTTTCATAAAAAAAAAAAAAAAAGAGAAAGAAATAAACAACATTTTGAACAAAAAGCTGAAAAAAAGACTATGAATTGGATTCAGAATGATAATCAAAACGTAGATGGAGTCGATCAACACCCCAAAGCTTGACAGTCATTATTACCTCTTCATTGGTTGACATTTTATTCCATACCGTTACACAGTATTGATGCTGTTTTAACACGTGGAAGCATCTGTTGTTTTGGTTTCTTCTTCACTTGTTTTGTTTTTTGGAAATTCTGTACAGAAGATGTGTACTAGCGCCCCCTACCATATAACATGTAAACATGGATTCTCGGAGCACAAGTATTGCTCAAATATATTTAGACTTTTTCTAAGTATAAGTCAAGTATATTTAAATGTAATTTTAAGTATATTTCTGAGAAGTGCATAAAGCCCATTTCTGAGAAGTACGTAAAAAGTAGACTAAAAGTATACTTTCCTATTTTTAGTTTAAAATAAGTATACTAATAGCACACTTGAATAAACTTATTTTTCGTAAGGGTTATTGCAATTAATGGATGTAGCATGCTACAAATAGTGTTTAGTGAAGTTTTGTTGATGCATCGACTACAAACAGCATAAACTAAACATCGATTAAAGATTAGAAATTGATATTGTTAATCCAGCACTAGCGTCCACATAGCTGATATGTTTACCTGCTGTAGTTTACCCACGCAGTATGCACAAAATAGACACTAATTTAAATACATTTAAGCCAAATATTTCACAAATGAACACTAGACTCTGTTGCTTCCTAATGTATTTGGAGAAAGCTATCCCGTTCTTCACAAAATGGAGTAATTTGGCTCGAAGAAGTAACATTTCAACATTTAAGAGTGTCCTATTCCACTATTTAATTAAAAACATCCCATAAGCATCCCAGGAGGTCTGGGCTAAGCCCAGAATATACGCTGACCCTATAACCGGCCGTCTCTCTCTCTGTCTATCTGTCTATCTCTAGGTTCAAGCTGAGGTTACATTCCTAATGTTCTGACAACCAACAAACACTGTAACTCAACCTCTATCCTGCTCTCCTCTTCGGTCTCTCTCTTCATCTTTAGGAGCCTTTAACTCCTCCTTCCTGACAGACAATATGTCTCCCTTTCTCTCTGTGCCTGCTGTAATCACCCGTTTATTCATCTATGGGTTCAGGTCTGGGTCTGGGCTTGTTTAGCTCTCATTACGAGTGGCCCAAAGGGCGCTGGGAGAGGATGGGAGGGGGTATTAATCAGATTTGGGTTGGTTAAGCCCAGCATAAGTGTGTTAGCGGGGTAGAGACAGGCCCTATGGGAGAGCAGTCACACACACACACATACACACACACACTTATCTCACTATTAGATTATCCACTGCCTTGCAGTGACAGAGTGTTTTAAGTATCAGGACCCAAGGCTTTTTTTTTTTCTTTTGACATGATCTCAGTCTAACATCAGCGAAGACAAACGGATCACAACTTCACTGGGTCAACAAGTGGTACGTCTGATCCATTCTATTTATGACAAACTAAAACCAATTAACTACCGCCCTGAAAATCAATAGTCTAACATCACATGCCGCGAGACGCTACTTAAAATAGCAGCCATGTTACCGGGTAGAAAGTGTAACTAACAAGGAATCAGTCAATGAAATACTCCACCATATCTTTTAAAGGCAGGTAGATGTTTTTGTTTGAAATAATCATTGAGAAAAATTGTCATTTTGGCTGGGCGATATATCAAATATTTCACAATACATTTACAACGTTAAAAATAGCAGCCATGTTACCAGGTAGAATACAAAAATTTCACAGTTGCACTTTTAAAGGCAGGTAGATTTATTTTTATTTTATTTTTTTTTGATGATGGTTTCATTAAAAAGTAATTTAATGAAAAAGCTTAAGCCACATGGGTTGCTTTATTTGAAATAATCATTCAGAAAAATATGCCATCATTTTGACTGGGTGGTATATCAAATTCAAAATACATTCACAATGAGTTTGCTGCTTAAGCAACATCATTAGTGCTGCAAAATGATTAATCATGATTAATCGATTCAAAATAAAAGTTTATGTTTTACATACTATATGTGTGTACTGTGTATATTTATTATAAATACTCAAAAAATACAAAAAAAATATTTGTATGTATTGTATTTGTATGTAAACACTTGTATATAATTTATATTATATATGTAAATCTAACATATTTTCCCTTAATATATACATGCATGTGTTTGTATTTATATATACATAATAAATATACACAGTACACACAAATATAGTATGTAAACATAAACTTTTATTTCGAATCAATTAATCGCGATTAATCGTTTTGCAGTCCCAAACATGAACATCACAATGGATTTTTCACACTCTTTAGGAAACTTAAAGGCCAAATAAAATCCTTCCTTGTCTCACTTAATAGAGATGTATAAGAATTCAAACTGATTTAAGCTTCAGCAAAAATGGCATTAGCTGTAAGTCCATTTACATTGCATTTTTCATAATAAAATGTTTTAATGAAATATTAAAAATATATATATTTGTGCCTTTATTTCGTTGTTCAAGATTTTTAATATTTAAATTTTGACATTTACGTTTAAATCATTTCAGACAAATACATAAATATCATCATGGCATAATATTTTCAGTTTATCATCTAACCTTGGTTGTAATGTCAGAGTTATTCTCTCTGTATGGTTAGGGCATGTGTTCATGCTGAGTGTAGGAGATTAGGAGACTCCCTGCCTACACACACCTCCTGTTAATATTACACACATATATTATTGATGTGAAAGCTGACACTATGTATAAGTATTACTTGCGTATAAATATTTATTTATTTATTTTTTTATCAGCTGTTTGGACTCTCATTCTGATGGCACCCATTCACTGCAAAGGATCCGCTTGTATGTAAGTGATGTAACGCTAAATTTCTCCAAATCTGTTACAATGAGACTCATCTTCAAAACTCATCTACGTCTTGGATGGCTTGAGGGTGAGTACATTTTCAGCAGATTTTCAACTATTCCTTTAATGAAATTAAATATAATTAAATATGATTTGTCAATACTGAACACCCCTACTAAATTGTATGTATATTGGCTATTGAAAAATTACAAAAAAAAAAAAAAAGTGATCGCTTTAGATTACAGAAACAACTCAAAGACACACTGGCATGAACTAGGTTGTTCCAGTTTCATGATTTGCTACCATCTCTTGATTTTGACGTCATTGTGAAAGAAAGTAGGCCAATTATGTTGCCAAAGCAAAAAGCACTCAAATCAGTCCTTTCAAACCCTTTACTGCCTTTAATTATTTCCCATGAATTCTCCCAAACAGAGATGGGTCTATTTGCTTTATGAGCATGTGAACAAAGACTGTTTATGTCTAGGCTATAGTGTATGTATTTGATAGCATAAGGACCGTGAGCATCAATTATTGCTAGAGCGGGCAGCTTTAACATGAATAGTGCAGTAGAAATGGCCAGCATCATTATTTAAACATATCCAAGTGTTTCTGTAAGCAATATACAAGATGAGGTCCGCTAGTGCACATGACGTCTAAACATATGCTGAAGTATAATGCTGTTAACTTAGAGACAGGATATGAATGAATGAATACCTTGGCAGTACAATGACTACACATGGGAAAATGTAATTCAGTCACTTCTTTTTTATATCTTTTTTCGTAGTGGAGTCAGTTAACTGAGGGACTGGAGTCATGTGGATTACTTGTGGATTATTGTGTTTTTATCAGCTGTTTGGACTCTCATTCTGACGGCACCCATTCGCTCCAGAAGATCCATGGTGAAAAAGTGATGTATTGCTACATTTCTCCAAATCTGTTCCAATGGAGAAACAAACTCAGTTTCATCTTGGATGGTCTGAAGTTGAGTAAATTTTCAACAAATTTTCATTTTTGGGTGAACTGTTACTTTAAATCTAATTATTACTTCAATATGTTTGTTTTGATTGTCAGTGATGTTCTCATTTATAGGTCTGTTCCCATGGTTCACTGAGGACATGTGGCAAAAAAGGAGGTTGAATGAAAATAGAAAGAGGCCCGTCTCTTGTTCTCGTTTGTCCTCAATAATTAAAGTAAAATAAGACTGACCCCCTTCGCTCTGAAGTTTATTTCCCATCATGCACCTGTCCCAAGGGTAGAATGAATGACAGGGTTTCTGCAGGTATCATCAAATCGAATGTAATGCTTTTTAATGCCTTTTTAATGCCATTTTAAAAAAAAATGTTTAATGCCATACACACACACACACACATATATATATATATATATATATATATATATATATATATATATATATATATATATATATATATATATATATATATATATATACATATATACACATATATCACCACACACACTACCAGTCAAAGGTTTTTAAAGTTTTTGAAACAAGTATCTTCTGCTCACTAAGGCTGCAGTAATAGTAATATTGTGAAATATTATTTAAATTTAAAATAAATGTTTGTTTATGTGAATATCTGTTAAAATGTAATTGATTTCTGTGATCAAAGCTGAATTTTCAGCATCATTACTCTAGTCTTCAGTGTCACATGATCCTTCAGAAATCATTCTAATATGCTGATTTTCTGCTCTGTTATGATTATTGGTGCTCAAACGTTAATAACGGTTCTTATTATTATAATCAATATTGAACACATTTTTTCCGCTTTATATTTTTGTGTAAATCATGATACATTTTACATTTTAGCATAAATTTCATAAATAAATTTCAGCATAAATATTTCAAATAAATCAACATTTATTTGAAATAAAATCTTTTGTAACATTACAAATGTCTTTACTGCAACTTTTCATCAATTTAATTTGTCCTTGTTGAATAAAAGTATTAATATATGTATATATATATATATATATATATATATATATATATATATATATATATATATATATATATATATATAGAGAGAGAGAGAGAGAGAGAGAGAGAGAGAGAGAGAGAGAGAGAGAGAGAGAGAGAGAGAGAGAGAGAGAGAGAGAGAGAGAGAGAGAGTATTTTTGAAGGGTAATATATTGTTGTTTGTTTCCACAGAAAAAAAAATGAATAAGCACAACTGTTTTCTATATTGATAATCAGAAATGTTTCTTGAGCAGAAAATCAGCATATTGGAATGATTTCACCGAAGACTGGAGTAATGATGCTGAAAATTCAGCTTTGAATCACAGGAATAAATTATATTTTAAAATGTATTCACATAAAAAATGAACTGTCAATATAAATTGAAATAATATTTCACAATATTACTGTTTTTATTGTATTTTTGATCAAATAAATGTAGCCTTAGTAAGCATAAGAGACTTCTTTTAAAAATATAAAAAAAATCTTAATGATCCCAAACTTTGACCAGTTATAGGCCTATGTTTTAAATCAACCAATTTGACAATAATGCAATGATAATCTTGTATATGTGAGAAAATCTACATAATTCAAACTATCACTTCTATATCAGTTCTTACTTACTGAAATCAGCATATTTGTGATCTTAAATTGATTTCCAATGTTTTTTTTTTTTAAATAAAGGGCAATTTTTTCATTTTTTTTTTCTAATCTAATTAAAATGTTTGCATTATCTTTCATATCAAATTCTTACATTTCATTAATGAATTTACATTTACATTGCAAAATTACAGCTGCATGAATAATGTTATGAGCTTAGTGTTTTAAATTATTTTTAATATACAAATATGAAAAGTTGGAAAAAAATGCAATGATACTTTAAAATATGAGGGTAAACCGCCAGTAGGTGGAGTCAAGTGACTGTGTTAATTAGTGAACATTTAAATCATTAGTACAAGCGATTCATTCAGATGACTGATTCATTCAAGAATCAAGCAAGTGTCTATTTTTATGAATGGATCACTGAATCATTGACTCAAATGATTAATTCAAAAGCGCCGAGTCATTCAGTAACGAAGCACCGCTGTGTGCTGCTCGGAGATTAGTGAATTATTATCACTCGTTTATAGAGTGAATAAAATCAATGTCAAATCTGCAATCGTGCTGATATTCGGGAATCAACAATCTCTTGGTTGTCTCGTGTTGCTTAACTAGGCTACATCATATGGTATAAATATAAAAACGAAATTTTTTCCACAGTATGTTTATTCTATGAGTTGTCTGTGCTGTTGTGCTCATTTGTTTTGATTTCTCCATGAGATTCTCTCGGCTGCGTGAGCTTCAAAATGTGCGACCTTATTACTGTCAATACATTATTAATTATCAGTCGTCATTTACACCGAATGTAATAAAATCAGAATCATTCTCGCTGAAATTGCTCAATTGCACTACACAATTTCTTTCTGAATTTACAAAATTAACATTCTCTGCTCTTAGTTTTACTCCAGTCCGGCGCTGTCCAAACATCCGGCGTTACGGCCATTTCGCACCGACCGCAGGCAATTACCAAACTGTTCCACGTGTGTATCACACCAATGTACATATTTTGCGACAGCAAATTAAAAGCATTTGCGACCATTTTTTGAGAGTGTGCGAGTAAAAATTTGACGTGGTCGCACTTGTGCGAGTGCATGGTCTGGGCTGCTCCAAAGCATCTGCTTCATACAGCGCACTGCTGAGCCGCGGCACATTGTAGCAGGAGTCAGATTTCACTGATCACTTGAAGAGAGGCGCTTTCAGTGCGAGCGCTTCGTGGGTACAGCCTGGTTTATACTCACTGCGTCAGCACGAGCGCGAAGGTGCGCCGCAGACGGAGCGCAACGGAGGATTTGGTTTTCTAGCTAAAGTAAAAGACCGCTTCTTAAACCAGAGAAGGTGAACATGTTGGTATTCTTGTAGAAAAAAAAAACATGCAAGTCCTGTCAGCGACAGGACAGTTTAGTTGTACTTTTCTTTTTGTTTTCGTTTTGAAAAGCTTGTTATCTTTGCTGTTTACCTCACGTTACGCTATGGAGGCTTTCCTTAATTTTTTAATATTATTATTATTTGAGTCCTCAGTGTTTGCTAAACATTCTGTAATTTATTAGTCGGTATATAATACAGCATGTGATGTATCCTATTCCATGCCTCGTCTTATTCGTTTTTGTTAATAAATGTTATGTAAGCTAGTTTGTCATTGTAACGTACTGTTTTATTGTTGTTGTGCTTCTTAATTAAGAATAACAATGAATCCATCTTTTGTTTTAATCTTAAAAAGTGAAAGGTGTATAGATATAAGCAAAACAGACAATTATCTTTTCTTGTAAAGCGTGACACCAAGATCGCGAATTTGAAAGTGAAAGTGAAAGCAAAAAAAGGAATTCCTGTTCACAAAATTTAAATCACAAATAATACTGATGCAAAAGAAAGGGTTGAATGTTGAACACATTCGTTACCATATAACTATAAACTATGATAAAAGTTCATCAGCATGCATTGATTAATCAAATGTTGTATCAAAAAATAAATAAATAAATACCAACTGAGAAAGTTAGTCGCACAAGTGCGACCAGTGGGAAGAATGAGTCTAGAGCCCTGAAATATATATATGGTCTTTTTATAAAATACATTTTATACATATACATTTAACTAAACAATCCTGCAAGCACTTGAATTTTTTCCCCCTTTACTTGTACTGCACAAAAAGTGGTTCAATAACGTTGAATGTTACAGGGACTGATTATTGCAAATGCAGATCCCAGTGTGTTCTGGTTAAACAATTTTTATTTATTTTTTGCTAAGGTTTGCATATGGTGGTGTGTTCTTAATGACAACTTACCTACAAATATATATCCTATTCCTAAAATAAGAAATATCCCAATATATCGCCTTGCTTACAGTATCGCAATATATCGTATCGCAACCCCTGTATCGTGATACGTATCGTATCACCAGATTCTTGCTAATACACAGCCCTACTAAATATAGACAACTTTACTGTAAAGAAAAACAACAAATGAATGAATACATAATAATAATCTGACAAAAATACTTTTATAAACTAGGTTAGTGGATAATTCAGTAGCAAAACTTACTCTAGAAAAATGATAAGTGCACAATAATTTTATAAAATCTAAAATTAGCGGGGGGAAAAACATTTATAGGGGAACAATGAAAATTGAATAAGTGTAGGACTAAATCTGGTAAAAAAAAAAAAAAAAAGATATATTGCTCTTTATATTGTTGTAAAATACATTCATGGAAAACAAGTAATATATTTATATTTATATATATATATATATATATATATATATATATATATATATATATATATATATATATATATATATATATATATATATATATATACTGTATAATTAAAAGACATTTCTTTTAAACGTACTGCACAGTAATGAGGCAACACCATATGACAGATGAGACGAACAAGAAAGGCTATTAATAATCTTTCATTGCGCAAAAATATTATAATATGAAAGGCTCCAATACAGAGCGGCACAAAGCGCTTATGCACATCCCGTGCGCAGAATGATGCGCTTGAAGCAACACAGAGTCACAGTGCGCAGGCACAGCGCTCCGGAGTCCGCATAGAGAAGTTCAAAGCACAAAGGAAAGAGATATTAATGCGTAGTGTATTAAATCTGTGTGACAGTTTATTGAGCCTTTTCTTTTAACCGTTTTAAAGTTCAGTTACTGTGCTCGTGAAGAACCATTCATAGTGCTCTCTACAACAGTGTTGTGATCTAACAGACACCCGGTAGAAAGTAACATGATTTAGAAACAGCACGAAACTCTAGCAAGATAAAATCTTTTTACGGAAAACCATTGAACATTATTTTCAGATCAAGTATAATAGGAACAGTGGAGAGAGTTGTATCGTCTTGACTGTAGTAACCGAACACGACACGCAGTTTGAACGCTGAATGGAGGATGACAGACAGCCACGGCGGAGAGAAGTGTTTACGAGAACTTGACTTAAATATTCATCTGTACCTCACATTAAACTATGGAACGGCTTCAGAACACTTGAAATATAGTGCACAAAAACATTATTGTGCTTTATAATGGTTTTTGTGGCTTTCGTGGGTCTTAACAATAACATAATAGTAGCTACGCAGAATATCGATTGATAACGTACCCCGATCCGGCAGAAAATGCCAGTATCGGAGCGATACCGATACTGAATATCGGATTGGCGCACCCCTAACATTTACATTTAAACTATTCTGTTACTATTCAGCAAATTAAAACCGCTCTGATGAACAGGGTGAACTCCTGCTGGTATATGGAGAGTAGCCAATCATAGCAAAGATCATTTAACGTCTTAAAGCCACAGGAAGGTACAGCCTGTTTACAATGGCTCAGAGAGTGGTGGAAAATAGTCATAAAATACATTATGACTGTTTTTGGTGCAAGAAACCTTCACCAGTCTTTTATGTGGACATCAGGGGAAAAGATTAAATGAAAAATATGAAAATAATTTACCATTTTGGCTGAAATCAAAATGCATCTTAGTAGCATGACAAACACTTTTAAATGAACTATTTACACACACACAAATGTCAGAGTAAAACGAACAGCTAATGTCAAATGGGGAGCTAAAATAAAATAATACATAATGCATTACATCCGTTCCAAAGAATTATGAAGATTTTCCCCCCTAAATTATCATAAAATCCACAGAATCTCTGGTCACTTTGGTCTTTCTAACTGTCTATTTGAACAACAATATAAACACAACACGTGAAAAGCATGTCACATCAACAATGCCCATATATTAACAGATCTCGGGAATGTAACATTGAGAAATAAGATTCCTTAACGTCCAGAAATAAAAACAAACAAGCAAATTGTGAACATTTTTGAAATGATGAAAGGTGACAGTCAATCTCATTCCTGAAACACAAGTTCACTCTCATACATTCACAACTTCCTGTTGTCTTGAGTATTGAGAATAACAGTGTATAATTCGATTTCAAACAATAATTTTATACAACTGGATTTCTCATACAATTCGATTTCAACCATGCCTTAAGTCTTAAGTTATGTTGCACCTCCAATGGGTGACTTCTGAGATAGTAACTTGGAGTCTTTGAAAGGAACTTAAGTGGGTTGGACTATTTTGCATAGTTTATGACAACACTGGATGTATGGAGATGCAAGCTTTTATGTCTCACCTGTATCCTCTCAGCTCTGCGGGACACACTGATACTGCAAAGTCATTCACATAAACACTGAGTTGCCAACTACACAACATGTTTTCACTCCTATGCTATAGATGTGTGACTGACAAAAAAAAAAAAAAAAAAAAAAAAAAAGAAAAAAAAAAGTGGTAATTTGATATTTTGGAGATTTTGTTTGATATTTAGATTATATTTTGTTGAGTGTGTTTATGTGTTGGTACTTTGGCTGGTTTAGGCCAAATGATGGTTAGTTCATGGCAGTGACAGAAAATAACTTTTTCATTAGGAGGTGATATTTGCCACCTTTAATTGCTAACTTTTTTTCTAACAATACTAGATGTATGCGTCATCTTTTATGCCGAATTCTTAGATTTAATTGATAAATTCCATTAGAATAAAACAACACTATAGGATGTTACAAATAAAATAATCTGTAGCAACAAAATCCTTTTTACATAACATTTTTTTTTTTTTTTTTTGGCACAGAAGCTGCATTTAAAGCAGCATTATGTAACAAAAGATGTATTTATACTGCATAAATAATACTATGTATTATTTCATTAATAATGGTAGGTATTATAGAATATCAATCAATAAGTATATTAGTATATGCATATGCAATACTTTTTGTTAATATTAATATTTTGAATATTAAAAAATGAAGAAAAAAAAATATTTTGAATATAAAACTACAACCACTAGTAAGCGGAGGCAAGTCATTGTCTTAATGAGTGAATCATTGAGTCATTCACTCAACTGATTAGTTCAAATCCCTGATTCATTCAAGAACAAAGCAAATGACTGTCTTTATGAATCAATCATTGAATAACTGATAATTCAAAGATGCTGATTTATTCAGCAACAAAATACCACTGGTTCAAAACACCAACGGCTCTGTTTGAAACCGTTTTGTTGCCAAAACAGAGTACTAACAGACAATACTGACATTACTGTATCCGCACAATATTAACTTCTTACTCAACTGTTGTATAAAATCAGTATCACATATATAATCTTGCTGATATTACAAAAAAATGGCACGTGCTTGTGTGCTGTTTCATAACTAGGCCTATACTATATAGAAATATAAGACAAAAACACTTAAGGGCATATTGAATTCCATGGTCATTCTACTAGCTTAAATCATGCTGTGAAAGTGTGCACTAAAGGCGTGTTTCTGTTTGTTTTTTGCAAAGTGAATGACATACTCAATAATTTCAGCTTCCACATTGTTAAACAACAATTACGATATTATCATAGACGATACATATTGCACACCCTATTCTGTACACTATTTATGATTTATGTAGGCAAATGCCACAAAAATAAGAAACCAAACCTAAACCTAATCCTTCTGCAACCATTTACAGTAGATTTTATCAGCAGAGCAAAATATCCATGAGCAACAAGAAAAACGTCTGAGAACTATACACAAGGACTTTTTCAAAGTAAGTACAGCCAACAGTAGACGCACACCGTCTCCTTGTTTCTATGAACACTTGTGTAACTCTGCAAACATGTGGCTCATTTGGCATCAAAATACTTCCTGCTCTCAGCCAATCATGTGTCAGCGTCTGTTACCAGATGTCATTCAAGTTCAGACGAAAGTATTCAGGTTCAAGTGTTGTCTTTCCACCAGCTCGTACACACAAACACTCACACAATGAGTTTCCTATAATCATGTCCTCCTCCTTACAATAGAATTCTGATTCTCAGACAAGCTAAAGCAAAACTCAATTATCTGAAGCAGACATGAGTGCTTGTGTGCGTGAGTGCTTTCATCTGTTTCAGTCAGAGATGTTTTAGTCTAATATCATGTATTTTAATGCACATTCTTGCATGAAAAATTTAAGCCTTACGCAAGTCTGCAAAGTTGGACAGGCTGCATTTCTTTTTGGCCTTAAACGCACATTTGAGCACGTACACAGCACACATACAATATTATTCTATTTCTCGTAAAGTATTCAGCATTGCAGAGTTTGATTCAATTTAGATAATGGAGGTCAGAAAGCATCTTACTTTTTGTAGTAAAATGCTTCATTTAATCAGTGATGTTGAACCATTTGTATAAAATACGGTATTTTCAATCACACTTTATTTTAAGGTCTAATTCTCGCCATTAACAAACCATTAACTACGACTTTTGTCTCAAACTCCTAATTTGCTGCTTATTAATAGTTAGTAAGGTAGTTGTTAAGTTTAGGTGTTGGGTAGGATTAGTGATATAGAATATGGTCATGCAGAATATGATCTTTTTAAATACTAATAAACAGCCAATATCTTAATAATAAGCATGCTAATGAGCAGCTAGAGTTAATAGTGAGAATTGGTCCCTATACTAAAGTGTTAACATATTTTCTAGTTTTAATATTCCATGAAACTGATAAATGCTACTCTGACTGTAAATACCGTTTACACTATGATTTTAAAGAAACTGATATTTTGAGCTAAGGTGCATTAAATTGATTAAAAATAGCTGTAAATGCATTTAAAATGATACAAAAGATTTAGATTTCAAATAAATGTTGTTCTTCAAACTTTCTGCTTAAAGAATCCTAGAAAAGACACTGTACTGCGGTTTTCACACTTCATTAAGTAGTACAACCATTTAGCATCTATCATCTATCTATCTATCTATTTTCAACTAATAATTAAGGGTTCTTGAGAGTCAGATTAGCATATTAGAATGATTTCTGAAGGACCATGTAACACTGTCTTTTCATTGTAATGATTGATATAGTAAGCCATCTGTTTAGACTTAGAAAAGCTGCTATGGGATGTTTTGTGGAAAGCCAGGGGACGCACATACACATAATGAACTGTTAATGTGATCGTACATACGCATGTCAGCATCAGTACTATTCAAAACACCACACAATAAAACAGACAATGTAAAAATAAAGAAGTGGAACAGGCCTAGATCAAATATTCATGCGAGATGAAGCCTGAAACCACCATTACCTGAGATATGCCCTAGACGAGAATCTCTAAAGACGCCCTGTTGAAGAAGAAGCAGTAATCCTATCAAAACATTTATGTACTGCTAAGACTGATAGAATGTGGTCAGGTTGCATAAGATCAGATGCTTAAAATAAACTTTAAAGGTGTATTTTGAAAGATGGATGTGAGCCATATTTAAAAACAGAATGTCATATCCAGAAAATCATATTTAGAGCCAAAAATCAGGGTCAGTAGAAAAACACTCCACAACCCCCTAGAACGAACACCCAAGAACCTTAGAACAGTGGTTCCCCAACCACATTCCTGGAGGCCCCCAAACACTGCATGTTTTCCATGTCTCCCTAATCAAACACACCTGATTCAGATCATCTGCTCATTAGTAGAGACTCCAAGACCTGAAATGGGTGTGTCAGACAAAGGAGAGACGCAAAATGTGCAGTGTTGGGGGGCCTCCAGGAACGTGGTTGGGAACCACTGCTTTAGAGCACCCACAATAAAAACTTTGGTACAAAATCTTGCAAAACTACATTGCAATTTTTTAAATCTTTAAATGCAATGCACATATTTTTAAATGCACCAGCTGTTATCTTCCTAACTTCCAGGACAATATCAATGTAAAATTAATCTGCTGCTTTTACATTGAACTGGTATTAATGTGAGAATGCCACAGACCACAGAGAGTGAGTTCACTCAAACCTAAATTCCTTCTGAGAACATATCAGACTTCCTGCATGTCAACTGAAAATAATAAAGGCCTGTTCACATCAAGAACAATAACTTTCTGACTCTAAAAGAAGAGAAATGTTTAACAATAAAAACTAAGAGGATCAATATTGTTAGGATCACTTTCAGAGCATTTATGACTTCAAACAATGTGATTTATACTGAAATGTATGTTTTTTAGAAAAAAATGTAACCAGTCCATCCCAATCGTACCTGTCAGTGGGATGAAAGTGTACGTTTTATCTCAAATTCATACAAGTTCATCACTTATTTTTCAAAATATAAAATAGTTGCCAATTGCCATGAGAGGCTGTTGTCCAATTTCCTACTGTACTTTGCAGAACACTAAATAAGATATTTTGAAGAATGTTGGGAACCAATTGTATGGAGAAAAAAAAAATGTGAGACTTTTCAAAATATTTCTTTTATGTTCCACAAAAGAATGAAAGTCTTACAAGTTTGGAACAAAAGGAAAGAGAGTAAATTATGAAAGAATTATAATTTTTGAGTAAACTATCCTTAACCAGACTCTAAACCCTGCCAAAAATGATAGATATAAATTATATTAATTGCTAATTAAGTTTCAATCACCAATATTTACTATACACTTTAGACTGTACAATGCTGTGTTCCACTGATGAAGAATAGCAACAACACTCTATATATAGCTGCACTTACAAGACAAGCTTGTGTAACAAAACATTCCACTTCATTCTCTGTGGATAAAGCAATAAAGTGTCAATGTGCATCCTGTGCTATTAATTTTGTTGCAACAGTGCTAAAAGCTTCCTGTGTATATCAGGAAGTTTATTAAAAGATAGAATTATGAAACTGCCCAGCTTATCCATTTTCTCTGACCTAAAATAACAAGAATGCACATCACATCAATACAAATCATCATTTCATCACCTACCAAACTCTTAAGTAGAAACCTCCCAAAAGTATTTGAAGACAATGATAGCTTCAGCTGGTCATAAATGTGCATGAGTTCTCAAGTGCAAACATTCCACGACTAATTGTTTAGTTCATATACAGAACGAGATGCTGTTAATATACAGCCAATTTCACACACACCCTCCAATAAGAGCTCAGGCAGGCAAACACAGCACATGGCACAACAATGCACTGACATGTGAAATGTGTGCAAAGGCATGCGATACATGAATAGAATTTAAGAATAGATGTTAGTAAGAATTGTGCATGTGTAAAGAGGAGTGTGTACAAAGGTCTGTGGGTGCAGCGTGAAGGGGAGTGTGGGAGTGTGTGTGTGTGTGTGTGACTGTCATGTGAATAAGAGGCAGTGCATTCCTTCACGCTGAGGCGTGTAATCTCTCTGGAAACCCCACCTCAGCGCTGAGAGAAGCCGACTATCAAAGATCAAGTGTTTGATTCTGATCGACCCCCGTAAAGACCCTGAGCCGTCAGTCTGATGACTGAGACCATACGGACACATCAACACCCTCATTTCTCGCTTTCATTTATGAGTGGTTTATCGTGCAGGAATATAATACAAACATATTGCTGCTCAATTCATGTTAAGATTCTAAAAACAACCTTCAATCAATGTGTACAACTACATGCTGCAGTTATGATACATGCCGTTTCATGAGCTTGTATCAACTGGGATATGCCAAGGAATATTTCATCAAAATAATGTTGAAAAAGGAAAAGTTAAAGAAATAGTTCACCTAATAATACAAATTCGCTCAAAATTTACTTACTCTCAGGCCATCCAAGATGTAGATGTTTCTTTCTTCATCAAAATAGATTTGGAGAAATGTAGCATTACATCACTTGCTCACCAATGGATCCTCTGCAGTGAATGGGTGCCATCAGAATAAGAGTCCAAACAGCTGATAAAAACATCACAATAATCCACAAGTAATCCACACGACTCAAACACTTAACGTATTGCTAAGTGAAAAGTTGCGTGTTTTTAAGAAACAAATCCAGAGAAACAATCCATCCTCTGTTGTGCTCTCACTTCAAAATCCACCAACATGTATTTGTTTAGAACCGTTTTCACTTGTAAACGGTGCTTGACCTGTGGATATTTCTCTCCTGATTAAGACTAGACTTTCTCCACTAAAGGACTCATATTTACTCAGAAGCAATGGTTTGAAGTTAAAAATGTCTTGATGGATTACCAAACATCCAGCTTTTCATTTCACAAAATGTTAATTGATGGACTGGAGTCATGTGGATTATTTGTGGATTATTGAGATGTTTTTATCAGCAGTTTGAACTCTCATTATGACGGCACCCATTCACTGCAGAGGATCATTTGGTGAGCAAGTGATTTAACGCTAAATTCATACAAATCTGTTTCAATGAAGATACAAACTTACATCTTGTATGGGCTTAAACAGGATGTGCTGCACCAACAGTAAGGTTCTAGAAGCATTTTTAGCGATTAAACCCTTCAAGACAGACCTTTTACAATCTCTCCTCCCTATATTGTGACTACTTACTCGCATAACTTGATTTGAATCAAATATTGTAATGTGATTCAACTCTTGCTTTTTTAAATGCCTATGGCAGTGGGTGATCCGTGTTGTGCTTTATAAGATATGCCAACAACCACAAAGAGTATAAGAAACAATATTTTAATATCCAAAGATGTGATGGGCAACAAAAACTGAACCCAGTTCTTTATGAATCGGAAAGTCAACTTTTTTATATGGAATGCTGTTGCAAAACAGAAATGAATAAGGCAGATTAAGAAAATTGCAATTTATCATAACTCAAACGCTATTTTAATAAAGTAAATGATGCATGTAAAAGCACACTTGCTATGACACAACAGCCATTTCTTGTGTAATTTAGTGCTTGCAGAGAAGTATAGCCTATAGTGTACTTTAGCCAAGAGTGAGGGTCTCCTGGCGGCTCAAAGTTCCCTAACATAAAGCATATCTTATCCATACACCTCCAACAAAACTTGCACTTTTGACCGAATTGTACTAGTACATGGTATCATTACCAAAGTAATGCTATGGAAATGTTTGACCAGCAATGTATGACAATGTGAACAAACGGGGGTCCACAAACTGCTGGGATCCCTTAAAATGGCACAATTTATTTATATTTATCTATATAAAACTTATACACATTTCTTAAATAACATAAAAATAGTCAAAGTAATTTATTTTTCACAAAATGTATTTCTAAAGGCAGTTATAGATTTAGTAGATGAGTGTAAATGCATCAGTAAACAAATGCAAATCTCTTTGTTGGACAAAACAATGGCTGAAAGAATCCAGGACTAGGCAAAGAATGTAAAAGTTGTTAACTGAGAAACTAGGTCAACATTACTATGCATAATGTAGTAATGTATGTTAATGTGATTATAGAATTTTGCATTTTTGTATGAAGATCCCAGAGCTGGCTGAGAGTCTGATGTGCGTGATCTTTTGGCTAAACATTTAGTAGACTATTGTTTCTGACACTCTTCTGATAAGATTTCAGTGTTCACGTCACTGTATCTGTGTCAAATGTCATGGATTGCGTGACCCTGTGTGCCCTGGGTCACCATCCACAACGGCTCAAAGAGCTACAGCAGATCGACTCTTTTAAAATTGGTTAAAGCAAAAATCCTGCAATTATTTTCTCTCTTCATCACATTTATCTCTCACATATGACCCATAAAACACCATTTCATCATTAAGCACAGCACAATTTCACATCCACAAGTTTCCCATTAACCTGGATCTGAATTTCATTCATATTCTGTGTTCCATTAATGCTCAGCATGTTAACGAGCTGTCATAAAAACACAGCTCTCAGGAGCCAAGATCTGCATGATTAAATGTTTTCAGAGCCATGTGCTTTGTATGACTTACTAGATATTGTTATTTTACAAACTGGTCGTTAAAATATGCCAGATTGATGATGGAAAGAAATAAACAAGCATGTTAAATCTAAAGGAAAGATCTGCATGCTGCTAATATGCAAGAGCATCTCTCTTTCTCTCTGTTTGTCTGTCTGTCTGTGTCTGTGTGTGTGTGTGTGTGTGTGTGTGTGTGTGTGTGTAAGTGGGTCAACCAGCTGGATTTAAATATCAGTATAAGAATGACTGAAATAAACTGAATTAAATCAGACAAATTATAATGTTCAGGACACTCTACAAACATTAAGTGTTTTGCTGAATGAAAACGCACGTACAGTGGTTGGATCCGCTCCAGTGCTGATGTCTGATGGATGAGCTGAAGGGATGGGGCATCTTGTCCGGGATCAGACATCCTCTGCTCTGATTATAGTAATCCATCATGAGGAAAGGGTTCACATCCACACTCTCATACATGATCAGGTCGGACTCACTTCCTCAAGACAACAGCTGATCCGCGACTGTACACTTCACATAGAGCTTTAACACAGAGATGGATCCATCCCAGACATCCCAGATATTCCCAGAGGAGATCAGGAACTACAGAAGCGAGTAAAACTAAAGCTGAAGCGCTCGTGCATGGTCAGAGATCAGTCCAAGCAATGTCCGCGGAAACACTTTTTGCAAAAATATAGCCTATTCACATAGGCTAAGTTACAGGGTCAACGATGTCTCAAAAGTGCAATTTCTACAGAGTATATATTTTAGACCATTGTATTTACTCCAAATCTTGATCGGTTAATACAATAATAAAATACAGAAGGAACGAAGCATCAGTAAATCCATCAAATGTCCAGTGTTGAGCGCTGAGTTTGGTCCAATAATATTTGCGAAGCTCCGATTTAGTGATGTGATTATTTTGTCTCGTTTGTGTCTCCGTGATATCTTAAAACTCGTGCAGCGATATTAAACAAGATCCTTTTGAAATGTTTAGTGTCGTCCCGATAATAAACAGCACACAAACGCGCGTTTAATGAGCTTGTGTGCGCGCGTGTTATAATTCCGCGCGGTTACCGTGCGTTCGCGCGCTCGGAGCTGCTCAGAGCGTGAGAGGAGAGGATCTTGACGAGAGCGAGCAGCTGTCTGTAGGTCCCGCCCATTAATGATGACGAGACCAGTGACTGCATTCTGGCCACGCCCATACCTAAATATCTGCTCTTTTATCTCCGCCCGCCTTAACGTCTCTGTCTCCAAAGCCCCGCCCACATTGCGTCTCTATCACTTTTTGTAAGTCAAACTAAATGCTAAAGATGATGAGGTTTTTTTAGCTGGAAAATAAACAAATAAATAAATTAATTAATAAATAAAACCTTTAAAAAAATAAAATAAAATAAAATGAAATAAAAACTCCCCATAATCTGACTGGCAGATATTACTGAACAATTATCTGTCTGTGACAAATCTAGACACTCTAAACAAACAGCAAAATAAAGTATTATTATTATTAATAATAATAATATTGTCTATTATTTCAATACCTTGGGCTTTTAACTCCCCAGCTCATTCATTCATTCATTCATTCATTCATTCATTCATTTCCATTATCTGATAGGAGCTTATTAGGTGTTCTTACCAAACCATTCAATAGTCAGTATGTGCAAATTTAGATTCAGAAACAAGTTATTTAATGTTTTCATTTCATTTTAAAAATCCTAAATCCTATATAAATAAATAAAATAATAAATAAGCAACGAAATAAACAAACAAAGAAAAATAAATAAATAAGTAAATAATCAAACAAACATTATCAAACATTATACCAAAACACATTTGGTTAATTTAAGTCCATGATCAATCGTTATTCCAGGACATATAATGAAAGTTTAAAATTAGAATTTATTTATTTATTTATTTATTATTATTATTATTATTATTATTATTTATTTATTTATTTATTTATTTATTTTTGTAGTCGATTTGCCTAACTAAATGTGCCATATATTTCAATTTGTTTTATAGGCCTATCTGCAGGTAAATTGTCCAAATATATATATGGAACTTCAGTGGGGTGTTAAATAATTCAATCCTTTAATAAGATTTGACATTTGACTAAGTGAAGGTTACTGCTGAATGAAGAGAGTGTGATGATGTGCGCACATCCAAAAACTTTGGGCAGGTGCTCGATCATATGAAACACTTCACAGTCAATAAACAAAAATCGGCACACTGCCAGTACTGCTCTCAAAAAATTTATTAAAATCACAATGTTTCAACCCTAAGGTACTGTTGAAATCACTATATTTACACATTAAGCAGGGCTCTGAGATCCCAAACAGAATGGAAGTCAGTCTGCAGATCATGATCATTAAAACAAACGCAAAGTTGTTTTTTACTTTATTGAAAGCAAAACAGCTTTAACCAATGGCCTAGTTCAAAATTACAAATCAATTCAAAAATGACAAGTTAAAGTAGTAAGTAGTAAGCTTTAGTAGTCAAAGGAATATAAAAGAATGACATCTTCAAAACTCATTTGTCAATATTTTGCAATTTTTGAATTAATGCACATCCTCTAAGTTTTGGTTTCTTAAACCAACTTCAGAGTTCCTCCTTCTCAACTAGTTTGGCCCTTCTCTAGTTCTCTCATGGCTCATTTGTCTCTCTCTCCATTGTCGTCTTACTAATTTGCCTAATGTTATGCGGCTGAACTTTTGGTGAACCCGTGGAAGCAGTCAGCCTCACCTCTCAATGACCCACTCCATGACACCGATTCGCTTCCATGCTTTTCTCATCTGACATCACACAAAGGCGTTCCACCTTGTTCACCGGCCTTGCATAACCACAGTCAGCAAAAAGAGCGCTTTTCTTTGAATGATGTGCTGAAAGTTTCCAGAGAAACAGCCTCAAATGAGTCACAAAACAACAGCAACATCTTGGAGGTGGCTTAGTAAACTTTTGTAAGTGCATATATCACTCTTTCCACTGAATATCCAGTTTCATCTCAAAAGCTGATTCAAGAAAGAGTCCCCCAAAAGTGTTTGGATACTAAATGTCATTGTAGTAAATAATAAAATACAAAACCAAATGGCATTCATTTTAAATAAAGTTTTCATGCAAAATGTTTCACAGAACGATTTTTCAGCCTGAAACGATAAACCAATAGATATGAGAAATGAAGGCAAGATTGTGCTACATTGTGGATCATGGTCCCATTATTGCAGGGGCGTCCAATCCTGCTCCTGGAGGGCCATTGTCTTGCAGAGTTTAACTTCAACTTTAGCTACAAGTTTCTAGTGAATCTGAAGACCTTGATTAGGTATGGTTGGTTTAGGTATGTTTAATTGAGAATGGAGCTAAACTCTGCAAGACAGTGGCTCTACAGGAACAGCCCCATGCATTATTGGAACACACTTCATAGTTAATGTGATTATGTAGATACTCTGCTAAAACACTGTGAACTTGAGGGAAACTGACTACATACATCCACTAAAACCAGCTGAACCAGCATCACTGCAACACCAGCTGAGTGAAAGTCACTGTAAAAACAAGTTTTAATGCAGTACCTTCTGATAAGATAGCAAACTCAGCATTCCTCTACAGCACTTTTCCTCCTTCAGTCTTTCAATATACTGAGACCTGGACCACTCTACAATCACAGCAGTTGAATGCTAAATTAGTTTGTAAGCATGTATTTCATTCTTGCTTAATTTGCAAATCCAACTGGTTTAGTTGTTTGTCATTATGGATTTCCCATCATTAAACAGCAACAGCAACAAGTTACTTGGCCCTACATACAGTACGGTTTGGAAAACGGATGATTTATCACATAAACTTTGATTCAATCAAGTAATGCTTAATGTTGCGACCCACCCAGTGGCTCTTACAGTATGTGAGGTAAGTGAGTGAGTGTGTTTTTTACGAGTTTCATTTAGCATGAACTTCATCAGAAAGAGGAAATTTGGCGTGAGTTTTTATGACTCACTGGGAATGATGGGCAAAAAGAAAATGTAATCGTGTTGTGAGAAATATCTCAATACTGAGAAACGTGCATTTATCCTAAAACAATTTCTTCATTTAAACCTCATTTACACATTGCAGATTAAATAAGAGACATGCTCAAAACCACCCCACCCCCATGCCAGGCCAACTAGAGTTTGAGTGTGGTGATAAAGGGGGAATAAGGGGGTAAAGGTGGGTTTATGGGCCAAACTAATGGCAGTAATTGTGGATAGTACCTTTTGAGGGTGTTAAACTATTTTTATAACCCACACTAAAATATATCATTTCCTGGAAGTTAAGAAAGGTGCCCTAAACCAGGACAATAGCGTTTGGCCTTTAACAGGACACACAGGTTGTCACCAGCCACATGCAGCTTTTTCAAATGCATTAGGTTGGTCTTTTCAAGGTTGCTGTCACTACCCAAATTAATTATCAGAAGGACTCTCCCTGGACAAGAATAAAAGATAGAAATAAAAGCTTGCATTGATGTTGAACTGTGTGACTCCTGGAAGACCACAAAATTATTATTTATGCCGAGACAAATCTTAAAAGCCCTAAATCTTTTAAAAATTCATTTGGGTAACATAAATTGGGGGCTCGTCCGGGATCTTCAAACAAATTTAAACTTGTCAAAAATCAGTCTAAATCTAGAATCTTAAAATTACGAATTAATCTGATTAATAATCTGATCTAAGATGTTTCTATCTTATGTATGTATGCATAATATCTTGTAAAAAAGGAGCTCTGTAGAACTATCATCATTTTCCATTCTAAAGTGAATGAAATGCGAACAAGTGAACTACAGGACTATGCCATGACTTTATGGTAATATAACTGTGTTATATAGGTTTCCTCAGCAAAACAGTCTCAGAATTTTTTATTTTTTTTTAAATGCAGTAACAAGAACAATTTCTGAGGCATTTTGTACTGTTTGAACGACAAATTGGAGTATTGCAACATCATTTGGGTCTGATTTCCTCCAACGCCCATGCTTCTAAGCGCCACACAGTTTGTGTTGTTCTAATACCAATAAATCTCTCCTCAAACCAAACATAGCTTTTCATCTTTTAGTGCAATGCCAAAAGGAGGAAAGACTGAGGAAATTCTAGCTGTGAACTATGTCCATAGGGACGAGCTCTGAGCTTGTCTGCTCTTGGATCATTGAGCTTGTGCATTAGTTTTTAAGACGTGGTTTAACTAGGCAGGATGACATCAGGAATCTGGGATTGGTGATGTGGGAACCCTTTTTAACACATGAAGAACTGTGAGAAGAAAGTGAAATAACTAGCTATTATTGTAACTAATAACTACTAATATTTGAACCAGCACCAGTGTTACTGAGGTCCTTGATATATTTACATGTAAGTAAACTAAACTAACATAGCCTATATGCCAACTAAAATAAACTAAACCAAAATAAACTTCAAAATGTGAAGGAAAAAAAAAGAACAATATTTCTGTAATTTGTTTAATTTTTGTTTTTGATGACAGTAGTGTCTCTTAATATAGATTTATTAATTATAACAATAACTTTTGGGAGGATTTTTATTATTATGGTAAAGTCAAGGACAATGTTATTTTAGTATCTTCGAGATACTATCATAGTTTTATTAATAGTTCAAATTAGTTTTTTATTGTTATATTTACCAATTTTAGTATACTTTGTTTTAAATTTTACTAATTCTGTTGGGTGTTTTGTAATTTTTATTATTATTATTGTTATTTTTTAGGTCACATTTTATTTTAAGGTCCAATTCTCACTATTAACAAATCATCAACTATGACGTTTGCCCCAATAAACTCCTAACTAATAGTTAGTAAGCTAGTTGTTAAGATCAGGTATTGGGTTGGATAAGGGATGTAGAATATGTTTATTTTAATATATATCAAATAACAAAAATGTGGATTTATTTTGTTAGTGAGTTAACTATATTAACCCTGCTCAAGGGTTAGGTTAAAAATTGGAAATTGGCACATACAAATACCTCCCTCTCACACTGAAAACTGAGAACGTTAGTAGTATTGGAGTGGGTTGTCAGATCATCACTAAGTGCATCAAAGCTGTAACAGGCAGTTTAACAGGGTGGTGTGTTTCATAAATCTACACAAACAACAGACCTCCACATGGCCTCACATTGTACTTTTATTCTCTCTGACCCATCATTCCTCAAACACAGAGAGGCATGGCCCCTTTAATGTGCCGTATAGAGCACACTCAGACATTTATGGCACACGCTGCAGCTCTGGCAAGAGGTCTTTATGGCAAACGGCTGATGTACGGCAGCCATTACATGCTGTAATGACCAATATACACCTTTAGCCAAACAGACTTTCCTTGAAAAAGCACATGTCACAAACATACTGTAGGCCCTGTTTACACTTGGTATTAAAGGGATAGTCCCTCTAAAAATGAAAAGTATATTACTTACTCACTCCATTGTCATTCCAAAACTGTTTTTTTCCACACACACACACACACACACACACACACACACACACACACACACACACACACGCGCGCACGCACGCACGCACGCACACACACACACAATGTTGGGTTTCCATGTTTTATAGGGACATTGTATAAATGTAATGGTTTTCATACTGTACAAACTGTTTTTTTTTCTATCCCATTACTCTAACCCTACCCCATAAAACTTTCTGCTATTTTAGATTAAAAAAAAAAAAAAATCATTCTGTATATATAATTATAAGTTGTTTTCCCCATGGGGACTAAAAAATGTCCCCACAAGGACAAGGATTTTGGATATTAAGATATTTTGAAGGATGTAACCAAACAGTTTCAGTTCCCATTTTTTCCCTCCATATAATGAAAGTCATTGGGAACGGAAACTGGTTGGTTACCAAAAAAAAATTATACAGGCTTGGAAAGACATGAGGTAAATGACGATTTCACCCTTTAAAAAATCTGTATGTAATTTTTTGAATGCTATACATAAATGTCTGATATATATCACCTGATATATATATATATATATATATATATATATATATATATATATATATATATATATCATTGTGTTCTGAGAAATCATATCTGTATCTGTGATAGATGTAGATTCTGTAAACAACAAAAATAAATTGTACTATCATAAATCTGTGAATGTAAACACACTATTTAGACAAGATAGGTTTTCTAAAAGATGTTTAAGTTATGACTTTAAGAGAACCTCTGTCATATCAGAAAAGAGAATTGGAGAGAATTGGAATCACTTAAGTTTTAAGTAAGTTTGTATTGTCTGAATGTGAATGTTATGGTTGGATCTTCACGCTTTTTTTTTCCTAAAAATCATATGTTTTTGTACAATTCCCATTGCAAAAATTGTACGCAACTGCCACCTCATAAAATGGTTACATTTTCTTGTGAGATCAGGTTGAATGTCATCATTACGGACTGTAATTTTGTAAAAAAAAAAAAAAAGCTATCAAAAGGTCTAGATTAGAGGTCAACTCTTATCCTAGAAATCTTTTGTCCTGCAGAGTTTAATCAAACACACCTGAACCAGCTAATCAAGGTCTTCAGGATTGCTTGAAAATCACAGGAAGGTGTGTTGAAGCAGGTAGGAAATAAACTTTGAAGGACGGTGGGTCTCCAGGAGCAAGATTGAAGAGTATAATGAAGGTGCATCAGAACAGAAATTTAGATTTAGTTACAAAATAAATAGTTAGTTTAGTATAAATGAGGATATGTGGAAAAAAAATAATGTACCACAGTCGCAGACATTCCTATCCAGAACAGGATTAGATTTCTTAGGGGACGCCCAATTTAGCTGAAAAACAAGTCTTTTTTTTTTTTTTTTTTTTTTTTTTCCAAGATTGTGTGAGAGACACAGACTTGTTCAATTCAGATGGGATTAAGATCACAAAAGTACGTCTGTGAAACCTGAATCTGACCTGACCTCTTGGAAAACCAGTTCTGTCCAAATAGGGCTATAGTTGGTGAGAGAGAAAAAGAACAAGATTCTGGTTTTACTTCAGTACTGTTTCACACTGATCTGGTTAATATGGCGGATTCATAAGACACTAAGGTTCCTGAAGCTCTAGCACGATCACTCTGTCCATTCATCCATCTATCCATTGCAAAGCGGCTGTAAAAGCCCATCCTCGTGATACTGAACTGGGGTAAGCCAACACGCTGTCAAGAGCAGTGAAAAAGAAACACTCTCGGCTTGAGTGCTGCTGGAGAGGATTAGACCATTGTGAGAATTGGATGGGGGGAGGGG
Source organism: Spinibarbus caldwelli (assembly GCA_039654775.1). Classification (NCBI taxonomy): domain Eukaryota; kingdom Metazoa; phylum Chordata; class Actinopteri; order Cypriniformes; family Cyprinidae; genus Spinibarbus; species Spinibarbus caldwelli. The sequence goes on from CM077257.1 coordinate 22,391,510, forward strand.
GTCGCTTTAAATGGATTTCCTGTGTGTGCTTGTGCCCTCTGTGTTATGACACCCGCCCGACATCACATGCACTTGAGACTCGCCCCGGGTCATGGAAACACATCTGATACACGGCACACAAACAGTAAGTGTGACAGAAGCCACTTTTCCAACAGGGAAACTGGAACTGGTGTCCAATATGCATCCTTTCCACGAATTTCCACAGCAGAAAAAGCAGTTCTGGGTCAGAAAAATAGGCTCCGCACCGACCCACTAAAATCTGCTAGTCACGAACCAGGAACTACTACAGTCTGTCACCAAGTACAGTTTTCAAAACAGGAACAACTCAGTCTGCAAATCTAGATTGATTCCATTATAATCAATGAAGTTGCTGTTTTTATATGTGTCACATTACGCAAAGACTCAGGACACTTACAATAAAATCGTTACTTTTAAAAATCTCTTATCTGAATTCATATAAATTTTATTTGTTATACATCATGATACATGAATTTAAATTACCAACTTGATCATAAGCCTGTTCTACACAATCTACCACATGCCTTCTGCCATCTAATTTATAGTTTATATTTTTTAATATCCATCCATCCATTTTCCATATTGCTTATCCTTGCAGGGTTGTAGGACTTTTCAAAGACCTTGTAGTATAATTCTAAAAATGCTCACCTTCACATGTCTATTTACTTATAGTGTTTTTTTTTATAAAGTGACATTATATTGTTATTCATATTTCAAAATGAACATTTACTGGACTTAAGCATTTCAGATTTACTTTACTGACTCAAATGTTTACACTTTTTTTTAAAGAAAAATTATGTTAAAATGCAAGTATCAAACATGACACATCAGGCTTTGAGGAATGTGTATTTGTATTTTTAATAAAATAATTTTCTCAAAACTTGTAAGTGTAAACAAAGATTGTGATACGCTACGTTTGTCATGTTATGTCATTATTCAGCAGTGAAGTATGTAGACATTGGTCTGTTAATTACTATTACAATTAATTACCATTCTCACTCCTGAGAGCATCTGAGTGGGCAAAACGAAGAGAAACGCTACATTTTAAAAATGTTTATCCACTAAAAGATAACTCAACTTTTAGGAGTACACCAGCATATAGATGTTAGCCTTAATTCTAACAGTCATGAACTAAAAGCCACTCCAGTTTAATTTCATCAGGAGACCTTTTCCCCCATTTTGAAAACTACACGAAATTAGCATTACAACTTAACTAGAAACTGCAAGTGCAAATTATGGGACATTAACATTAGACTGAAAATGACCTGAACACTTAGCAGTGACAAAACACTTAAATGCCTATGACGTTAAGCTGATATTCACAGTAGCACTGATGTCTCTATCTTGTGTGTGTGTGTGATCTGGATAAGCGTGAGATGTAGAAATGAGCCTGTCCTGTCAGAATCAGTTCAGATGCTAATAGCACATCAGAAATCTAGCAAACAAAGCCCCATCACTGCCCCATGACAAATACCCCAGAGCCCGGGGGGTGTTTGAGGGGGACGGGCTGGGGGTAATGAAATGGATAACTTCCAAACCTCTTCATTAAAGAGAAAAGAAAAAGATCAGCATATCAAAAAGAAGAAAGAAGAGGAGGAGGAGGAGTGTGTGAGTGTGTGTGTTTGAGTTAGATAGTGAGAGTGTGTGTAGTGTGGTCTTCTAGCTGCAGAGCGAACTCTAGCTGCAGAGCGAACTGGACCATCGAAGTACTGCGTATAGACTTACTATGTCTTCTTCTGTTTTAGTGTCTAGGAAATTAATTTAGTAGACTAATTTTACATGACTCGCATTCATGACGCGCACTTAACTGGAGTACACTTGAGATAACGGCCCCCTGAAGCCCATCGGGCATCATGTTGGGGGTCACCATGGCCCTTGATTAGCATTTAAATGTCTTTGATAAGAGCTGAGAGGACACAGGCCGCTATATCAGCAGATTTGAGCCGCTCCAAACACACTCTAGTATTCATTAGCTCATCCCACTGATGGTCAAGCTGATCATTAGAACAAATAAACCCATCACACACAGAGTGAACCCCGGCCGATCACAGCCACTGATAGAACAGAGAGAATGAGAGACACAGATAAAGACGAGAGAGTGAGCATATTTAAATTAAACAGGGAAGGACATCTCAATGAAACCAGGTTGTTGCATGGGGGAATGTTACTTTTAAAAAAAAACATTATGTTTGGATAGACACAGATGCACAAAAATGCCTTTCCACATTCAGCAAAAAAAATAAAATAAAATAAATAATAAATAATAATAATAATAAATTGCTAAACAGTGAGATCTTTTTTATTTTATTTTATTATTATTTTTTTGTTGCTGTTGTTGTTGAAAATTTTGGAATTGAAAATTTTATTTCATTTTATATACATTTATTACCTTCATATCCAAAAATAAAAAATAAAATAAATAAATAAATAAATTAAATAAAATAAAAAAGATTGTATTTCAGGGTCAATAAAATTCATTTCCAGCCTTATACCAGCCTTAATGTGGAAGCAATAGCCTACTAGAGAGCCAAACTAGATTTATAGTGATTTATAATGAGATATCATACATGTTATAGACAACAAATATAACATACAGTATGTGAATGTAATTTATGGATTGGATATATTTTGCTCTATGAGTCTAAGTGCCCAAAAAAGTTCTGTAAATTCTCTTGAAATTCAAAATGGTTCTAAATTAGCATCATGTTTGCATTTGTAATAGCTGTTAGCTAACAAATTAACACAACAAAACCATATTGGGATACATTAAGACAAGAGTCTTTAAATTGAAGATGTGCCTGTGGTGTGATTACTGCAAAATGACATTACATTGCTTCTTGCACGGTTTGCAACAAAAAAGTGAAATTGTCCAGTAAGTGCCACTTTAAGTGCATTCAGTTTTTTTTTTTTTTCAGAAACAGATGAAAGTGTATCTGGCAACATTTCATTACGTTGGTTGCTGTAAATATAGCAGCAGTTCGGCAGTGTTTAAATGCGTCACATTGTAAGCCCAATGCTGTACCAGGTGAGCTATAAAGCAAGTTTACCATGTCAGGAAAAAAAAAATACATATGAAGCTTTAGGTTCTGAAGGTTATGTGATGTAAAAATCAAAATGTATTAGTTTACAAGGTTTGTATTATGGAAAAAGGAACTCTGCAAAAATAAGTCTTTATTGTTATCTAATCTTTCCTGTAATAATTTGTGTCTTACTGCCACAAGTGTTTATTTCAGCTGGAAACTGCAGTAAATTATATTTTTATATTTTTTGCAAAAATAATAATGTTAAAGTATAACTGCTTGTTCTCCTAATGATTTAAGACAACTGTTCTAGTTTCACATGTCTTGAATCACTCTGCACTCTGTTTCTTCTCATAAGTTTAACTCAAATCAAAAATATAACTGCTTTTTGTCCTAATGATTTGTAATACAGATGAGCTAATTTCACATGTCTTGAATCACTCCACGCTCTCTTTCTTTTTTCATTTTAACTCTAATCTATATTTAATGTTCATTTAGTTATTTGAATGAAACCAAAAGCCAGTCTGCAGAATTTCTCTACAACCAGCACAGAAGTGCAGGTCCCTTTAACCAACATGCAAACACACACACACACACACACACACACACACACACACACACACACCCTTTCAATGTGCATTCCTCTGGGTGTGACTATTGTGTCTCTCTCAATGCAACACTGTGATGATATTTTAGAGTTTTAGGAGTTACATTAGTGCAGCACGACGGCAAGAGTTGCAGCATAAGCACATATTCAGTCAGGCCTCACAAAGGTTTAGACAAAAAACCTTTCACAATGCACACACACACACACACACACACACTGCTGACCTCTCACCATTAGATGTGTGACACAAAAGCAGATCATTTATCTACTCATCCTCATGAAAACCTCCGCTCTGCGTTCTCACACATGCTCTGACAACATGATGAACACACACTCTTTATAGTTTTCACCATGTTGTGTGATGTCTAGAGTGTGAGTGTGTGAATGAATGTCTAAGATAGAAAGAAAGATTATGAAACATAAGCTTCAGTCAAACTACCATGACCTAACACTTCTCTTGTTCTAGTGAATAAAACCACTCTAGGATCAAGCACATCAGCACAGGCTTTAATTTTAAAGCACCAATCTGTGATAACTTAAGCTCTTACCACAGAAAATAATTAAAATTCCCTGAAATCCCTCTATTTGTACAAACAAACAAAAACTGTGTTTACAGTAATGTACTTGGAATGCCTAACCTATGGGGTATGTTGATCGGATGGTTTAATAGCAGAAATGTGATGTTTGTTTTAAGTATAAGCACTCTATTCTCTAATTCTTTCTTTGAAATGGGTGTAAATTTCTTGGACAAATTTCTGGTTAGGTTTGTAGTTTATTGGCTTTACGTGGTGATGATAGGAGATTAAACATTGGCTTAAACTTTGGCACAGACATAATATAATATGCATAATAATCAAGTCAAGTCAAGTCGAGCTTTATTGTCATTCTGCTACATGTGTGGACATATAGTGGAACGAAATGTCGTGTCTCGCAGGACCACGGTGCTACATACTAGTTAAACATAAGATAAACATACAACAATGCAAGTATAGGAAAAACAATAGAGCTATACAACAGTTAACTATCTGACTATACATATACTAAAAATACTATAACTGCTATACCTAGTTGACCACACATACACAAACTGAGACTGTACAAAAACTTTACATAAATACTGTACATGAAATTGTGCGAAAGAGATATATGTACATGAAATTGTGCAGAAAAATATATATTTTGTACATTAAATTATTGTGCAGAAGAGAGATTTTGTGGGAGACAGTGCATAGTGCAAAAAGATTTTGTAGTGCAATGCTCAAGTAAACGTATTATTTTGTAATGCAATGTTCAAGTAGACATATATTTTCTTAAGAGTCTTTGTGGCAGGGAGTGTTTGTAGAAAGTGTCTAGTGTGTATATAGTGGGATAAGTGCGTTACTACAGGTGGTTTGTATAGCCCACTCACCTGTGTGTAGCACATTCAGAATTGCACTTAGTAAAATTGTCAACAGTTTTTAATGAGTTGGGGGGTGGGAGGGCTGAGGTGTTCATGGTTTCAGAGGGGGACAGGGGGATTGGAGTTAAGAGCTCTCACAGCCTGGGGAAAAAAGCTGTTGAGCAATCTGACAGAGCGAGCTCTGATGCTCCGGTACCTTCTACCTGATGGCAGGAGCTGGAAGAGGTTGTGAGAGGGGTGGGTGGGGTCCTTCACGATGCTGGTGGCCTTGTTGGAGCATCGTGAAAGGAAAATGTCCAGGATGGAGGGGAGAGGGGCACCGATGATCTTTGCGGCAGTGTTCACTGTCCGTTGTAGGGTCTTGCGTTCAGCAGCACTGCAGTTCCCATACCAGACAGTGATGCAGGTGGTCAGCACACTCTCACTGGTGCCCCTGTAAAAAGTGGTGAGGATGGGTGGAGGGAGACTTGCCCTTTTCAGCCGGCGGAGAAAGTGGAGGCGCTGTTGTCCCTTCTTGTTGAGTGACGTGACGTTGGTGGTCCAGGTGAGATCCTCTGTGATGTGCACTCCCAGGAATTTAGTGCTGCCGACTCTCTCCACGGTTGAGCCGTCGATGCTCAGCGGGGGGTGGTCAACAGAGTTTCTCCTGAAGTCCATCACAACCTCTTTCGTCTTACCTACATTGAGGGACAGGTTGTTAGCACCACACCATTCAGCCAGCTGTGCCACTTCCTCTCTGTAGTGCGTTTCATCGTTGTTGCTGATGAGGCCTACCACAGTTGTGTCATCAGCAAACTTGATGATGTGGTTGGAGCTGGACTTGGCAGTGCAGTCGTGGGTCAGCAGCGTGAAGAGCAGCGGGCTGAGCACACAGCCTTGTGGGGCACCTGTGCTCAGTGTGGTAGTGCTGGAGGTGTTGCGGCCGACACGGACTGACTGAGGTCTTGCAGTTAAAAAGTCCAGGATCCAATTACAGAGGGAGGTGTTAAGGCCCAGCAGGTTTAGTTTGTGGATGAGCTGTTGTGGGATTATTGTGTTGAATGCTGAGCTGAAGTCAATGAACAGCATTCTAACATAAGAGTCTTTCTGTTCCAGGTGAGTAAAAGCTAGGTGGAGAGTGGTGGATATTGCATCGTCCGTGGAACGGTTTGGACGGTATGCAAACTGGAGTGGGTCCAGTGTGTTTGGGAGACTGGACGTGATGTGCTGCATGACTAACCTCTCAAAGCACTTCATCATGGTTGGGGTCAGTGCTATGGGACGGTAGTCATTCAGACAGGACACAGGTGACTTCTTTGGTACTGGAATTATGGAGGTGGAATTGAGACACGTGGGGACGACTGCCTGGCTCAGCGAGGTGTTGAAGATGTCTGTTAGGACATCCGTCAGCTGTGCAGCACAGTCTTTCAGTACACGTCCAGGTATGTTGTCAGGGCCCGCAGCCTTTCGTGGGTTAATCCTGGATAGGGTCTTCCTTACGTCGACTGGAGAGAGACAGAGTACCTGGTCATTTGGAGATGTGAGTAGTTTCTGTGCAGGTGTGTCGTTCTGTATCTCAAATCGTGAGTAGAAGTGGTTGAGTGCCTCTGGAAGGGATGTGTCATGGTCACTGGCCTGTGGCAGGGGCTTGTAGTCAGTGATGGTCTGAATGGCTTGCCACAGGGTCCGAGTGTCTCTGCTGTCTGTGAAGTGATTGTTGATTTTTTTAGCATACTGATGTTTTGCCTTCTTGATGCCATGAGACAGATTGGTTCTTGCTGTTTTGAGGGCTGCTTTATCTCCTGATCTGAATACTTCATCTCTGGTCTTTAGCAGCCCACGAACCTCTGCTGTCATCCATGGCTTCTGGTTGGCACATGTGGTGATGGTTTTGGTGACTGTCACATCATCTATGCACTTTTTGATGTAAGCAGTCACAGTTTCGGTGTACTCCTGCAGGTCTGTGTGGTTGTTGTAGGTGGCCGCCTCTTTAAACATGTTCCAGTCTGTGTCCTGGAAGCAGTCCTGCAATGCTGAGGTGGCATTGTCTGGCCATACTGTGATCTGCTTTTGAGCCGGTTTGGTGAGTTTGAGAAGTGGTCTGTATGCTGGGATTAGCATAACAGAGATGTGGTCCGAGTACCCGAGGTGGGGGCGGGGTTCAGCTTTGTATGCATCCTTTACTGTTGTGTAAACAAAATCCAGTGTGTTGTTTCCCCTTGTTGCAAAGTTCACATGTTGGTAGAACTTTGGCAAAACTGTCTTTACGTTTGTGTGTTTGAAATCACCGGCTATGATGAAAAAGCCATCGGGGTTATTTGTTTGTTGTTCGCTGATGGCTCTGTACAGCTCGCGAAGCGCGTCCTTTGCGTTTGCACACGGAGGAATGTAAACCGCGACAATAACAATGGCCGTGAACTCCCGCGGCAGATAGAACGGTCGACACTTCACAAACATAAACTCCACCAGTGATGAACAGTGTTTTGTCACTACCGCAGCATTATTACACCATTCTTTGTTGATATACACACACAAGCCACCCCCGCGAGTCTTACCAGACAGTGATGAATCTCTGTCCGCGCAGTAGCAAGTTAGTCCATGCAGCTGAATGGCGGAGTCCGGGATGTTGTCGTTTAGCCATGTTTCAGTGAAAACAAACACACAACAATCCCTTGCCTCATGCTGTGTAGATCGACTGAGTTGAATTAAGTCCAGTTTGTTTTCCAGAGAGCGAACGTTTGAGAGCATGAGTGTTGGAAGAGCCGGTCTTGTGGGGTTAGCCCTCAGCCTAGCTCGTATACCTCCGCGCTTACCGCGCTTCCGTCCTCTCTCACACCGCTTGCGACGCCGCCTTGTGCGGGTAGCGTCAGTTGGCGAGGCCGCGGTCTCGAGGTCCGGCTCCAGCAGTAAACAAAGGCCTCGTAGCTTCTCAGTAGCCGCCGGCGAGAGTTTGTGTTTGTATGTCTTGTCGATATCCAAAAGGCTTTGGCGATCGTAGATGTATCATAGATGTATGATGAGTGATCTCCCGATGAATTAGCGGTAAATCGACACTATTTGGAGACGAACAGACGACATTAAAAGACATAAAAGCACCGTCTTTGGGACCTGGAGTGGCCGCTGCGTCTGATCGCGCCGCCATCTTGGTTCTCATATAATTATTGTATATTATGTATATTATTGTATACATAATATACAATAATATTATATATATATATATATATATATATATATATATATATATATATATATATAACATGCCTGTGCTGATATTTCTGTGAAATGATAATACATTGCTTCTTACACATTATATTGCGCATTGAAAGTGAGTTTGGTTTCATTCAAAACCAATAAAAGTGAATCATGCCATTTTAGCTAGCTTCTACAAGTCTTTGAGTTCTTTTATTGAGTAAATGAGTAAGTGTGATTTGTGTTTCACAGGATGCTCTTCCATCACAAGAACAATGCTTTACCAGGTGAGCTACCAAGCAAATTTACCATGTGAGAGAATATGGAGTTGGCTATACAAATGTAAAAATGAATTAGTTTACATATCCTACACTATGGTAAAAGTGTTTTAAAGTCATAACACAGTATTTTGCAAGGAATCGTGAAAAAAAGGCTTTATTAATTGACAATCCTCCCTGTAATCAGCATTTGTGTGTAAAGGAATAAAAGTTTGTGTTTTTTTTATATCACCTCTAGTGCTCACTCCAGCTGGAAACTGCTGTTTTTAAAAAATGTAGGTAGAGTCTTTTATTCTTAGTATGTTGCAATATTCCATGTGTATTATTGGTCACACAGACTGTAGAAAGGTCATGTGGCATGGTCACACAAATACAGTGTATGCATCAAGTTTTCTAAAATCTAAAAATAAAATAATGGTCTCACGCATGCACACACACACACATACACACACATACACTGAACTGACCACCAGCATCAGTAGTGAGATCATTCCAGCACTGACAGAACAATATAGCAGCTGACTGTGTGTGTATATTTGCAGACATTAAATCAGGACGAGAGCTGTCTGTCTGTGTGTGTCTGTCTGGGGGGGTACTCCCGCCACACTAAATCAAACTAGCACAATAATTACATGTTAATCACTTTTTTTAACCCGCCTCCTGTTTTCCATTCCCTTCTCTTCCTCTGTCATCCCTAATTCTTCCCCTTTGGCTGGAAAGAGAAAGATGGCAGGAGTGAGAGAGAGATAGTCTGGACAGCTCCACTTGGATAAATTATTTCCCTGAGTGTGATCTACGTAAGGGTAGCTGGAAAACTCTAGCCCACTAAATTTGTGTTTATTTATAACTGTAAGCTACTTTAATTTATTCCTTTTTTGATCATTTTAACATACTGTAAGAAAAAAAAAAAAAGTTGAAAAACTGATAATGTTCTGGCAGAAAATTACCAGTACCTTTTCTTTTTTAGTTCCTTCGATCCTAAAACAAAACGCAACGCCATTGCAAAAAGAAAAAAACACATATATATGATATACTATTTGATTACACTTGTAATTGTAATTTAAACATAAGCAAATTACTTATTACTGATCATTGGTTAAAATGTACTGGATGTATACCACATAATTTAGATTTTGTACACTTTGTATACTGTCAAGAAAAATGTTAAAGCTTGTATATATGTGTTTTTGCAAATGTGTTTATTAATGTAATAGTTGATGCAGGAATGTTTAGTGTATGTATGCGTGTATCTTCATAAACTGTGGGAAACAGAGGAAATCTAACACACACACACACACACAGACTAATGGCCAATAGAAGCTCAAATCACTAAAGATAAAGATGTTTCATGTATTACAAACACTATGCCATTGTGACTTTTGGATATACTCCATATCTCAGTCACTTAATATTATTTGTTTATATCAAGCTGGCAATTTTCCTTTGACTACTTTTATATTAAGCTAATTATGTATACCCTGTGTATTTAATGTAATCATATTTTCCTGCTGTTAGCGAACCAGACCAAACTTATTACACACTAGTTGAGAACTACTGACAACAGAAAACTTTATTTTAAGATATTAAAATATATTACTAAAAAAAAAAAAAAAAGATTACTAAAAAAAGAAAAAAGAAAAAAACCCCACACATGCACACAGTGAGGAAAACCCCACTAGAAGGACATTCTCACTATCACAGACACACACATACAGACAAACAGTCTCTGTGAGACCCATCACATGCTGCTTCCTTTGTTTAATTTATCTACTGACAGAATCCCCTCTCTCCTCTCCTCCTGTCTTCCCCCATAGTCCCCAATCCCCTCTTTATCCAAACACACTCCTCTTCTGTCTCTCGTTCTCTGCAGTTGAAGTTTCTTTCAGCAACTTAAGTTTATTTTCTGTTCATTTAAAAGGGTCATTATAGGTTACACTGTTATCATTTTATTTCTTCTGCTGATGTCCACTTATGTCAGTCAAGGTTTCTTGCACCAAAAATGTAATTTAGCTTATGAATATTTTGATTCTCTGTTCCTTAGAAGTAAACAACCTATTTTGCAACCGTACCTTTAAAATGTCAAGAATTAATGCTTGGATTGCCTTGAATTTGGCCAAAATAAAGGTATCTTTTGTTGGGAGCCCCCATGATGCTTTAAAATTCTTCCACATGATGTTTTAGAACAGAGACGTTCGTCCTCAAAGACCTACACATCTAGACCTGTTAGTAATTTAACTTGTTCCTGCTAAAGCTGGAAGGAATAATATCTGTTTGATTTGTGGTTTCATTTTTCAATCTAATAAATCAGAGGCTTACGGAAAATAAATTCTCCTTCCTAACAGTGCCCACAGCGTTTGAAGTCCCATAAGACACAGAGGAAGCTGAACTAGAGCTCTAGAGGGATAGAGAAAAAAGCTTATATGCGTGTACATACTGTATGTAATATAATGTATGTAATATAGTATGTAATAATAATATATTACTGTATGTAATAGATGTCATTGCACTGATTTTCCAGGCAGCTACAGGCTTAGTAAAATTCCTTAATTTCTTATTAAATGCACACAAATAATAAACAGCTATGCGCCATTGTTACTTTAGAATTTGTAGTATTTTTTATTTTAGTATTTTATACATATACAAATTAACAAAATTCTAGTATGATTTTTGTTTTAGTTAACTACTAATAACTCTGCTATGCACGCTTCTGCACACACAAAAATGATACACAAAGCCTTATACAGTATAGTCTCTACGAAACAGCTACAAGAGGATGGGAGGAGGAGGGAGAGAAGGAGAGAAGGAAGGAATGAAGAGGAGGACCCTAAGAACAGAGAAATGGGTGATGAGGAGCAGAGGGTCAATTAGATCCAGCAGTGAGCAGCCTCATGCGGATGGAGGAAAATTAGCCAAGTCTACACCGTCTGTGCACCGTCTACACACACACATACACATCTATCAGCACTCACATACTAAAAGCTGCTTTCAATTAGCAAGACATATAGCATGCGCAGAACACAGCAAGAGAGCAGAAATATAGATACAGAACACTGCCTGACAGCGAGTAGAGAAATCCATTGTTCCTGATGCAGGAAGTGAAGACCAAAGTCCAAAGAGCTTTTGAAACATTAGCAGGATACCTTTCTGTTCGCTAACAATTTTTTATTTGGAAAAAACAAGTCCTACTGAGTGAAAACATGATTTAAGTGCTCAGAGAACTCCAGGCGCCATCAACAAACCAAATCCAAACCATCATCAAAATAAATCCACCGTATCAAGTCCAAACAAACCTGACAAGTCCAATAATACAACAAGTATTTGTGCTATCTGTCCACACACACACACAACAGCTGCATTCTCATCTGCTAAAACACACACAGAAATACACACATTCACACTTACTAATTAAAGCAATATTGGCGTAAATCAAACCAGATGGCCCACAATGTGTAAATGCTTCAGTTATCTAAACAGTTTGGAATAACACACTTTACACATACTCACACATACCCTGTCTTTATCTATTTCTGCTTTAAGTGAAAAAAGTCGTGACGTATTGTCAAGTATGGTGACCCATACTCGAAATTGGTGCTCTGCATTTAACCCATCCAAGTGCACACACACAACAGTGAATGGTGAACAAACACGCACACACCGTGAACACACACCCGGAGCAGTGGGCAGCCATTGCTCCAGCGCCCGGGGAGCAATTGGGGGTTCGGTGCCTTGCTCAAGGGCACCTCAGTCATGGTATCAAAGGCAGAGAGAATAGATACTCTCTCTATTCGCTGTTCATTCACAATCCCCACCTTCAATTCCTGCCGGTGTGAGAATCGAACCGGCAACCTTCAGGTTACAAGCCCAACTCTCTCTCAATGCTATCAATAATTCTGACTTTTTTTCTCATAATTAAGAGATACAAACTCGCAATTGTGAGAAATGAGAACTTTTTCTGTGGTGGCTCTTGATGCCTTGACCCCAAATTCTTGAATCGATTTTGCTTGATAATCCTCATAAGGCTGCGGTTCTCTCGGTTGGTTGTGCAACAACACTTTTTCCTTCCACTCAACTTTCTGTTAACATGCTTGGATACAGCACTCTGTGAACAGCCAGCTTCTTTGGCAATGAATGTTTGTGGCTTACCCTCCTTGTGTCAATGATTGTCTTCTGGACAACTGTCAGATCAGCAGTCTTCCCCATGATTGTGTAGCCTAGTGAACCAAACTAAGAGACCATTTTGAAGGTTCAGGAAACCTTTGCAGGTGTTTTGAGTTGATTAGCTGATTGGCATATCACCATATTCTAATTTGTTAAAATAGTGAATTGGTGGGTTTTTGTTAAATGTGAGCCAAAATCATCACAATTAAAAGAACCAAAGACTTAAACTACTTCAGTCTGTGTGTACTGAATTTATTTAATACACGAGTTTCACAATTTGAGTTGAATTACTGAAATAAATGAACTTTTCCACGACTTTCTAATTTATTGAGATGCACCTGTATATATGGTGAGGCTAATGAGTCAATGATAAACAGCTGGTAGTAATGAACCAATAATGAGTGCAAAGGGTGATGGGAAACGCAGTCCAGAACACACAAACAATGACTCAAAGAGAGTGCCCTCTAGTGGACTTGGGACAACCAGTGTCAGGTCCTCCAGGACTACCAGACTTGGGAGCACCAGAGCGGACTTAGCTGCCCTCCTACTTCTCGAACTTCACCTGCGGGTCAGAAATAGGGAAGCTTCACTATCCTCTGGAGATGTTATTGTGGATTCGGGCATCTTTGAGAGCACTGCAGTGGGCTCAGATCGACATGACACCACTAAACTGCGCTAACTGAGACAGTTAACGACACCCCAATAATCCAGACTCTGAAGTCCCTCCATCTCACACTTGAGCAAAGGTTCATCCAGGCAAACATTTAAAAAATCCTTGAGTGCCGCATCATTATAATCCAGCCCCACCGCCGAAGTCCAAAATAACTGGGCAAAGCCTCCTACCTCCATTCCCTGCTGGCGCAAAGCCAACAAGGAATGATGTCGAGCCACCCGCTCCTTCCTAGTGGCTGGAGGAAGAATATGAATGCCCATGTTCAAAAAACAGAGGAACTTCTGGATCTAAAAAAAAAAGGCGTCAGTATTCTGTCAGGGATGCTCACACAAAAAGATCCATTTGCAGTTTTATTTATCAGAGATCCATTATCCATTTTATTTATTTATCAGAGTCCAAAAAAACATAATCCACAGGAGCCAAAACAGGAAACAAAGACAGGAACATAATCTAATACTGACGCAACTAAAGACAAAATGAACAAGGTATATATAGGATGAGGCTAATGAGTCAATGATAAACAGCTGGTAGTAATGAACCAATAATGAGTGCAAAGGGTGATGGGAAACGCAGTCCAGAGCACACAAACAATGGCTTCATCCGAAATGGCATACTCAATGAGTAGGTACTTAATTTCAATAAGTACTTACTTAACGAGCGCTAAAAGAGTAAGTACTCTACACCCAAATCTCATTGAGTATGAATGCGATCCGCCATGCTGACGTTATCATGTGATCTATGACGTTCTAACAAGAGCAACAACTTAAAAGATATGAACGACAGGTTTAATTTATCCATCTGTAAATATTTTGATGTTGATGAAATTTGCTAATTTTTGGTCTTGTTAAAGAAACAGCTCTCCTTGTGATTGTAGTATAACCAATAATTTTTTGGTTGATTTAAGTTTTTATATTTTTAACTCTAATATAACCCACAGTTTAATCCTTACAGATATATTTTTTTTTATTACAAAAACCCAAAATAGTTGTCTCTTGAAAATGTTAATTTCTTTGTTTTATGTGTAACATTTTTCATCTACATGCAAAACTGGCTTAAATTTCCTTTGTTTTTCTCTTTTTCTTGCTGAAATTCTCTCTAGTTTCATTCCTGAGGCTTATAAATAACAACAACAACAAATGCATTTTTTAATGCATTATGGTTATATGAATATTATGATTATTCAAAGATATTTAATCCTTTTTTTTCCTGTGTATATAATCTCATACTATGATGTACGCAAACCCTTTATAGTTATGTTTTCTGTTTTTTTGTCATTATGATTGTTTATTGTTAAAGATACCACCATCTTTCCCTGAGCTTGTATGTAATTCTAAGTTCTGCAGCAATAATAAATAAAGAAAATAAGCGCGACAGGTGCACAAACACCTCATAGCATCAGTAACATGTTACACGACAACCCTACCTAGTACGTTTTCCTCCATGTTTGTAATTTGTAATTGTAACAATGTAATTGTAACAATGTAAAATGTAATTAGTTTTTTTTCATATGCCATAGCTATGCATGAACACACTACTAGACAAATGCAGCCAAGGTGAATATCTCAATTTTCAGTCAAGTAATGAATTAATGCATATGACTTATTTACTGTTACTATTTACTTATTTACTGACAACAACAGGAAACATGAATAAATGAGTAAAAGCATAAATAAAAATAACCATGACAATAAATCAATACAAGTCAACAACACATGAAACAAAGCTTTATTCAAACTAATCGTTCTAGCAATCATGTATTTACAGACGGAGAACCCACATCCTACTGCCATCTCAAAACAGCTGTGCCAATTCTGCAGCTTTATTCTGATGAAGCAGCTGACCACCGTGTCCACCTTCACCTGTCTCTGCTGTCCATCACGACCCTCACTGCTGCAGGATCATGAATGAGAAAGGGACATTGAGGCTATCATTGTCTGAGTACACGGAGAGGATGAGGAAGACCATGATGATGCCCCTGAACCACACAATCTAGAACAAGAGCAGGAGAACATGTGTGGGACAATCTGGCTGCTGCTGTGTCTATTCCAAACATCTGTGTGCTGCTCTCCATGAGCACGACTCCCTGTAAAACATTTACACAGAGTAAAACATTTTACATGTCATGTTGTCAGCATTCCATTTCTTGCCAAATTTCATTTCATATGTTTACAACTACATGCTAATTTTTGATATAGCTTCATTAATTCTGTGGTGTAGTGAACTGGTAAGCAGAAGGTTGCTGGTTCGATCTCTGCAGTCATCACCATCAGTGTGTCCTTTAGCAAAGCTGAATAAATGACACAGAACATCTAAAGTGCATTCTAACTTTCTGCTTTTTGCAACTTTCTGCATTTTTATATAAAACAAAGTCCTCAAGTAACCAACTGTGAATAAAAACTTAAAGGTTTTCATGCACTTGACTTAGCAGCATCAAAAATCTCTTTTAGTGCAAACAACATAGCAGCAAACCCCTCATTTTTGAGTGAAGGAAAATATGTAAACATTACAGAACAATATAAAAAGGAATGTGCTTTAATTTTAACTCAATTGCAGTCCCTGAGTCTTCCTCATTCTACCCATCTTTCACTGAAAGTTCTCAGTACTCCCAGTTTAAAAACGGCAGGTTGTCATGCAGGAAACACAACTGTTCTACATGTTCTCCTGTGAGGCGGCTCCTCTTGTTATCATAAATATTCCCAATCTCACTAAATACTCTCTCGCTGGGAACAGAGGAGGGGGGTGGACAGAGGAATTTCCTTGCCAGTGGTGCAAGAAGGTGTAGGCGGGATGTATTCTGTTTCCACCATTCCAGTGGCTGACCAGTCTGTCTGTCAATCAATGGCTCACAGAGGTACTGATCCAGCTGCTCAGAGATGTGATGCTCATCATCACTCTCCTGAGTAGGAGTTCCATGAGGCCCCAAGATGTTTGCATACATTTGTTCAAGAACACTGGAGGGACCAGGTAATTCTTCATCTTCCACCCTTCTCTGTTTTGGATCTGATCTTTGGTCTTCAGTGGTGGCTGTTTTCAGTTGCTCGGACACAATGGCATGCTCTTCTTTTATCCATTGTTTTGCCTTGGTCAGTGTGTCCACTGCAAAAAAGACATGACCCTTATAACGAGGGTCCAGCAGTGTCGCTAGCACCAAACATTTTGTTTCCTCCATCCTTGCAAACCTTTTCTGCAAGCTTTGCAGCATGGTTTCTCTTAGTGTTTTAATCCCCCTCGAGTTAGGACCCTCTGCCTGAAGCACCATCTTCAGCACAGCAATGCTTGGGATGACACTGGAGATGGAAGCCTCTGACCTGCTGATCTCGAGGGTGACTTCCTCAACAGGTTCCAACGTGTCAATCAAATTGGAAACTATGTCCCATTGATCTGCAGCTGGAGTAGCAATTTTTCCATATTCTCCAGCATAGATATTGAGTGCTCGTTTCTGCTCCAGCATCCTCTGCATCATGTGGAGCGGAGTTCCAGCGAGTGGGTTCTGACTGAATGATACTGTGCTGGGGGAGGCCAAGTTCTTTTTGAATTTTTTTTCAGATTCTGCTTTGCAAGCACAGAGTGGTTGAAATGTTTAGCTATGTTCCTTAACTTGGCATTAACGTCCAGCACTATTCGCTGACTGTTGATGCCATCGGTCACCACAAGCTGTATGGTGTGTGCGCTGCAGCTGAGATCAGGTATTTCCGCCAATCTGAGGCCTTTAACCATGTTAGCACCACTGTCACGGAGCACAAGTACAACCCTGTCGTGGCTGATGTCCCAGTACTTCAGCAGGCTGATGAACATGTTGCTGATGTACTCCCCAGTGTGAGAGCCAGACATGGCCTTGGCATTTAGGACGACTTGTTTCCTTTCCCAGTTGTCGTCAATGAAATGACATGTTAGGCTCATCAGTGCTTCAGTGTCCCCAGACCAACAGTCTGTCGTGAAAGACAAAAAAGGGCCAGCATCCTCTGCAATCAGTGCTTTTATTTTCTTCTCAACTTTTGCAACTATACCATCTAGGATGTCTGTGCGGTAGTGCTTCTCAGTTTTTAGGTTGTATCTGGGCTCCATTGCAGCCACTAGCCTCCGAAAACCAATACCTGAGACAAATGTAAATGGTTGATTGTCTGTGGCAATCATTTCCGTAACTAAAGTGTCAAGTTTTTTTGACCTGGGATCCAAATTCTACCATTTACATTGGGCATCAAACATTTCTGTTAGAGTTGGCTGAGATACATTGGCTGTAGAGGCAGCTGCTTCTTCTTTTTCTTTCTGTGCATCTTTGTAAGCCTGGAGGTGGTGACACCTCAGGTGACTCCACAAATTTGTGGTGTTTTTCTTTTTACCTTTTTCAGCTCCCAAGCTCACCAGTGCATTGCAGATATTGCACCTGGCTTTCCCTGGAGTTGGCTCGGTGAAATGCTGCCATACTGGATTAAATTTTTTGTTCAGCCATCAGACAGCAATTACTAAACAGAAGAAACATTCATGGTTAGCATTTTAGTAGTGCCTTCATTTTCAATTCAGTCTATAATTCCAATATTCGATACATATTAAAACAATTACACTCTAATTGAGTAATCACAAAAAATAAATAAATAAATAAATGACAAAAAAAAAAACTGTCATGTTGCACAGCCTTGTGCTAAACCCTTAGTGATTTCTGACATTCTTGACGGTTAACGTTAGACAGGTTTAATGAGGATAATAACTGTGCGATGCATATATATATATATATATATATATATATATATATATATATATAGTCATTGGTCGGAACACGTCACTTTATTAGGCTGATGTCCATTTTTATTCGCATTAGCTACACAGTTGACGGAAACACACGCAGATGCGCATATTCTTGAGCTGAATTTTCATTAATGCAAATAAGTTGGAGGGAAACCCGGCTATTGTCTGCATCAAACCATGCTTCCGAATAGAGGTCTGCGCGGGACTGTTTTTTAAGCAAAGCCACTAGAAGGCAAGCCTGCAACCATTAGCCGAAAAAGCGTAACGGCTAAAGCTAACGCTTCCGGTGTGCCAGTACGTGGGAAAAGAGACCAGAGGCTGTTTTTTTTTTAATGGATATCAATGGAGGAGAGGTTTCACTACGATGAATAAACAGCTTTTTAGAGGAAACGGCTTATCTTTTAATGAATCGACAGCCTATCTGCTAATCTTCAACATGTTTTACACTAAACAATACTTTTGGATTCAACTATTTTTAGAGTTTACCACAAAAAAAATGCCGTTTTATAAGAGAAGTCACTGACTTTTTGCGACAGGTGGGATTCAGCTTACGGCACTTTCCATTCATTCCAATGGTATCCATAAACGGCCATTGAGCGTCATACAACTCTGACTGAAATTCTATGACGTCAGGGCTGTAATGTGATTGGTTATTAAGGGACACGTGATCCAAGTTAGCCGTTACACTTTCTCCAATAGTAAGTAATACAGACTCTCTCATCTCCCTACAGTAAGAAAATCTCTGTTTTAAGTCCCGCTCCCACCCGCTCCCGCGAGGTTATATCCTGCACCCGCGATATATTCACTCTTTGTTCACTCGCTGTCCGCTTTGAATAATTTTCTTCGCGACCCAACCGTTCCCGCTAAATTTAGATCTCGTTTCCAGAATCTCACATTTAAATTTCCTCTACTGAAAGAAAGAGAGATAGGCTAACAAATAAAAGTGTAGTATGCACAAAATTGTATTTGTTATTTTATTTGTCTTTTATTGACAGCAAAATGTAAAACGACATAAAAAATGTAAGACACAAAATTCGTTTAACATTTTGCTGCCAACACAGTAGGAAAAAAAAGTGTCACAGAGAAAATAAAAATGTACAAAAATTGTATTCCTTATTTTTATTCGTTTGTCAGGAACATTTACAACACAATAGGAACAAGTGTCGCAGAGAAAAAAAAATGTAGGTTGTACAAAAATGGCCTATTATAATTTTATTCGTCTTGTCAAAATACTAAATTCGTTTAAGATCTTGCTGTAAACACAGTAGCCTAGGAAAAGTGTCGCAGAGAAAAATAAATAAATAAATAAATAAATTCGACATCTGTCATTTAAAAATTATAGGCTAAGCAAAATATAAACAAAACCGAGTTGAACGTTCATCAAGGACAGCGCATTCACACTTTGCTCCATCCTTATTCTGCTCGGTCACTCATCGACAACCTGTCTGTTCTGTCTGCGGGCTGTACATTCACCACTGGTAGGCCTGCTCTGAGGACCGTTATGCACATGCTGCGCACAGACCTCGCAAATAAAACAAAGCACTTCATGCGTGCAGTGCTCGCATAACAGTCCGAGTGCAGGCTGTATCGGTGCTTGATAAGAATAAAGCGCAGATATGCTATTCTAAAAGGACGTTCAACAGGCAAGCCACGGGAAATCAGATCTCTACCTCCAAACAAATGTCATACACCGTTCTAGGCTGCTCCAGGACAACTCTGTGTCTCCGAGCACGGTGCTGTCTGTGAGCGGGGTGGAGTAACGTAGCCCTCAATCACGATGCAGTGTTTGTGAGAGCTGCCGCCTTCTCCACTCCACGCACAGAGTGAAATTCTCTGACTCCGATACAGGAAAAATAAAACAGAACTTATAACATTGGGGCTAATATGTTAGCAAGCAAGCTGCTGATAGTATTCGACTACAGACTAAAGTTAACTGCAAGTAAGCGAACCTTCCACCAGCTGTAGCATTATGGCAGTTCCCGACGGTTCTATGATATTTGTTTTTTCTTTCACTAAGTGAAGCAACACTTCATAGTTTACTAGTAATATATAGTAAATAAATGGCCATAGGACTTTGAAATATCAGAATTTAAGCCTTACCTTTATCTCCCAGGACTGTTGTTGAATCTTCCAAAAGTTTTAGCTTGGGGTCCTTCCCATGCGGCAGCAGCACGTTCCACTGCACCAATAACATGGGGCTGTCCGCAGACGTGCCTGACTTTAAATCGGCGCTACTAAACACGGATATCGGCCGATGCCGATATTTTAAAAAATGACAAATATCGGCCGGATATATCGGCCGACCTCTAGTTTCAAGGGCTTAAAATTAAAAAGACTGCACATGACTTTTGCAGATACACAACAGATGTTTTACAAATGTTAAGAGGACAGTCAGTGTTAGGCTAGAAACATATTTTACGCTAGTATGCAAACGCAAACAAGAATGCTAGCGCACAGTCCCAATCCAAAGTGCAGTTAAACATAAGGTTAGTGCAGCAGGAAAGCTAGCAAACAGGTTGACAGTTTAATTATGACTAACTTGTACAGCAAAATTGTCTTCATATTGTTGTTCCACCATGACAATAATAGACCTGAAGAGAAAGACTTTACTCTAATGTCTGCAAATAGCGCCCTTGTGGCGATGCTGAAAACACATTAGAAATAACACATTATTGGAACATAATGACACATGCAATCCAAGCCGAATGAACTATACAACAAATGTCACAAATCCTTTGTTTTTCCTGACTGTTGTTAGTAATTCAGACTGGAGAATTTGAGTCAGACCTGTGCAAACATCAGTGTGGAGAGAGGAGAGAGAGACATATAACTGTTTGTTAGGAGCTCTACAGGTTTATGAGTGCCTCGGAGTGTTTGTTCACCTTTAGGTCTGTAAAGTCAAGCTCACCTGATCTTCACCAATGAGGAGTGGCCTACAACTGCACAGAAAAGATGATGAGCTGACTCACTCTGAAGACAAACTTACAAGAAAACTTTAAGACGGATGGTGAACAAATCTACCCGGAACACACCAAGCCGATGCTGACGAACTAGTGGCGAAGAAAGCAGACTGCGGGGTCGGCTCATGTCGGCAGCATCTGGGTCCAAAGTTGCCCTGACACACCAAGCCGACGCTCGACACCCGACAGCCAAGTAGCACGTCCATCTGCGCCTTTCTCGTGCACTGGTTCGCCAGCTGAACAGCCAATCAGAATAATCAGATGGCCTGACTGACCGATGAGCTCCAACGCCGATTCAACATGAAAAAAAGCAGACGAGGACCAACTTCAGCCAACGGTGCGGAACACTGAGAAAACTTAGTCGGCTGACGAACAAAAACTGCCCGACGGCTGACCGTCGACTTGGTGTGTTCAATGGTGGGTTCAATGTTGACCACTGGTATTATTAACACCAAATATAGCATCTCTAGTAAAGTAAATCCCAATATTCAAACAAAAAAACAAATCCGCCTGGTCTTTACGTGAAACTCTTATGTGAAACATTGCACATAGGCTGGACCAACCTGAACATTTTCTGATTGAAAATGTTAGTGAAATGTGAGTTCAGCAAGTGATTTTTGAGGGCATTTATTTATTTATTTTTTTTTTTTTATTTTTTTTGAAGTTGTACGTAAATAACTGCTCCATTGTGTTCTCAAGATGGCCACCAATAGAACTTTTTTAGCCTGACACATAAAAGCAACAACCATGACAAGTAACACTACATTTTGTTGATCACTTGGTTTCTATTTCTGTGAAACCACGTTGTGCAGCCCTGCCAACACTGACATCTAATTACACTGAAGTAGTGCTTCTCATGTATATTAAACATGGATAAGGAGAGACTGACTGTGGAACTTTAAAATCACATATTATATGACAAATCCCTCAAGTTAAGACTAAATAAAAATGGCATCTACTGAAACATCACGGAAGACACGGAAATGTGTGTATGTTGTTTTAAACTCTTTAGCAAGTATAAGAGAGCAAGCAAACAAAAGTTTCTGGGGTGCGTTTCCCAAAATTATCTTTAGCCAACTCAAAAGTTCACTGATGCTCCAGAAGGAAAAACGATGCATTAAGAGCCAAGGGGGTGAGGAATTCTGAACAGAATGCAGATGTGTACATTTTTCTTATTTTGCCTAAATATCATATATTTTCATTTAGTACGGTGCTTAAGAAGCTACAGAAGATACTTACAGGTTTCCCTGTAGATAAAATAAGTTAAATTTACCCTGATCTTCAAATTAAAAAAGTCAACCCCCCTCCTTCTGGAGCATTAGTGAGTGTTTGAACCTTCTGTAATATTTGCATATGAGTCCCTCAGTTGTCCTCAGTGTGAAAAGATGGATATCAAAATCATACAGTCATTGTTGGAAAGGGTTCAAATACACAAAAATGCTGGAAAACTGAAGAGTTTGTGGGACCTGAAGGATTTTTCTGAAGAACAGCAGGCAGTTAAACTGTTCAGGACAAACAAGGGACTTATGAAGAACTATCACTAAACAAAAAACAAAAACAAATAAACGGCTGTGGATCATTCAGGTAACAACACATAATCAAGTGTATGTAAACTTTTGAACGGGGTCATTTTTATTTTCTCTTGTGGACTATATTTAAACACCTTTTATTTGAAATATCTTATTCAGGTCAGTTTTAAATAAAAAATAACATGCATTTTTTTTTTTAATAATCTTTCTTATTTTGGTAAAGTAATTAGCATTTTGCAGATTCTGCAAGGTGTATGTAAATTTTTGACTTCAACTGGTTTGGAGATTCTGACCTCAAATCAGCTGCAGTGGCACAAAGGCAATATTTTTCAAGTGAAAGTCGTGACATATTGTCAAGTATGGTGACCCATACTCGAAATTGGTGCTCTGCATTTAACCCATCCAAGTGGGCAGCCCGGGGAGCAACTGGGGGTTCGGTGCCTTGCTCAAGGGCACCTCAGTCATGGTATCGAAGGCAGAGAGAGTGCTGTTCATTCACAATCCCCACCTTCAATTCCTGCCGGTGCGAGAATCGAACCGGCAACCTTCAGGTTACAAGCCCAACTCCCTAACCATTAGGCCACAACTTCCCCAATGTGATATGACATATGGACATTGTACTACATCCCAAATAAACCAGATCAGCACTTATATTTTCTGCTGTAGCATCAGTATGGCTGTATTTAATGTCAATACAGTGAAGTTTCTGACAGTGTCTATGCTATATTTACAGCCATATTCCCATAGTGTCTGTGTGTGAGAATGTGTGTGTGTGTGTGAGAGAGAGGAAGAAGGATTCACCACTGAATGGAGTCATCCAGGATTACAGGAAGACAGCTCATTCTTTTACAGACAGGACAGGAGGGAAAGCATAGGGAAATTTGCATAATCAGTGGTGGAAAGGCCTGTAGAGACGGATCAGTATGTGTGTGTGTGTGCGTGTGTGTGTGTGTGTGTGTGTGTGTGTGTGTATGGCTACTGTCAGGCTGCAAGATAAACACATCAGGGAAAATAAACTCTGTAATTATTTCTGATTAGCTTTTTATAACTAAAATGGAGCCAATCATTTTCATTAGCTTTTTGCATTGATATAGTAGAACTATACTATTATAAACAATATCAGTCTCCATGGCTACAAGCTGCAAATGTTTGGTTTACATCCGAGAGTCTTATGGAATGTTTGAATAAACTTTTTTATTTATTTATTTATTTATTTATTTATTTATTTATTTATTTTGACTTGGTTTAAAGTAAATCTTAATTATTTATTTCCAGGGGTGTAAAAAGTATACAAAAAGTGTGCCTAAGTATGATCATTATGTCAGTATCTACACTGTATCTAACCAAAAATAATTAATTACAATAAAGTTTCCACATAAATTGCACTTATCTATTAAAAGTAAAAAGCAATTGTTTTCTTAGCTTTTGAAATCGACTTTTCAATTCAATTGAAATTAATTGCGGATATATATATTTTTTTTTTTCATTAAAATAATCTTAAAGTAATTTTCTGAGTATCATGGCAATATTAGAACACACCGGATGTAAAAACAACAACAACAACAACAACAACAACAAAACTCTTTCAGTGCTGAATTCCAATGCATTTGCATTTGAGTATTTTTGTGGATAGACACTGTCAACATTGTTCATCTCCAGCTATGTTTATAAATGAGCAATATTGCACTGGGTCAAAAGCTCTGTGTTGTGGTGACTGAGGTCTATTCACCAGGACAAATTACCATAGTTTAGACCAGTTATGTTTGACACTTAAATGGATTTCATTCAGTCAATTTTATGAGCAACTGAGCATTTAAGTATTCAAGTAAAAAAATACATAAATAAATAAATAAAAAACGTAAAATATTACTTCAGTAATACGTATAATGAATTAAAGCATAAATGTAAAATCAGAATAATTATATATCATTTATAATTTATAAAACATACTTTTTGGCTTGAATATAATTTAGAATACTAACACTAACACATGGTAATTTATGTGGCTAAATCAAAAACATAAACATCGGTATTTAACTGAATATTTACTATTCAATTAAAATACTAACACTACTAGCAAAAAAAAAAAAAAAAAATGCCATAGACGCCATAATATGCCATACAGGGACTCATATTATTAAAAAAATGGCTTTTTGAAATGGGTAATTTTAAAATACATTTAAAGTTAGTTAACAACCTCTGTGATTGTAGATGTATTAGGCGAGAGAAAGACCTGACCCTGACCTGTTTTTAAGCAGACCTCTTTATAACATCATAAAACTGTTAATATAGCTGAGTTAATTGTTCATTGCACTATAAAGTATTTGGGTAACACACTGTAAATTACCTTAATAATTTTTACACTGATCCAAATCAAACAGAAACATACTGATCAGGATCTTTTTCCCATTGTAAAGTACACTGACAAACAGTTGTGTGAAATGGGTGTGCAGACACAAATTTATGGAAGAAAATAATCCAAAGCACAAATAGATAAATAGCCTACATATTATTGGTGGTTGCTTTTTCTTCTGATCCACATGCCTGTAATACGGAAAATATGTAAACGTCATATGGAACTGAAACATGTCCAGAGAGTCTAGAGAGGGTACAGTACTTTGAAAAGTGAAAGTGAAAGTCATGACGTATTGTCAAGTATGGTGACCCATACTCGAAATTGGTGCTCTGCATTTAACCCATCCAAGTGCACACACACAGCAGTGAATAGTGAACAAACACACACACACCGTGAACACACACCCGGAGCAGTGGGCAGCCATTGCTCCAGCGCCCGGGGAGCAATTGGGGGTTCGATGCCTTGCTCAAGGGCACCTCAGTCATGGTATCGAAGGCAGAGAGAGTGCTGTTTATTCACAATCCCCACCTTCAATTTCTGCCGGTGTGAGAATCGAACCGGCAACCTTCAGGTTACTAGCCCAACTCTCTAACCATTAGGCCACGACTTTTTGCCGTCTCATTTCAGAAGACCACCACATAACACACATGCAATGTTGATCATTGAGACATTTGGACAAGGGCCACGGTCTCGCAAACCTGACACTCTTTATGCAATGCTCACAGATGAGTGTGTATGTGGATTAAATGAAGTATGAGTGAAATATGAGTAATGTGAATATGCAGCAATGTGTCTCAAGTTACACCATACGCCATCCACAAAAACAGCAAGTTCACCATCCGTTTCTCGATGCCTCTGCACTTCTGGACAACACACACCCAGCAGCTGTTAAACACAAGTCCCCTAAATCTTTCAAATTAAAAAATTCAGATCCATTTTTAAAACATACAAAAATAACATTACACAACACAAAAACAGTCCGCTTCCATAAATAAACAGAACAACAAAACAAACACTCAAACACATTGGAGCTGCTGTGACAGCCAGTGTTGGGAAGGTTACTTTGGAAATGTAATAGGTTACAGATTACAAGTTACCCTACTTAAAATGTAATAAGTAGTGTAACTTTTCAATTACTTTATTAAAGTAATGTAACTGATTACATTTGATTACTTTTCTAAATTTCTAATGTTTTCAACTGTTAATCATTTTCAAACATGTAAACCAAGGAGGGGTTAACCTTACAGTAGTACTCAACACTGATAACTGTCAGACTTTCAAAATCCTTCATCACTTGAATTGAAATGATAATATTTTAATTTTAAAGGAGACATTGGATGCAAAATATCTTCATTTGCATATAAATGTGTCTTTGCAATGTGTGGACACAACCACCCTACAATGATTTAAAAAAAAATGTAATCCCCAAAAACCTAAACAGTCTCAATTATCAAGCCATTTTGATTTTGGAGTGAATACGTTCAGTACCACGATTGAGGTGAGGCCCTTGAGCAAGGCACCAAACCCAATATGGCTGCAATATGGCTGCCCACTGTGTGTGTTTACGGTGTGTGTGTTCACTGCTGCGTGTGTGCACTTGGATGGGTTAAATGCAGAGCACAAATTCCGAGTATGGGACAACATACTTGGCCACAAGTCACTAGTCTGACTACGTCAGACTTTGTACTTCCGCTCAATTTCAGTTCTCTTCTGTACTCAGTCTGATATAGCAAATCAGCTCCCAGATTATCTCCGGCTCCGCACCAGCCGTCCAACCAGCGTCCAACCAATGAACAGAGGGTGGGCTGAGAGCCGTGACGTAGACGCTAAGCGCCGAATTTAAGATTGTAGTTTAGGTTTGGGAAATCTAAAACGACAGCGGACATGGAGACACGGATGCTATTCGCTCTGTTGTGGAGAATATTCCTGGCATTTGCCAACTGAAACCCGAACAAGAAGAGTGTTTGGTTCACATTTTGAATGGAGGTGATGTTGTGGCCCTACTCCCGACAGGTTTTGGGAAAAGTTTAATTTATCAACTGTTACCGATCGTCAGCGAGAAACTAGGGAGGCCAAAGTCCGGCAAGGCGATAATTGTAATTGTGTCCCCCTTGGTTGTCCTCATGGACGATTAGGTTAAGGAGGCAGCAAAACTCGGTCTGTGTGCTGCACAGCTTGGTATTTCCGGTATTTCGCTCGATGGTTTTGTTTTCGCAGCATACCTGTGTTTACAGCGGAAGTTGGAGGCGGCTGAGCCGGAGCATAACATACGTCATAACCAAACATTATGTGATTGGCTTACGGGTACACCAATGATTTTAAACTTCAGACAAGACATTTTTTTTTTTTTTGATTATTTGCAAATCACATTTGCTCTTCCACAGAAGAGAGGGGTGGGGCGGGGCGAGCAGAGCTCATTAGCATGTAAAGAGATATGCACCGAAACGAGTCGCTGTGAACAGAGCTGTTTTTGACAAGGTAAAAAGGGTGTTGTTTTACACGACCACTGGGACCATTTCGAGAAGACCCTAAAGAATCATACCAACTTGTGGAAAATGGGCATCCGATGTCCCCTCTGAAGCACAGCCACCACAAAATCAGACTTACTTCAAAATCATTCCGAGGTTAAATACAGATTTAAAATCATGACAAGAAATAGTTTAATAGCTATGATACTGTTTGTGAAATCAAATCTTCGCATAGCTATGACAGGAAACATTGAAATCTAACAATGCCTTAGAAAAAAAAAAACAGTTAATCTTAAAAAAAAATAAAGCATATACATAAACCCATATAGGAAATAAAAGAGTTATTGGATAAGCATGTTATAAACTTCTGAAACATTGGTGTTTCTTATTTTAGAGCAGTCACTGCAATTTATTAAAGAAATTAAATTTGTATGTGGGAGTGTGTGTGAAAAAATCAGATGTAACCCCCTTTGTAATTCTTAACATTTTCATAAGTAACTGTAATTTAATTACACATTTTTTCTTAGTAACTGTAACTGATTACAATTACTTTTATTTTGTAATTAAATTACGTAATTCCATTACATGTAACTAGTTACTCCCCAACACTGGTGACAGCTATGAGTTTTTCAATATTAATAAACTATTGTGTCTGTGTGTTAGAGTTCCCTTTCACGTTTAGTCTGGTTTCAACCACCCACATAGACCCCCTCTCAACAGGGACCACCAAGACTGAGCAAAACCACCTGCTCCACTAACACAAACACACACATACCTTAAGGTGACCACTTTCACCACATCCACCTACACACCAATATTGACACATAGAACATTCCAACCAAAAACAGCAAATAGCACACACACTTTTTGCCACAGTTTTATATTACAACATAACAATGCTGAGCTACTTTGAAACTAAACAAGCTTCAATAGTTAAACTGCATTTATCGCTTGTGTTGTGCTGAAAATCATTTATCTAATTTGGTGTTCCCAGTCAAAAATAACCAGCCTTTTAAAAATTGATTGTAGATCTCTAATTATGCTATGTCTATTATGACCAAATCTTGAATTCTGTCTTTTTTGTTAACTTGTATTTTGGAAGGGATTGTAGGCCTCAATGATCTAAGCTTGTGTTTACAGTTTTTGAGGGGAGGAGAAAAAAAAAAAAAAACCTTTATTTCTAAATAATTTTGACACTGTTCCCTCAAAAACTGAGGTATTGCAAAGTGGGGTTTGGGTTTTGTTTCTGGTTTAGGTTTTCATGTCTTTTATTTTGTAATTTGATTCATGCTGTTAGTATCATGCTTCCCTGCCCTTCTTGTAATGGCGGTCGCCATTTTGAGCGTGTGGGCTGCACACTGCACTCCTGAGCCTCTCCTGTCCACGAGTCTGCTCCAGAGGCCTCTCCTGTCCACGAGTCTTCCCCAGAGGCCTCTCCTATCCATGAATCGGCCTCAGAGACCTCTCTTGTCCATGACTCTGCCTCAGAGGCCTCTACTGTCCATGAATCCGTTCCAGTTCCTCCAGAGGTGGCGGATTCCTCTGCAGAACCTCCAGAGGTGGCGGCTTCTGCTGCAGAACCTCCCGAGGTGGTAGTGCCCACTTTTGAAATCACTGTCTGCCCTGTCACAGCCATGGAGGCCATTCATGAACTCATAGTCTGCCCTATCATGACCAAAGAGGTCGTTTATGAACATTCTGCCTGTCATGTTGTGGCTATGGAAGCTACTCAAGAACTCTCTGCCTGTCCTGTCACAGTCAAGTGGCCTGTCCATGTCTCTGCTCTGCCATGGATTCCTGCTCTGCCGGCACCACCCTGCCATCCTGCTCTGCCTGCTCCGCCATGGTTCCCTGCCTGCTCTGCCTGCTCCACCATGGCTCCATGCTCTGCCTGCTCCACCATGTGTATTACATTTACATTTACATTTACATTTAGTCATTTTGCAGACGCTTTTATCCAAAGCGACTTACAACTGGGGAACACATAAAGCGATTCATCTTAAAGATGCAAACAGACAGAGGAAGTGCTCGTAATATCAAGTCTCAGTCATTGTTCAAATAAGTACAAACTAGAAAGAGAAGGAATAAATAAAGAGAAAGACAAAGGTGTTTATTGTTTTTATTTATTTATTTATTTTTTTTAAATTTAGGATGAAGTCAAGTAATGTCGAAAGAGATGAGTTTTCAGCTGTTGCTTGAAAATTGTCAGGGAATCAGCATTCCGGATAGGGGTGGGAAGATCATTCCACCAGCCAGGAGCAGTGAACGAGAATGTTCTGGAGAGTTATTTTGAGCCTCTCTGTGACGGTACCACGAGGCGTCGCTCACTAGCGGATCTCAGACTTCTGAAGGGGGTGTAGATTCGTAATAGTGAGTGGAAGTAGGCGGGTGCAGAGCCTGTGGCTGTTCTATATACAAGCATCAATGTCTTGAACTTGATGTGAGCTGCAACCGGTAGCCAGTGCAAGGAGATAAAGAGAGGTGTAACATGGGCTCTTTTGGGCTCGTTGAAGACCAGTCATGCTGCTGCATTCTGAATCATTTGTATAGGTTTGATTGTGCTTGATGGAAGTCCAGCCAGAAGAGCATTGCAATAGTCCAGCCTAGAAATGACAAGTTGTGCAGCATGCTCTGTTAGAAAGGGCCTGATCTTTCTGATGTTGTGTAATGCAAACCTGCAAGATCGAGCAGTCTTTGCAATGTGGTCGTTGAAGGTCAGCTGGTCATCAACGATTACACCAAGATTTCTGTCCGAAGTTGTTTGGGTAATTGTAGAAGAACCTAGCTGGATGGTGAAAATCATGCTGTAGAGCTGGAGTGGCAGGGAAGACAAGAAGCTCAGTCTTTGCCAGGTTGAGCTGTAGGTGATGTTCTTTCATCCATGCCGAGATGTCCGTCAGGCAGCCTGAGATCCGTGCAGCTACCGTTGAATCCTCTGGTTGAAAAGAGAGATAGAGCTGTGTGTCATCAGCGTAGCAATGGTAGGAGAAGCCATGTGCCTGTATGATAGGACCCAGTGATGTAGTGTATGTAGAGAAGAGGA
The DNA here is from genome assembly GCA_039654775.1 of Spinibarbus caldwelli. Lineage (NCBI taxonomy): Eukaryota > Metazoa > Chordata > Actinopteri > Cypriniformes > Cyprinidae > Spinibarbus > Spinibarbus caldwelli. The sequence goes on from CM077257.1 coordinate 22,421,930, forward strand.
GGGGTCCAAGAACTGATCCCCGAGGAACCCCAGTGACCAGTTGATGTGCTTTGGATACCTCCCCAGGCCACCCTGAAAGACCTTCCAGTGAGATAGGATTCAAACCAGCGAAGTGGAATCCCAGTGATGCCCAGTGATGAGAGGGTAGACAGCAGGATCTGATGATTGACTGTCAAAAGCAGCAGACAGATCCAGCAGAATGAGAACTGATGATTTGGAATCAGCTTTTGCAAATCCGCAAGGCTTCTGTGACTGACAGTAGCGCAGTCTCAGTTGACTGGCCATGTCTGAAACCTGACTGGTTAGCGTCCAGTTTGTTGTTCTGTGAAAGAAACAATGATACCTGGTTGAAAACAACTCATTCAAGTGTTTTCGCTATGAATGGAAGGAGAGAGACAGGTTTGTAGCTTTCTATAAGAGAAGGTTTTTTTTTTAGCCTGCTTGAATGCAGTGGGGAAGGTACCTGTTAGGAGGGATGTGTTGATGAAGTGTGTGAGTGCTGGTAAAAGTGTGGGAGAGATTGCTTGGAGAAGGTGTGAGGGGATTGGGTCAAGAGGGCATGTTGTAGGATGGCTGGAGAGGAGAAGTTTGGATACTTCTGCCTCAGTGAGGGGACCGAAGGAAAAGATGGGAGTTTTAGCAGTGGATGTGGTTGGTTTGAGGTCTTGTGTGTGTAGAGCTGAGAACTGACTACTGATTGTTCTAGTTTTGTCTGTGAAGAATGTAGCGAAGTCATCAGCTGTTATAGAAGTGGTGGGAGGTGGTGCAGGGGGACAGAGGAGAGAATTATTACTGTCTGCCTCTGATCCATGGCCCAGGACATCCATTGCTCCAGAGTCCAGAGTCCAGGTCCACCACTTCTTCATGGCCCATGGTCTTGCCCACTGCTCCACGATCCATGCTATGATCCAGGTCATGTTCCACTTTATGGGCCTGGTCCTCCATCCTTCCCCCATTCCGCTTTCGCTCTACCAACCTCCTGGACTTGTTGGGTTTTGTTTGGGCATCTGGAGCCGCCCTTAGAGGGGGGGATATGTAACGTGGGGTCTGGGTTTTGTTTCTGGTTTAGGTTTTCATGTCTTTTATTTTGTAATTTGATTCATGCTGTTAGTGTCATGCTTCCCTTGCCCTCATGCATTTCTGCATTGTGTATGTGTCATGTTCTGACTGGTTGTGCAAGTCATGTGTCTTGTTCCTCTTTGGTTATTGTCCTGTCATGTGGTCCTCAGTTCTGTTTCCCATTGGTTGGTTTGTGTCATGTGACCCTTATTGTTTGCTATAAGAAGCCCTCTTGTTGCCATTGTCTCTTGTCATGTATTGAATGATGTTGTAACCTGTTGTCAGTGAGTCTAGTTTGTTTATGCCAAGTCAAGTCTAGTCAAGTCAAGTCAAGTCAAGTCAAGTCAAGTCAAGTCAAGTCAAGTCAAGTCAAGTCAAGTCAAGTCTGTTCATGCCAAGTCAAGTCTAGTCAAGTCAAGTCTTTTTGGATTATGTTTTGTCTTTGTTGTAAATAAAAGCTGCACTTGGGTTCATCACTACGCTCGCCTCAGTGGACTATTGTTAGAGGTGTGTAAGCTCAGATCATTGTGGCCTATGATCAGTCAGTTCCAAAAAGAAATACAAAACCTGTGCTAATGAAGAAAAAAAAATAAAATAAAATCAATAGTTGGTCCAAGAAATTTAAAAGTAATTTTTGTGGCATGGTCATTTTTTGACTGGGAACAATACAAGTGTAATTAGGTGGGAAAAAAAGTACAAAAATACAAAAATCATAAATAAATAAATAAAGTTTCATTTAATTACCATGTAATTACGTCAAATAATAATAATAATGATAATATTATAACAATTTTCAGGTTTTGTTGAGGTTTTGTGGAATGGTTAGGTTTAAGGTTGGGTTTAGGTCAGCATTGTAATTATACTGTAATTACCTAAATTAATTTGAGATGTTAGTACATAGTAGTTAAATATACTTACTATACTGTAGGTCTGAAAAAAGATACCATGGAGTGTTAGAAGAGATATGAAACTAGCACAGTTCATTAAATGTGCAGTTTAAGCAAATATATAAATATTTTAAAAAAAATGTATCAGTATAATGGTTAATAATAGGTTAAAAACAGTGATATGACAGTGAGAGTGAATTTATGTGTGAAAGAGAAAGCTGTGTGCACAGGAAGAGCTTGTGTCCTGTGCTCCAAATGCTGTTTACAGGCAGGAAATGTTTATTCTGTGAAAGGGAAGGAAGCACCTCACTTGGTAAACACAGCACATAACATCATTTGCCATGAAAGGCTCATATACACACTCTTTTGCCTCAAAGAGGAAGTGATTCGTATTGCACTTCTGTTTCTTCTGAAGAGCCGTCAGTATGAGATTCATCGTCCAGACGTTCAATAATTCACGTCATTCAAATCATTCCAGCTCAAGTTCTGACCCTGCAGTTTTCAATTAACCATCACAAACATTCAAAGCAGCTTGAGTCTGGATCACAGCGGCAGTACGCAGCACCATACATGTTTGTTACATTTACATTTACATTTATGCATTTAGCAGACGCTTTTATCCAAAGCGACTTACAGTGCATTCAGGCTATACATTTTTTTATCAGTATGTTAGTGCACAATCTGCTTAAACAAGTAACAAACAAACAATGCTGTGTCTTTATTGCACACCCTCTGCAAACATTCACAGTGCAGGGTGAAAAAATGTGAATCCTTAGGATAATGATGTCTCAGAAAGCTAACTGGAGTCAGGCACCATGCAGCTAACCCAGAGTCCAATCAATGACACGAGATTGGAGGTTTGGGCAGAGTTACAATGAGTATATTGACAAGAAGCATTACCTGCAAATCATGGCTCAAGATATTCAGACAGATCCAAAATGTTAGCTTTTTTTTTTTTTTCTGCAACAGCATTTCAAACAAACAACTGAAAGCAGCAGAATCCAGTAGGCACACTCCTGGAGAGCTAACTTCTTGCAGAGTTCAGTTACAGCCCTTCTCCAACAAACCTGTCTGTAATTATTAAAGGGATAGTTCACCCAAAAATGAAAATTCTGTCATTAATTACTCACCCTCATGTCGTTCCAAACCTGTAAGACCTTCGTTCATCTTCGGAACACAAATTAAAATATTTTTGATGCATTCAGAGACGTCTCTAACCCTCCCATAGACAGCAAGGATCCTTACACGATCAAAGCTCAGAAATGTAGCAAGGAGATTGTTAAAATAATCCATGTGACATCAGTGGTTGAACCTTAATTTTACGAAGCTACAAGAATACTTTTTGTGCACAAAGAAAACAAAAATAACAACTTTATTCAACAATTTGTCTCCTCTGCATCACCCTGTAGCGCCATTTTGGAGAGTATCACATATGAGAACAATGCATGCTGTTCTGTGTCAGCAGCATCGTACATGGATACGCTGTTTACGTTGTTTACGCTTTGATCTGAACGTAAACAACGTATCGGCTTACATACGTTGCATACATTGTTTGCATATGTGATCCTCTCCAAAATGGCGCTATAGGGTGACGTGGAGGAGATTAATTGTTGAATAAAGTCGTTACTTTTGTTTTCAGTTTAATACCGAACCTAATGAACACAATGCTTTGTGCTGGGCTAAATGTGCTTGTTGTACGCGTATACATATTATGGTATTTTTACCAGCTGAGAACTCACAAAAAGTTTGTAAAATGTGTAAAGGAGTCAAAACAGTGCCAGGAATTCCTCCGTTGCACACTCAGATCCGCTGCAATGAGATGGGGTTCCCAACACCTGTACCAAACTGTAATGGAAGACAGTTCCAGTGATGAGAAGAACCAGATGTGCTTCATATTCACATTCTGTTCTTGGTTCATTTAGATGTCTGTTTTTAAGAGTTTGTTTGGAAGCGGACTGAGACCCCTTGAAAACGTGCACACCAAGGTTTAATCAAACCAAACCTGCAAAGTATTAACACACCCTTAGGTTATAAATGAAAAAATAGTTCTTTTAAGAAATGCTCACTGAAAGTGGAACCAAAACTGTTTCCTCTATGGCTTTATTTTTAAGAGAGTGGAGCTTAACTTTGCAGGAAGGTAGATCTCCATGATCAGGATTGGCCACCCCTGCCAATGAAAATCCATTTATGGCTCAGCAATGAACGTTTCAGGAAACCATTTTTTCTTAGTGTGAAGAATATTCTAAAGAATCCCTTTCCAATATAAAGAGACTTTTGTGCAATTATAATCATCAAAATATCCATGGATGTTAAAGTTTCTTCATGGAACCACAGATGACAATACAGAACCTTTATTTTTAAGAGCATATAGAAAGCTATCATAAAGAAGTAGATGAGACCTCTTCATAATTAAAAAATCAATAATGAATGGAACTTTCCACTGTGGGTTAAAGCCCAGTTTCACGTCAATGTCATGCAAACCTCTGCAGTGCACACATTGTGCTTAAGTCTAGAGACATGCAAACCATCACAGATGACAGACCAAGGTCAAGTCCAAATGCCCCAGAGTCCATGATAAGACCAAGACCTTGAAAATATGGACTCAGACTCTAGACAGAGTACTACATTAATGCTAAGAAGTACTGTGAACATTTGAAAGTTTAGGAAATATACAACAAATGTAATGTCAAAGTAATGTAAAAACTTCTTGTGATGCACTTAACAAAAAGATAAATATACAACCCGAATTCCGGAAATGTTGGGACGTTTTTTAAATTTGAATAAAATGAAAACTAAAAGACTTTCAAATCACATGAGCCAATATTTTATTCACAATAGAACATAGAGAACATAAATGTTTAAACAAAGAAATTTTACACTTTTATCCACTAAATGAGCTCATTTCAAATTTGATGCCTGCTACAGGTCTCAAAAAAGTTGGCACGGGGGCAACAAAGGGCTGAAAAAGCAAGAAATTTGGAAAAGATTCAGCTGGGAGAACATCTAGCAACTAATTATGTTAATTGACATCAGGTCTGTAACATGATCAGCTATAAAAGGGATGTCTTAGAGAGTCTCTCAGAAGTAAAGATGGGCAGAGGCTCTCCAATCTGTGAAAGAGTGCGTAAAAAGATTGTGGAATACTTTAAAAACAAAGTTCCTCAACATGAAATTCCAAAGGCTTTGCAAATCTCATCATCTACAGTGCATAACATCATCAAAAGATTCAGAGAAATTGGAGAAATCTCTGTGCATAAGGAACAAGGCCGAAGACCTTTGTTGGATGCCCGTGGTCTTCGAGCCCTCAGACGACACTGCATCACTAATCGGCATGATTCTGTCATTGACATTACTAAATGGGCCAAGGAATACTTCCAGAAACCACTGTCGATAAACACAATCCGCCGTGCCATCTGCAGATGCCAACTAAAGCTCTATCGTGCAAAAAGGAAGCCATATGTGAACATGGTTCAGCAGCACCGTAGTGTCCTGTGGGCCAAGGCTCATTTAAAATGGACTGTTTCAAAGTGGAAAAGTGTTCTATGGTCAGACGAGTCCAAATTTGACATTCTTGTTGGAAATCACGGACGCTGTGTCCTCAGGGCTAAAGAGGAGGGAGACCTTCCAGCATGTTATCAGCGTTCAGTTCAAAAGCCAGCATCTCTGATGGTATGGGGGTGCATAAGTGCATACGGTAAGGGCAGCTTGCATGTTTTGGAAGGCACTATGAATGCTGAACGGTATACAAAGGTTTTAGAGCAACATATGCTCCCCTCCAGATGACGTCTATTTCAGGGAAGGCTTTGTGTATTTCAGTAGGACAATGCAAAACCGCATACTGCAGCTATTACAACAGCATGGCTTCGTAGTAGAAGAGTCCAGGTGCTGAATTGGCCTGCCTATAGTCCAGATCTTTCACCTACAGAGAACATTTGGCACATCATTAAACGAAAAAAAAATGTTAAAGAAGACCACGAACTCTTCAGCAGCTGGAAACCTATATCAGGCAAGAATGGGACCAAATTCCAACACCAAAACTCCAGAAACTCATAACCTCGATGCCCAGACATCTTCAAACTGTTTTGAAAAGAAGAGGAGATGCTAAACCATTGTAAGCATGCCCCCATCCCAACTATTTTGAGACCTGTAGCAGGATTCAAATTTGAAATGAGCTCATTTTGTGCATAAAATTGTAAAATTTCTCAGTTTAAACATTTGTTATGTTCTCTATGTTCTATTGTGAATAAAATACTGGCTCATGTGATTTGATTTAGTTTTCATTTTATTCAAATTAAAAAAAAAAAACATCCCAACATTTCTGGAATTCGGGTTGTATCTTAATCTCAACACTCAACACAAAATGGAATCTCAATGCATCAAAATCAATCAATCAATCAATCAATCAATCAATCAATCACGATTCATTGAGCAGGGTTTGATGTTATACTCACTGGCTGGTGAAGGTGTGCTGTATCCACTGAGGGGTAGGGTGGGCAGAGAGGGCGGAGAAAGCCCCCCGAGGATGTGCGGGAAGAAATAGGAATAGTGGGCCATTGGGAAGCCATTGAGGTGTGGGCTGGGGTTGCCCTTACCAGACATGGCTACCACTAGAGTTCGCCCACAATCACACGGAAGAATCCAAAACGACGTTCAAATTAGATGCTTTCTATGCTTTCTAAGAGAGAGTGGATGTGCTTATTCCGTGTTGACACTGGTAGAAAATGGTGTGTCTAGACAGATGAATGGAGGAGTGACTCTCTTTTGCTGCCAGGGGGTTTTCTGTAGGGGCTGTTTCCCATATCACACAGGCCTATTGAGTTTTTTTCCAAAAAGATTTGATTCCATTTAATGAATCCAAGAGTCATCATTTGTGATGTGTTCCACTTTCCTCTTCTGTTAGAATTCCTAGAGGCTGAAAAAGAGAGAGTGAGATTAATTGCAAGTAAAATATGGAATGCTTTAGTACCAAGTAAAGTAGTGGTTCACTTTTAGATCCCTTAACGCTATCCCCAAAAATAAACATAGGACCTAATAAACGCTATGAGAATTTGACAGAAATTAAACACCCCTTCTGTAATTCAAATAAATCCTACTCTTTTGATTAAATGGTGTAAATCGTTGTGTGTGATGCCGTCAGAGCACTGAGTGTTGCGTCAAGAGTTGCAGACACCATAAGAGAGATCATTTCTCTCCAGAACACCGTATCATTTCATAAGAGTGCTTACGCCAATGTCACCCTCACACACACAAGGACACCAAGTCATCTGTTCTTCTTTTTATGTTGGCCAGGCGTGGTCATAGATATTTCATCAATCTGAAAACGTTTATAGGCTGTTAAGAGGTTTGTCTTTTTATGTGGGAACCACTCTGCAATTACACAAAAATAAGGTCATATATCTGTGCTGTGATGTTAAGGATGCAGTTATACCACTAGTCAAACAAATCCACAACTCCATAAACTTGTGATTACATAAAACGTAAAGATTCATAATTTTATTCTAAATAAGGATAACCCAAACTTTTTGTCAGCCAAACACCTTTGACCTAAAATCAATGTAATTATGATATATGTATATAAAACCATATACTAAAACCATAAAAACTTTTGTTTCTAGAAATAAACTTTAACTGAAATAAAATTTAATGCAACGGTGAATGTTTACATCTTTATATTTTAATTATTTATTCATTTTTATTTAATTTTTTTTTTTAATTTAATTTAATTTACTTACAAATCCTTATTAGGAAACTCAAGTTTTGGAAAACAAGGACTAAATAAAAATGCAGTGAAAAAAGCTAATGCATGTTATTTATTTAACAGCCTGGTCCTGTATTTTTGAATGAGAAATAATTAAGCTATATTTATATGAACAAGGCAGCATGTCGAGTTGATGTAAGTTGATATAAGTGATGTAACACAGCAAAAGCCAGAAATGTAATTAAAATACCACCGACAGACCTTGAGACTGTAAAAGCGTCCAAATTGTGTCTACAGGGAACAACCCACTCACACGCCACATGTATACACAGTTAAATGCAAACTTGTATTTCATTCATTTGGGCACTGCTGAAGCCTTTCAGATCAGAGCCAAGGACATAGTCTGTGCAGTGTGCACACACAACATACTGTGAGCTATGTTTAGCACTCAGCCAGAATCCTGGACACACACCATATCATGAAGTTAAGCTCAAATAAACAAATATGAGTCATGTGTTTTTATATAGATTGCACATGTTTCTGCACTTCTGCATTTGTGTGTGTTTGTGCTTGTTATTATAATCACTGAAAGTGCCTATGAGACAGGAAGTGCGAATACAGGGCAGTGTGAAATCTCAGTGCTCTGCCAACATCTTCAACCCACACACACACACACACACACACACACACACACACACACACACACGCACACACTGCCCTCTAGGCACTCCTGCTTGTCAGATGAGAAGGACCCCTTGACATTTGTGCCTCTATTAGAAAGGTCAACCTTTAATTACGTGAAATGCCAACACGCATGCACCTGCAGAAATACACTTGACATGATCTGTGATGTGTGTGTGTGTGGTCGCAGTGGGATCACTAGTGGTCTAGAGGCAACCTTGGTATTGATACACAAAAAGAGAGCTTTGTTCAAATTATTCATGTAAATAGTACTGGATTCAGCAATTCCAAATTTAGTAGCTGTGGACTGAATTTATCAGTGTAGCATGGAATTCAGTGGCTTTGAACCAAATTCAGCAGCACTAGACAACATTCAGCATCTCATGACCAGATACAGAAGGTCTGGACTGAATTTAGCAACACCAGACTGAATTTAGCAGCTCTGGACAAAATTTAGCATTATATATTAATAAGAATCTTTCAGCATCACTATCTCCTGTATCAGTAGTACTGCTCAGTAGAATTTATTTATTTATTTATTTATTTAAGTAATTAATGCTTATACCTTTTAGTAATTAATACTTAAAAAAATAGTAATTAATAGTATAATAATAATAAAAATAAAAAATGTTAAAAATTCAGCTTTGCCATGGCAGCAATAAATGACATTAAGATATATTAAAACAGAAAACTGTTATTTTATAATGATATTTCAAAATATTACTATTTTTACTGTATATTGATTAAATAAATGCAGCCATGATAAGCAAAGGAAAGTTATTTCAAAAACATTTAAAAAATACAGACTTCAAACCTTTGAATTGTACTGTGAAATATTATCATGAATTCAACACAAAAATCATAGATATTATTTTTAATGTAAATAAATAATGGAACCAAGAAGTGAGAACAGAAACATTATATATAAAAGTAAATAGCAATAATTAAACAGGCATAAACAGTGTTATTATAACACACACACACACACACACACACACACACACACACAAATACATAACTATGTAGGTCACTTTGACTAATTATGCCTTTATTTTTCTCTCTGTGTCCTTCATCATTCTTTCAAGAGCTTTCTTTATTGAAACAGTGAAATGTCAATCAGGCTTTCAAAAATGTATTTCTGCTGCCTGTCTCACTGTACACAGAATGACACAGAGAGCTTTTGACCTGAAGTCTTGTGTTGTCACACAGATCACATATTGTACTCATTTGAAAAGGTCAATGTTTGCGATAAAGGCGGGAAATGTAATCACACGCACACTAACAGGACAAGGTACAGGGTGTCAAATGCTCTCTGATATTTACCCCTCCACCTTATTGAGTGTGTGTACTGTATGTGTGTGTGTTAAAACATGCTGGGCTGGCGTGGCTATTGACACAGCTGGCTGAACGGAAAATATTGCTTAACATGAAATCTTAGGAAATCTGTGAGGTGAAAATGAGGAGAGAGCGAAAAGAAAGCAAACCGAGATAAAGGAAGAGCAAACCATGTCTGTTTCTTTCAGACACCCACTCACACAGACTCCATATGGTATAAATTCACTATAAATGTACATCAAACCTTATATTTGAAACAGTTGTATTTATAATTTTTCTAATATATTATTATATTTTCTGAAAAATTTGACTAGCGTGTTCCTGGTATTTTTGCCGGTTCTATCATCCACTAGATATAAAATCTAGAGCACTTACTGTATACAAGCAACAACACACTTCTCAAATCAAAATGGTCATTTGAAATACATGTTTGCAGTGTCATTTCATGTGTCACGAGGCAACATTTTATTATGTTGGTTGTTGTATGTATTGCAACAATTTTGAAATTAAATGTTAGTGGCACTAAAATGTTAATGCTCTATCGCATTTAAAAAAGCGTACTACCTACAGTAAACCTATCATAAACCTAGTAATGTTAAAAACTCAAATGAGAGGTAAAAACACATTTGTAGCTTGCTTTTATAAAGCTTTGATTTCTTTTATTGAGTGTTGTGACTTGTGTTTTACAGGACTTGTACACGGGCGCTATGCATTGCAATGTTATACCAGGTGAGGTACCGAGCAAGTTTACTATGTCAGAAAAATCATACATATGGAGCTGGTTATGTGATGCATACATCAAAATCTATTAGTTTACAGATCATACACAATTTTAAAAGTGTTTTGAGGTCATATCATTGTATTTTGAAAAGAACATAAAAATAAAAAAGTGTTTATTATTCGATAATATGCCCTTGTATTCATCATTTATGTGCAAGGGAATTGAGAGGGTTTTGCAAAAGTGTAGATGTAGTGGCATGATTTTACAGTGAGCCTGTGTTGAGAGCACACGCATACACCACATATATGGTCTGGAAGCAGAAGATGTGTTGTGTTTTTGTCTGGAAGTGATAAAGATGATGTTTTTCAGCTGAGCAACAGGGCACTGACCTGTGGTACACATACACACTCTTCCAGGAAAAGAAGTGGGAAGGCGTATCCACAGTCCATCAGTCTTAAGACGAGGCCCCTTTTGTTAATGAAAAACAGGTTTCAGTAAGACCCCCATCCCCATCACACATGCAAGTATTCCTTTTAACAATAATACACTTTTAAGTACAATCAACCTCTAAATGTCCACTAGCTGTGTCATATATAACTTTTGATTCGTTTTAATAAACCATCACCACTACCAGCATCAAATGATTAATTTAATTCTATGAACATGGAGGGCAAATGCTTTTAAAACTGTTACGACTGTTCCCAGGGTACACTGTATTCCACGTCAACTAAAAGATGAACTAAATGTCTAAATCTACAGGTCATATTATTATTATTGTGTGTGTGTGTGTGACTCCATTTTTCCCATATCCCCAGGGCTCTAAGAGGGGACTATTAATTAGCTAATTGATTGATTCTTGTCTGTAAGATGTTGAGTCAACAATATCATTGCTCTTCAAACACATACACACACACTTTGTGTGTTTAGCAGCAAGCTATATGCTACACTACAGGTCTTTTTATACATCCTAATAATATGCGTCAAAAATGCATGTCCCGTGACCATTTATAAAAACTCATTGTGTAAGACATCAAGCTTGTTCTCGAAAATGTGTTGTGTTAAAATGACACACTAATGTGCAGCTGTTCTGAGAAACAGGATGTAATCTATGTGCAACCAATAATGATTCAACTTGTGTACTAACTGACTGTCACATCCTAGTTTTCCAAATCCCTAAATGCAATAAACCGTGGGAACCAGCACCACAATACTACCTGTAGGATGTACATTTTGGTGAAATTAAATAAATGTGTACTGACAAAGTGAATATTGCACACACTGTGCATGTATCTTAAATGTTGCATCAGTCTAATGATATTGTTCATTCAGGCAACCGATATGGAGACCTGTGTGTATATTTTGGTTTGTTTACACTAGTATCTAAAGACACACAGTGGAGCACTGCCAGACAGGAAGAGGTCCAGCGCTGGGGAGTCCTGTTAACATTGTGTGTGTGTGTCTGTGTGTGTGTGTGTGTGTGTGTGTGTGTGTGTGAGAGAGAGACAGAGAGAGAGAGAAAGAGAGAGAGATGAGAAAGAAAGAGACAATAGTGAACAGAAGACAAGGGAAACTTCGGAGTCTTAGATCACATATGTATCCTGAAGCGTTGGTTCTATTATATTATCTTTCTCTATTATATATCTCTGTATATTTCACACTTGGTTCATCTGCAACATAGGCTCATTGGAAAATCATGCCTCTACTATACCTATATTTTTGTAAAACATACCTAGAATACACTGCAGTTTCCAGGTGAAATGAATCCTAGTGGCAGTAAAACACCAACTACCTAATCCTTTTCACATAAATTATGATTACAGGGGCAGGTTCTCGATTAACAAAGACTTATTTTTGAACAGTTCCTTGCAGAATACTATGTCATGACCATAAACACTTTTACAATAGTGCACGATCAACAAACTAGTATATTTTGCATCACATAACTACTGCTAGGTGGAAAGAGTACTAAGAAATTGTACTTAAGTAAAAGTATTGCTACTTAAGGAATAATTTACTTGAGTACAAGTAAAAGTACTGAAAAGTAATATGACTCAAGTAGGAGTAAAAAAGTAGTTTGCTGAAAAAGTACTCAAGTTACTGCATTACAAAGTACTTTAGTATTATTTTTCTATTTTTACCCAAAATGAGACAATGTGAGCATTATGGAGCAGGGTTAACCCTAACCCTCATGTACTTTAATGGCTGTTTCAGAAGTGAGACCCAGGAAATCCCTTATATGGACAAATGCATCAGATATCACTACAGCTGAATAATATGCAGATAGAGATGCTTTGACTGATGAAACGTGGAAGACAATAAACAAACAATTGCAATGGAACACTAATTGACATAGCTTGTATCACAGTATATAATTATATAAAATATATTTTCTGTCTCACTGTGATAAGAAGCAACATGGAACCACAGAAGCTAACTGTTTCAAACATGACTGATGTTAAATAGTGATTTTGGAGCAAAACATGATATTAATCTCATATATTGTCATTGACGCTATGTTAAGCAAACATACTACCTATCCCTGTTGCCAGGAGCAACTGTTTTATAACTAATTTTGAAAAGTACATTCACGTATAAGATTATGTGGTTGTTTTTAAGAAGGGCAAAAGCAAAGAAGGGTAAGTGAAGGTTTAAAAGAAAGGTTCTAAAACAGAGTGAATTAAAAGGTGCAGGTAAAAAGTAATGTGGGGTATGGGTAAGGTTGGGCATCGTTTGAATTTTAATGATTCCGATTCTTGTCAATTCCCAATTTAAATTCCAATAAGGTAAAAAAAATAAAATAAAAAATAAAAAAATAACTAAAAAATTAATAAATAAATAAATAATCTTAGATATCATCTTCTTGCAAAATATTTAATTGTTAGCTGAATACTGTGAATGAAAATCAAGAGGCTAAAGAACACTTACACAAGGATGTGTGTGGAGCAGAGAAAATAGCCCATGAGTCTTCTTGACTTGAATGGTTTAAAATCACATTGAAAGTACAGTTTGTTATAATAACAAAGGTATACTCCAGGCACATTTTCGGTAGGACACAAAAAAAGATTATTTTATTTAACATGTTAACCCATACCTAGGCTTGGGAATCCAAAATCTATTCCAATTTTGGAATAGGATGCTTAAGGTCAGGAATAGTCTACTTGTTATAAAGTTAAAATTTTGATTCCTCTTATTGATTCCTTTGTGCGCATTTTAATATGACTTTAAACCATTCAAGCACAAGAAGACTCATGCTCTGTTTTCTGTACTGCACACATAGGGGGCCTAGCCATCATTTCAGAAATGAGGGGGACAGAAAAAAAAACAAAAAAAACTTTTGACTTTTGTCTAATTGACACTTTACTTTTTCTTATGTCTTATTTCTTATGTCTTAGATTTGGTTAAGAAATCAAATACACTGCTGGACGATAACCAATAATTTGTATTCTATATATTTTTTTCTCTCTCTGTATTTTCCTAATGATAATTTTAGGATTGGTTTATACAAACATAATAAGGCAGAATAGTTTCTTTACTGTAATGTTATGTCAATTAGCACTGTATTATTCATACACTATATTAATTACCTGGAAATGACCTGAAATTATTTTATTTTTTTTTAGCTACAGTGATAGTGGGATGCCTTGGTACATATTAGGGATTTCCTGCATATCATAAGTTATTATATATTACTTCTACAAGGTTTTGGACTTTCTGCGTGAGAGCGCCCTCCAGGTTCGAGTATGAATGAAACATGCACTGCATGAGAGTGTTTAGCACTCTGTAATGTTCACATCGTCTCGTTCTGGATATGAATAAATCGTCCAGTCATACACAGACTATCTTGTTTCTTCGCCCATGTGCACACACATCCAAAGGATGCAGACAGAAAAAAGTGATTTTAAACGCATCTGACTGACAGATAAATTATGGTTGATCTATCAGCCATATGCACATAAAAAATGCATGCGCTCTTATTTCAATGTTGTTGTTAATGTTGAGGTTATTTTAGCTTTGTACATTTAGTTTAACTTCACTGTTAAGAGGGCGATTTTTACCATTCAACTGAACTGTGTGCATGTATTTTAGACACTTGCATTGTTCTTGCTCCATCCATGCAATAATTGTCCTTCTATCAACCGAGTTTCTTTTTACTTATACTGCTGTGTGCTCTGGTAAAATCAACAGTCTGGCCCATTTCTGACAAAAAATTACGATTTAAAATCAGAGCATGGTGCACATTCACTAAAATATCGAAACGCTTATGATGATGATTCAAAACGACAACGCCGCTGTTTGAGTTTGACAGTCAAAGCAAAGCACGGTTTGAACGCCCCGCCCCCCAGCTGAACTGGAAGTTTTGATCAAGTAACTTTACTACTCAAGTATAAGTAAAAGTACCACAATTTAATTATACTCAAGAAAGCAGAAAAAATGTAAAAATGTACTCAGTGTGTCCTATTAACTATTAACTTCCTAATAAATCAAAAATATTTTACCCTTGCCAATAGGGATGTGCCCAAATCCGGATACCGTGTTCGGAAAGGCAATGACTGATATATACATAACCCCTGAAGGTAATAAATACGAGATGGGAGAACAAAAAAAAAAAAAAAAAAAAAAAATATATATATATATATATATATATATGCTTTCTCTCACAATTATATCATTGGGTAATTATACTGTATATAAATTCCAGGGATCAGGGAGCCATTATTATTATGCGGGGCACTGAAACCGCTTTTGAATGCACACTTGCGGAAATCATTTTCTTGAAGTGACTATTGCATGTTCCCTTTGTTAACAGACTTCTGGAAGGGCCTTTCATGAAGGGATTCAGTTGTTTACTTTTGCTTGGAACTAGTGTTAATTTCGTTAACAAAAACTATGACGAAAAATGTTAGTTGACAAGCTTTTTTCCCATGACTAAGATGAGACGACAAGGTCAATAAACCATAACTATGACTATATCAACATGCAATTTCTTTGACGAAATAAGACGAGACTAGAATGTATTAAAAAATAAACAAAAACTTTACCAAAAACCTCTTTTTTATTTTTGTCAAAAAAAAAGGAGACAAAATGTTATTGCGGACTGCTACACACCTCTACTCCGTGAGCTTTCATGAGTGCGGTTTCCAGATATCAGTAGTTCAAATCCCCGAATCAGAGCTTCACTGTTACAAGGATACATTTTCTGCCTGGTGTTTTGCTTATTTTAAGCAAGCTGGCAACCATGCGCACATGCTCGCTCCTCATTGCGGAAGTACCGACGATGATGATCTGGAAACAGCAACAAACAAGCTGGAGTTTAGTGATCTAAATGAAAGTGTCACTCAGCCGGTCTGTGTTCTGTCATGAGATCTCGACTATATTGTTTGCGATTGTGGTTGCTGAATAAATGCAATTACTCAACCGCTGTTGTTTTACTAGACAATAGGCTATTGCAGTTTGGAATTTGTGTAATTACTTGGAATATTTTATATTGGAATATGTTATAGGCTAATATTTCTCGTTTGTTTTAGCAGTTTTCATAATGTAGACAGAGAGCGATTGCATAAGTCTTTGGTATTAATTTATATAATAAAAAGCCTATAATCAGTACACTAGATGAGGTAAAATAAACCATGAGTCCACATTCTATTGATTTGTGCTTAACAGTGAAAGTTCAAAACCTGGAATGCAAAAGTAAGTTTCTCAAATGCGTTTCTCAATCATTACGATTATCATTTTGATCAAAAACATTTTCGATCAGTTTAACCATTATACAGAATGGCGAAAAAGATTTGACTAAACTCTGACTAAAATGCTCATACATTTCATTGACTTAAACTTGACTAAACAAAAAAAGGATAAGGTTGACTAAATATGATATCTAAAATGTACATTTGAGTAAGACTAAGACTAAATTAAAAATGGCTGCCAAAATTAATACTGCTGCACGATTAATTAATAATAATCTTATTGCTAAAATGTCAATGTAAAGATAGTCCACTGGAGGCGAGTGGACTAGTGGACTATCGTTACAGAATACACGACCATTACAATGGACCCAGCAGTTTCCTTGCTTCACCTTCATCAAGGTAATCGTACCATTGAGGATTATGTATAGCAGAATTTTGTGGACTGTGATATTTGTTTCATAATTGTTTCTAACATTAAATTAGAAATTTTGTTTCTAATTTAATGATGTAGCTCTCAAGGACATATTCCGTTTTGGACTCACAAATGAAATCTCTAAATTAATGCCAAGTCAAGTCTCTTTTTGGATTATGTTTGTATTTTGGTATTTTGGATAACTTTTGGAATAAAGCTCCACATGGGTTCTTACAACTTGCCTTCAGTGAACTGATTGTTACAGTCAAGTTTTCATTGACTATAACAAGACTAAACTCACTTCTTTTTGTGAGTTATTCCATAACATTTAGTTTTTATATGTATACTACTATTCCAAACTGTGCTAGCTAACCATGTGCTGATTAGCATCTTTGAGTGGCGTTTCGGTAGTGACATCTTTGTTTTTATTGGGTGTTATCCCATAGAATTTTCACTACCGGAACAGTCACAACCGAAACATGTCATCATTGTTTCGGTAGTGACAAAAGGGAACACGTAATCCTCATATTTGCGTTAGATAACCAAAATTTTTGTACAGTTATGATTTTTTTTTAGTATGTTTTAGTAGGATTTTAGTATGTGAGTTAAAATTCTGTAA
Organism: Spinibarbus caldwelli; assembly: GCA_039654775.1. Classification (NCBI taxonomy): domain Eukaryota; kingdom Metazoa; phylum Chordata; class Actinopteri; order Cypriniformes; family Cyprinidae; genus Spinibarbus; species Spinibarbus caldwelli. The sequence goes on from CM077257.1 coordinate 22,439,026, forward strand.
TGTGATGTGGTTGCTACCAAAGCATTACTGTCATTACCGAAAATGTGCTGTCACTAACGAAACATGGGATGTTTTGTCAAAAATAAAGTATACTGAATTATCAACTAGGATGTTATTATTTTTGGTTCAATGCATATTCAAAGTAATGAATCCTTAACTTTAAAATCAGTATGATCAACTTTTTGCCTTTTACAAAGAAAAAATGGATCCAAAATATAACAAATCTCATAAATTACAATTAAAATATTGTTAAAATTTAAATTTTTATGGATTTACCTCTGGAAAAAAATTTAATAAAATAGCAAAAAATATATATATTTACAATCTAAATGTTAGGGTTATGTTTGGTTTGTGTCCTAGTTTTCATTGTATTTTCAGTTGGCCTGTTCCCCTGTGACCTAGTTTCCTGATTATGTCATTTTGTTCACCTGTGTCTTGTTAATTAACTTCTTAGTCCCTCGTTTGGTTTAGTACTTATAGCCCTGCCTTTCCTCATTTTCTTTGTCCTGTCTACGTCGTGTTAAGAGGTTGTGGTTTCCTGTTCTCCCTTCCTGTATTCATTCCCTCCCTTCCGTGTCTGCAGCAGGGAGGTCGGCCATTGGAAAGGTATGTGGAGGAATTCCTCGAGCTGTCTTTCAGGGTGAGCTGGCATGACGCTCGGTGCTTGTTTTCAGTTGGGTCTGGCTGAGGAAACGATCCGTTGTGATCTTCCTACGAGTGATCTTCCCTTGGTTGAGTTGATTAATCTCATCCTTTATTTGAATGGTTCTACTTTTGAGGTAGAAGAAGTTAAGAAAAATGAAAACCATCCTCATCCAGCCCCCTCTGAAACACACATTGCCTCTCCAGCTCACCCCATGTCGGGACCCTCCACATACCTAACCAATGGTTCCGACCACCCATTACCTCCCACTTATCCCTGAGCTCGTAGATGGAAATCAAGCAGTGCTGACCTGGGGGCCAAGGTGGCAGACCCCCCCAATACCAGTCCGTCCGGTTTGCCCTTTTCCTGTCTCCAGTTCTGAACTCCTTCTCAGTCCTCAGCCCAGATATAGTGGCCGCTCCACCGTCAAGGCTGCTGGCCGCTCCACCGGCAAGCCCGCCGGCCGATCCACTCCAAGGCACTATGATGACAGCAGTAATCCCCTTAACCTCAGCCCAAAAGAGGAGGTAAAGACTGTTGGCTCTAGCCCCAGACCAGAGTCGAGAGATGGCTCGAGTCCCTGATCAGAGTCGAGAGATGGTTCTAGCCCCAGACCAGAATCGAGAGAGGGCTGTTGTTCCCATGTCTAGCCCAGAGAAAGTCTCTACTCCAGCGCGCCTCTCAGAGCTCCTTGATATGGCACTCCCTCCAAAGTTCTCAGCCCCTATCCTCTCTCCAGAGTCCACTCCAGAATGCTCTCCCAATCATGGGGCAGAGCTCAACAGGGAGCCCAGCCCTCCTTCGTCTCCGCTGGTCCCGTCCAGCCCTCCTTCATCTCCTGAGGCTCCTCCAGAGCACCCTCCTGTGCCCGCTCCTCCAGAGCACCCTTCTGTGCCCACTCCTCCAGAACCCATTCTGGCCTGTAGGCCCCTAATTTCCCCCAATAATTTTTTTTTGGGGGGCCATATATCCATGGCCATAATGGCCGAGCCTGGGACATTGGACAAGGCCATGAAGACCCATCGGCCATGGCCTCCTAAATGGACAGTACCTCCTTGGCCTCCTGAATGGCCGGCAGCTCCATGGCCTCCTGAATGGCCAGCACCTCCATGGCTTTCCGAACTACCGGCGCCTCCTTGGCTCCCTGACCCGCCCTGGAGGCCTCCTTTGTCTCTGCCCTGTTCCTGCTCTACACTAGCCTCCAGGGCACCCGCCCTCCCTCCCCGGTTGAACTGTTACGGCGCGGGACGCGCCTTCTGGGAAGGGGGAGTAATGTTAGGGTTATGTTTGGTTTGTGTCCTAATTTTCATTGTGTTTTCAGTTGGCCTGTTCACCTGTGACCTAGTTTCCTGATTATGTCATTTTGTTCACCTGTGTCTTGTTAATTTACTCATTAGTCCTTCATTTGGTTTAGTGCTTATAGCCCTGCCTTTCCTCAGTTTCTTTGTCCTGTCTAATTCATGTTAAGAGGCTGTGTTTTCCTGTTCTCCCATGTGGATTCATTAAAGACTCTGTTTGTTTTGACTATCTGCCTCCTTCATGCTCCTTCGAGCTTCTTCCCCCGGCAACCCGTGACACTAGATGTAAGCAAAACCTTAATAGGTCAATATAACCCTTCTAATTAAATTATTATTACTGTGTTTCGGTAGTGACAAATTTGGGAAGAGGACAAATATTCCAAAACTTTCTAAAAATATAATATGAGAATTAACTGCACAATTACTAGAAATGTGGACCTTGGATATTATGCAATTTGCATACATAAAGGGAATAGACTTTTTTTTTTTTCAAGACATTTGAAACTCTGACTTTGGACCAATTCTGTAGAATGGCCCATATATATATATATATACACAGTATCTCACAAAAGTGAGTACACCCCTCACATTTCAGCAAAAATTTTAGTATATCTTCTCAAGGGACAATACTACACAAATGAAACTTTGATAGATTTTAGAATAGTCAATGTGCAGCTTGTATAGAAGTACAAATTTACTGTCCTCTAAATATAACTCAACATATAGCCATTATTGTCCAAATAACTGGCAACAAATATGAGTACACCCTAAGTGAACATGTCAAAACTGTGTCCAAAGTGTCAATATTTTGTAGGGGCACCATTGTTTTCTAGCACTGCTTTAATCCTCCTGGGCATGGAATTCACCAGAGCTTTACAGGTTGTTGCTGGCATCCTCTTCCATTCCTCCACAATGACATCACGGAGCTGCTGGATGTTAGACACATGGTGCTTCTCCACCTTCCACTTAAGGATGTCTCACATGTGCTCAGTAGGGTTCAGGTCTGGAGAAATACTTGGCCACTCCATCACCTTCACCTTCAGCAGCAAGGCAGTTGTCAACTTGGCAGTGTGTTTGAGGTCATTATTACATTTACATTTACATTTATGCATTTAGCAGACGCTTTTATCCAAAGCGACTTACATTGCATTCAATTTACAGTTTTTTACATTTTATCAGCTCTTGCTTTCCCTGGGAATCGAACCCATGATCTTGGCGTTGCTAACGCCATGCTCTACTATTTGAGCTACAGGAAAGCCTATTTATTATGTTGGAAAACTGCCGTTCGGCCCAGTTTCTGAAGGGAGGGAATCATCTTCTGCTTCAGAATGTCACAGTTGGACATGTTGGAATCCATGTTTCCCTCAATGAACCGCAGCTCCCCAGTACCAGCAGCACTCATGCAGCCCCAGACCATGATGCTACCACCACCATGCTTGACTGTAGGCAAGACACAATTTTTTTGGTACTCCTCACCAAGGCGTCACCACACATGTTGGACACCATCTGAGCCAAACAATTTTACCTTAGACTCATCAGACCACAGGACATGGTTCCAGTAATTCATGCTCTTGGCCAGGTTGTATTTAGCAAACTGTTTGCAGGCTTTTTTGTGAGCCAACTTCAGAAGAGGCTTCCTTCTGGGACGACGGCCATGCAAACTGACTTGTTGCAATGTGTGGCGTATGGTCTGAGCACTGAAAAGCTGACCTTCCACTTCTGCAACCTCTAAAGCAATGCTGGCAGCACTCATGCATCTGTTTTTTGAAGCCAGCTTCTGCACCTGATGCACAGCACAAGGACTCAACTTCTTTGACTGACCCTTGCGAGGCCTGTTCCGAGTGAAACTCGTCTTGGAAAACCTCTGTATGACCCTGGCCACTGTACTGTAACTCAGTTCCAGGGTGTTACCAAACTTCTTATAGCTTAGGCCATCTTTGTGGAGAGCAACAATTCTAATTCTCAAATCCTCAGAGAGTTCTTTGCCATGAGGTGCCATGTTGAACATCCAGTGGTCAATATGAGAGAATTGTACTCAAAGCACCAAATTTTAATTGCTCTAAAACAAGATACACAAATTTGTATGGTCCTGTCAAGCAGACAAAAACATGAACATGATGAATAGGACACGTGGCTTTGCATGGTTAAACAACGTATAGCTGTTTTCACGTAGGGTGTACTCACTTTTGTTGCCAGCTTTTTTGACAAAAATGGCTGTATGTTGAGTTATTTTCAGAGGACAGTAAATCTTTCCTGCTATACAAGTTGCACATTGACTACTCTAAAATATATCCAAGTTTCATTTCTATAGTATTGTCCCTTGAAAAAATATACTAAAATGATTGCCGTAATGTGAGGGGTGTACTCACTTTTGTGAGATTCATATATATATGAATACTATAATCCCAGAGATTTTACAGAAGGTTAGAATTGTACACACACACACACACACACACAGAAAGTATTAAGACTTATCTTGACCTCTGGCTTCTCCCCTCAGTTAATCTGATTGGTCCACGATGACCTCGTTGATGTGGTCCCTCCCCCAGCATAAGCAGAATGGTTACGTTTCTGATTAAATCAATCAATCAAAGGATGCCTCTGCCCAGTTCCTCACCCATCAGCCCTGCTCATCCGTACAGTGCGCTGATGATAGCAGCCATTATGGCAGATTGCAGGTCAAACTCCTCTGGCAAAGGCTGCGTCTCATTAGTCACTCACACTCTGGGAGGAACGTGATTAAATGTGATGGTTGCAGCTCACGGCCCGTGACTTACATGAGGGATCACGAGTGAGCATGTTTGTTTGAGTTTCATATTTTGACACAGATTCACACCAGAGGGACGGGAGAACCTTGATCCTCACCTTTCACCTTTCCCCTGTGCAACAATCAGATAATTAGTTTATCAGGCAAAAGCTATTTAACCGCCTGAGGTAGAACAATTTTTAGCATGCTCATGTTTGTTAATTGGTAATGCTAATTTATGAAACAAAGAGCTTCAGCTATGAAATGTGTTTGGATAAGCCAAGTCATTGCGAAGTAGTTGATCTAACATAACCTAATTTCTACATTAACATGCCTAGTCTATCAGCTATCAGATACAGTTATGCCACAGTTATGCTAATTAACTAATTTCTTGGCAGAATTTGTCATACATATCTCATATCAAGTGGTTTATTAAAAAGAGGTGGTCTATTTCAAACTAACTCTTTTTGCCTGACTGGACAATAAAATAAGTGAAAAAAAATCTCCTAGATTTGAAAGAGGAAACTACACTACAGATAAAGACTATATTATCAACCACTCAATAACAATAAAGTTAAAAAAAATAATAATATAGTGTATAATAATATAGTATGTATGTTTTAAACAGTTATTATGAAATAACCATATGACATTGAGGCTTTACTGTGTTGTGCCAAACACCTTGTAGCCATCACTTTATTCATGATATAGTATTTATTCATCATATATTCATAAATTATACATAATTTATTATTTACTAACCCTGTCTAAATTGTCATTTGAAATAATAGTCTGAAAAATCTTTTTCTTTTTTTATTTATTTATTTATTTTTTTAATTTTACTTTTTTTACATTTAGACAAAATATAAAAACAAATCTTAAAAAAAAAAATTGCATGGTTATTTTTTGAGGCTCATATAGTATGATATAGGAGAATAGAGTATGGAGCTCATACTCAAGGAGTTAAAAATGAATGTTTTATTCAGAAGCCTAAAATGAGTAAAAATAAGCTATTAGGTGCAGAAGCTGATATTTATATGGTCAAAAAGTATAATAAATTTCTGATAGGTTGTAATGTAAATCAGTGAGCTGTTTATAACAGTATACCAGACTATTTACATAAAATGCATACACATATATTCTATATCTCCCAGTAGATATATCTAAAATTGATAAATATATCAATGCAATATGACGATGACTGAAAGATGAACAAATAACCATTCCTCAAAAGCCACATAATTTTAACATGAAAAAAAATATGTATGGATAATCCAGTGAAGCTAAATTGCTTCAGTCACGTAAGTGTTAAGTTTGAAATATCACTAACAATATAATAACTTCTTCTGTTTTCTATTAAAAAAACAGTAAAGATTTCATTTAGAGGCCTTAGAAATTTGTATCAAATATGATACGGTAGGCTTTATAGAGTTAAAGACAGCTTTATATGCATTTTAAATTCGAGAATGACTCTTCAAAGATGAAATGAGAAAGTAGGTTGGAACTCCTGGTTTGTTTTGTTTTGTGTGTGTGTGTGTGTGTGTGTGTGTGTGTGTGTGTGTGTGTGTGTGGGAGAGCCCATCTCAGGACAATTCACTGAAAACGAGTGAAACAGAGAAGACGAGAGAGAAGAATGACCTCATTTCAGCAGTATATAAAATATAGTGTATGTGCGTGCAAGACATGAGAGATCACACAGTTGGGAGGGGGAGCGCTATGCTGTCTTAACAGGAGATTGCATGACCTGAATAACAGATGTATGTGTGTGATTTTTCCTCTATATGTACGCGTTTGTGATAAGATCACACAGTTGAGAGGTTTGCCCTCACGTCAGATAATGAAACGAGAGTGTCTGATGACATCATGCACTTAAGGCCTGTCAGGACAAACGTCCTGTCTTCACGTAAAACGCTTTTTACCACGGTACTCTTGCTGTATGAGCGATTAGAACACTGTGTGCGGAAGTAATTTCTCTCTCTTTTCTTCTGTCCAAATCTGTGCACTTCTCTCAATCCTCCTTTCCTAATTCTCTATGCTCCTCTTTATTTTTTAATCAGAATTACTTTTGGAGGGGGTGTGAACCATTCAGAATTGTTTGGTGAACCTCTTATCATTTTAGCACTGTTTTTTTTTAGTTAGCTACAATATAAGTGTAATTTTAACAATACATTTAATTCGTTTTGCACGCATGAACATGTTATCAAACAATCAAAATCACAACATACATGTGATTCACAACCAAATTTCTTGAGCAGGTTGTAAAATTGAGATATTTTTCGTATCAAACAGAAATAACTTTATAAATAACAGAATTATTTATAATAAAATAAAATTCTAATAAAGATTTGAAATAAAATAAAATAAAGATCTGATCATCTTTGGAATTTATATATATATATATATATATATATATATATATATATATATATATATAGTAATTTTAGTAATTTTGTTTTAGTTTCTGTTTTTTTAGTGTCTACATAGTTTTATTCATTTTGATTTAAATTTAAACTAAATGACAATGAGAAATGTTACCTTGGCAAATAAGTGCTGTCTAGATAGGCAGCTCAGTAGGTTTGGAACAGATCCTCTGGAGAGAGAGAGAGAGAGAGCGACAGAACAAAAGAATAAAGAAAGCCGAAGACCGCAAGCGAATGAGTGAGAAGTAAATTAAAAATAATGGAGGAAGTATGTGAGAGATAAAGCAGAGAGATGGGCCAGCGGTTTATTACCTCTAACTGCATTTCTGCGTGTCTCTATCTGTATTGTATTGTGCAGAGAGGGTGACGGCTAAGATGCAAATCGCTTTTCGCCGCAAACAATATTGCATTTCTGTGAGCTTCATCCATCCTAGAGAGAGCGGCGGAAAGGGAGATGGATGGAGCGCTGAACTTTAATCAGGAGGAAGCCTGGAGCGATGGAGACTTGCTTTGGTCTGTGTATTTTTTCTGTGTAGGATACAGATTAATCCATCACACGCACACATACACATACTCATCATGTGACCACGACTGACACTACGATGACAATCCATCTCTTTCCCATCAGCCTTGTTGACGTCCAACTCCCCCACACATCCCAAAATCACATCACACACACACAGTGCAAAAGACAGATGAGGAAAAACAGAATGAGAAAATAATCCCATCTATGAGGATTTAAAACCCAAAGGACTCTCAAATTGACTAAACACGGCTGTTCTTGTCCACCCTTTTCCATAACAAACACACACACTCACACATCAGCCAATCAAATTCTCTTTAAGTTCCAGCAAACTTTTCTTTTGACACATCTCATCCAGCTGGAAACAGTCGGATCATCCAAACGCATGATTCTTTAGGCCCCACCTTTTTTTGTCTACGTTCCCTCAACACAAGAGTCACTTTCAGCTACAACCTCCAAACACAAAAGACATACAATATATTCAGCACCAATGAGAAACAATCACATTCTGTCTCTATAGTCAGCTGAACAATATATTAATAACTCACATTTTCAGTATGTTAAATATTTAGTATTTATAAAATAGTTATATAGTCATAGGTACAGTATATTATACGGTTATAGTTATGGCCAGTTACATAACTTTAATTTGAAGGTTTGCAGAAGCATGTCTCACCCATATTTTCTTTTTTATATATATTATGGAAGCCTTGTAATATTGTGATATTGCTAAATTTTAATAAATGGTAATTCTGTTTTGACCAATCATCATGGAGACCGTTGTTATATCAAACCCATGATATAATAAAGCAATAATAACACATACTCATTGCAAAAACATGCCTCTTCTTACAGTTTTCGAAAGCTTCCAAAAACTCACCTATACATAAAATTTGATTCCAGCTGAAATAAACACTAGCAGCAGTGAAACAGCAAAACTTTTATTGCTTTTCACACAAATTATGATAACAGGGCAGATTATCGATTATACTTATTTTCACATTGTTCCTTGCACAATACCATGTTATGACCTAAAACACTTTCAACCATAGTGCAGAATTGGTAAACTAATATATTTTGACATCAGCTCCATATGTATGGCTTTTGTGATATAGTAAACTTGCTCGGTAGTGCACCTGGTACAATGCTGTACTTGCAATGTGGAGGGCTCTGGACTACCAGTCACAATAAAGGAGCTCAAACACATTTAGAAGCTAGCAAAAATGCTAAAATGGCATGGTTTCTGAAGCAAATTTGTTTTTATCTCATGTTTGCTTTTGTTTTTTTACTCTATGGGAATTAACCTTTTAACACCACTCACCATATATTTCATTTACGAACTTCCACAATATGTGCAAGAACTAGCGTAATAAAACTTTGCCAAATTCACATTCATCTGTTTCAGATAAACTGAACACGCGTTTAGCCCCACTCATTGGACATTTCACTTGGAAAGTGTTGTGAAATATGAAGCAACCTATTACAGTTTTGCCAGAGTTGCAAAGATTTTATCATGGTTGAGGGTTTTTTTTTTTTTTTTGCTTTAAATTCTTTAACTATAGTAAAATCACCTATTGCTTTATTAAAAGTTGACGTAAGACAGAAAAACACACACTAAAAAGACACCGTACTAATGACAGAGTGAAATATTCGACCTGAAGTCACTTACATAAAGACTGAATTACACTAAAACAAAGAGGTGATGTTGTGCTGGTGAGAGCCTCAGCTCTGCAGCGCTCTCTTTCACATTTGCACAAAACTTTCATTAGCGTGGATGGCAGGGTGCGAGAGCAGCCATATCTGTTCCATTAGCGTCGCTCACCATAAATCAGACTAATCTCTCCTCGAGGGCGCACACTAATGACACCGCAACTGCCATCGCCACCGCTACCCTTAACTCACACGCACTGGCGTCTGTCATTACGCCGCCCACCCTGCCCACCCCCGCACCAACCCAGATGAGCCAGATGATTGGTCAAGGGATAAACAGACTGCTGCATACAAGCCACACCCACCCAAGGAGGAAAAAAAAAAAATCTATGTATTTTTGGCCTTCAGAACAGCACTGAGCACAGAAAAAAAAAAATTAAAAAAAATAAAAAAACATCAGGGATGATTCACACAAAACTGAACATTCTGTCATCATTACAATTTTCACATCATAGCAAACTATGATTTTCTTCAGTGGAACACAAAAAGAGTTGTTTTAGCAGAATGTTAGTGCTGCTCTTTTCCAAATAACAATCTTATTGAAACCGCCGATAGTCAAACTTGGTGTGTGCTGTTTAGTTAGAAGACATATAAGAACCAGTGGTGTTTAGTGTCATTCATTTAAAATCTTTTTACATGCCGAGTTTGATTATGTGCATTTGCAAATCCCATTTGAGAGAGGGAATATAATCAGAGGATGACTACAAAAATTTGGGGTTCTTTCTCATGCAAAGCTATCATATGGCTTTAGAAGACTTGGAATATGGAATACTTGGAAAAAACACCAGAAGTAGGGTAGTGGAATGAAAAGTGTTTTAAAAGTTGAACTTCTTTTATCTTGAACACCACGTTTTAGAACACTGTCATGCACAAGAAGCAAGTGCAGCAGTCAAACACATCCATCTAGTGCATGCTTACATGGAAAACAATGGAAAAGCAGCATAGTGGAACAGCCCTTTAGTCAGTTGTCAATTTCTAAATTTGAATTTTAACACTGTGTGATGATAATCTGAACAGATTTGTTACATCTTCAGGTGAATATTTATTTTGTTCGCACACGTCTGTTCAATTGAGTCTAATTTGTGTGGTTATTTAGGCCTATCTGTCAAAATGAAATTGTTTAGTATAGCTTTCATGAGCTCATGAACCTTCCGTTCTGACTTCCTTTGGAGGGACTTCAATACTTAGACACCCTAAGAAAAGTTCATAAAAATATGTACTCTGGAACAATGTACTGTGTTAATATGAAGGAATTTTCCTTATTGATTTTTCACATATGTTTTCCCCATATTTTGAATTACAAAAAAAAAAAAAAAGGTAACTCTTTATTTGAAGGTTATAAAGTTACATGTTACTTTTACTTACTATAGTAAAAACGGCAAATTATGCATAATTACGAGCAACTAACCTTAAACCAAACCTTAACCTTAACCCTATAGTAAGTACATGTACTTAACATTATTCAGTGCTAATTTGTGTAATTACACTTTAATTACATAAAGTGTAACCAAGGAAATGTCTGTAGCACTTTATTTACAGTCCTGTTACTCATGTACATACTATGTACTTATTATAATAATAACAATTATTAGGTAATACTAGTTACTAACCCTGAACCTACCCCTAAACCTAACCCTACCCCATGTAGTTACCTTATATTACCAGTACTTTCTTAAATATGTACATTATAAGTACACGGTAAGTACATGTAAGTTCACGTACTGTAAAATAAAGTGCAACCGAAATGTCCATAAACTTAATACATAATGTCCTGAAAAAAAATTACCAGTACCTTTTCCATTTTTCATGGATTTTTTTCTTACAGTGCATAGAGTCCTTTTTTGAGTTTGATAGGCCCTGGCCACTACATACTTTATTTATATGGAAAAGAGCACCTTGGAGATTCTTAAAAATATCAGCTGGGAAAAAAATGGAGGAGTTTGGAACACGAGTGTGAGTAAATTATGACAGAGTTTACATTTTTGAGTTGAGCTCATACACAACCTCACATTAAAAACAAAACTAACCCCCACAAGCTGACACACACCCATAAAAAACTCAACAGGAAACAACATCTTTCTCTCTTTCTCTCTCACGCACACAGGGTGCTGATATTACTCATGATGGATAGCTCAATAGCGCCCAGCACTGGGTAATGTGGCTGTGTTTTGATTGGGTGCAGAGTGGGCGAGTGATTAGCTTTTAGGATTTATGATTATGGCTTATCAAACAATACACACAGCGTGACTCTACTACACACATGCGGTATCATGGGTAATCAAACAGCACGGCTTATCCATTGGGAAATACACACAGCATTGCACACAAAAGTTCCCAGCATGGGTCGACTGTATTTGAGTGAGGCACTCAACACTTGCAATACCGGATCATAGAACAAAATTAAGCAATTCTAAAACCGCTCCAATAAGCAAATGATTCACAACTGCATCAGTATCACAGATCACAACGTTAAGGGTGTGAAAAGAACTTGTAATAGACTGATATACAGTATTTTATTTTTTTTTTCAAAAACGTTTGCCTGATTGGCCAATTAACAGACATTTCTCTACTCTACAAATTTAAATCTCACAAGAGTTAGGTAGAACAACATGTATGTACACAATAAGTACACTGTATCACGATTATTTTTAATGTGATGGTAGTAATACAAAATGGGACCGTAATTGGTAAGAGAATACAACCCTCCAAACTTTGCTTATGCATTCCAGTTCATTCATCACATTGGAAATAGAAAGTCTAGCATATTGTGCGATACAGTATCTCACACAGGCTGCTCTGTTGTATAGGTCTACCATACATTTTGCTGTATATATTAGATCATTTGGGAATTGTACACACACTGGAAAACTAGCAAACTGAGAACAGTATGCACATTGCATACTGCAGAAATAGTATGAGTAGTATGGTAGTAAGATATTCTGTTACAGAACCGCAGAGACACATATGAGTATTCACTAAGGGCTCGTTTGCATGGCCCAATGCTTATGCTTAAAACTTTCCGTAATAAAAATTACTGCTATAAAACTATAGGTGTGACCAGGGCTGTTTTAAGGCTTAGATTGGAGTGTTTGGCATGTATTTTTCAGGATAACATATCAAAGATTTGTGCTAACATGACTGTACACTGTCCCTACTACTGGTAACAGAGCCCTTATCCTCCACTCAGAAACAAGGGCAAAAAAGTTAGGAAGGTAAAGTTTTGAAAAGCTAAGGTCAACAGTAAAAGTTATTTTACTGCTACATTTTCCAAATGCAACATGATATTCAATCAGAAATTTGTTGTATTCATCAAAGGAAAACCTGAACTGATTTGCAACCCATTTTTCTTTTGTAATGTGACATATTTCTGAGTGAAATGGGTCATCCAGTTAGAAAAAAAGTGATTACTTGATTTTATCTTTTGGAAATTGATTGGATTGTGAAAAGTGGGTGTGAGAAAAGGGAAGTCATTTCAGAGACAGAGCAGGTTCATTTTTATATACATGTGGAATTATAAATAGGGTACATTTTAATTTCTCATTGACTTTAAGACCATTAAGCGATTTATGACAGCTCTAAAACACAATTTCATGAGGAAGAAGAAACTGCGGTGACAGTACTGCAGTCTCATTTTAAGGGAAGGTGTATCTATGTCACAGACTGGAGACAGAATCACAGCACTTATGCCAACTGCAACATGTTTTTCCTTCAGGGCAACAAAAATGACTTGAAATTTAAAGCAAATGCAGCTCAAAAGTGGCTAAAAACCAAAAAACTTGTCCTAGAGTGCCCTAGATTTCAGTCTAGCTGAATAATACAATGTTAAGACACCTCTGATTTAATTGCTGCCAGAGGTGTGAACTCTGATGAATGAATGTTGACGTATTATTTTATATTTTACAGTGGTGCTTCCTGAAGCTGGCAACACAACTATTGTTTGTGGGGTTGTATCGTAATGTACAATACTGAAAAAAGATTGCCAAGTACTGTAATGAATTAGTTGTAATAATGAAATAATAGAGCAATACAGGGATAACGTAATATTATAGGCAAAGCCAGAAGTTAACACCCTGGTTCCCTTGACAAAAAAACAATAGTATTTGTTCCCTGGCTTTTGGATTTTTTGAAGAAAATTAGCTCTGTGACCAAGAAAAGCATAATTCTTCTGTATATATATATATATTTAATTATCTTACATATATTTTTAGATTAGTTTTAGATTAGTTTCCCTTCAGAAAGATATATAACAAATTATATATTTTTAAATTCTCAGTTGTTTCTTTCAAGATTAAATGGAGACCTGAGTACTCTGTTTCTCACATTTCTCCTGAGAAAAAGCAACAAGTAATCTAATGCATCTCATCTAGTTTCAAAACATAACAATGTTTCAAATTGTGCACAGATTTGCCAAGATACTAAAGTCTGTGATCAAAACCCAAATGCCAATATGAACTAAAATACTTGACATCAAATTCTTCCAATTTTGAAGGATATTCCAAAATGTAGCTAAAAAAGTTATTCTGCCTTCTAAAATACCTTATTTTGGGCAAATTCAATAACAGCATCCTATGTATGCTTCACTGAAAAGAAAATCCCATAATGCATAGTGAATAACTAGTTAACAAAATGGCGGATTAAGAGAAGAAATGTTCAAAACCACATTAAAACAGTTCAATCTAAATACCAATTAAAGCTAAATCCAAATGTAATTTTATGCTTAATATTGTGTTATTAGCTTAGCCACATGCTAAAGCTAAATTCTATTAAAGTCAATTGTGAGACAAGTCTTCTTTGCACTTTGCGCGACAAGCTATTTATATGTTACATGAGGTTACTGTCTATATACAGCAGTTCAAATCAGTGACTTGTGAGTTTTAATTTTAGTTAGCAAGCTTCCTTAGAAAGTGCCTAGACAGCAAGACAACTCACTAGGTTTTGGGACAGAGCTGATATTTCAGTGGTGAAAATGTGTTTGTGCATGTATGAGAGAAATGTTTGGAGGAGAAGACAAAAGCAAAGCAGTTAGGAAAGGAAGAGGTAGGGGAAAGAGAATGGAAGGGGGCTGGGGGAAAAGAAAAACAGGACGAGGTCCATTTTTCATCCCTCCTCCCTTGTAGCATTCATTCATCCATCCCCTCTAGTCTGACACAAGCTGAGAGACTAATGTCCATTGTGTCTGAGTGTGTGTGTGAGCGTGTGTGTGAGAGAAAGAGTCTAGCATGTTGCTTTGTCTGAGCTGAGTTCTTCTCATATGCAAAGACAGACCCTGCATACATAGTCTTCTATGGCAGAATCCTAACTAAAGTGGATTCTAATATGTTCTATGTAAATGATTTACATTTCCACACATCACAGTTTAGTGCGAGAAGAACCTCAATATATATATATATATATATATATATATATATATATATATATATTTTTTTTTTTTTTTTTTTTTTTTTTCAAACAAGTGGAAAGATCCAAAATATCCAAAATCCCTTCTGTAAAAAAATGTTTAACTCTAATATGTCAACAAAATGAAACAAGAATTTTGAACTTGGATTTATCCAGTGTTCAGATTTTTGTTCTAGAAATGCATGCAAATGGCCTCATTTGCATTTAAACAATATTTCATAAGCTGGGGAAGTATGGTGTTTTCTATTTTCTAACCCTATTCCACAAAAGACACTTACATTGTCTTATAATTTGGTAATTGTTTTATTTTTTTATTATATCAATAATGAATTTAATGTGTTTTTGCAATTGGCCTTTTTTTTTTATCCGACATCTTGGAGTATTTCACAATGCATACTAGGATTGTATTCAAATCAGTCTCTTGAAAAGACACATGCAATGCTGCGTTTGAATTTGTCCAAATTGTGTCAACCAAACAAAAAAAGTCTCATCTAGTAGAAACTAATAGCAAACCTCTACTTAACAAGTGACACGATCAAGGTCCCATTTATGTCCATTGTTCAAGCATGCAGGACAGGATTTTAATACGTTTAAAAGGGTTTTAGTGGTGTCAAAGAACTCCTATTAACCGGGGTAAAATGAGAGCCACAAAACCTTTCGTAGATTCATTTAGTACTTAGCTTACCTGATATATTATATGCTTGGCATTTCAATAGGAAGACTAGAAATTGTAAAAAAAAAAAAAAAAAAAAAGAAAAAAAAAAAAAAGCCCAATTAAATGATCTTCAGTACTACAGGTGTGTGTGAGAAACAGACAGAAGTGTGCTTGTGAGACAAACAATGAGAAAACTGACTGTGTGCTGAAGCATTATACAGCATTCAACACAAGCCAAGTCCATCAAATCTATAACTAACACACACACACACACACACACATGTAGGTCAGAATAATACATCAGCTCACAGTCAATTATACACTGTGAGCGTGTATGTGTGTGTTTACTTGCTGCTGGTTTTATGTGTGGGTGGACAGCAGGAGTCAAACATGTGCTCGAACATGTATGTGTGTGTGTGTGTGTGTGTGTGTGTGTTGATGCCAGTCAGTGAGACCATGTGGTTTAGATTCAGTGAGTTGGCGTCTCTCCAGAGGGAAAGACCTTTACAAACACACACATTTCTTTAGTTTACTGCCTGTTCTTTCTCTTCTCTGTCCTGACACTCCTCTGTCAGCGCCATCAATCCATCCATCACCACTGTGAACCCATAGGAAAGAAGAATAATAAATAAGATCTCCTTAATATCTCAATTGTTTCTCACATGGAGACTGTCTATTGACAATATGCATGTATTCTAAAGAAATATCTTTCTATGTTTTCTTGCAAGCAACATACTGAAATTCAGATAAAGTAAACTAAGTAAAGTTGCAGGTCACATGATTCTGGAGGTCACACAACAGCCGAGCAAATACAGAGTTCTGGCTTGAAACTCTAGATGGCGCTGTCCGATAGGTCTAACTCGACCTGACCTAATGACATCATTGTCACATGGCACAGCTAATTGGTTCTCTCCTGTATCGGTAGCCAATGAGCTCTCTGCTCAACATTCAAATATATGACTAGTGCTTGCTGTAGCAGTTCGCAGCGTACTTCAGAAACCCTCCACCTTCCCCAGCTCCACCTGTATAGATCTGCTACGAGGTGATTCATGTATGCTATAGGGGTTATTTCATGTATGTTATATTTGCAGCAGCAGTATTTCTTACATGCTCACAGCAGCATGTTGTGGATGTATTCGCAGTAGCAAGTCTCGGTACTTGCTCTGACACAGAAGCAGAAGCATAGCAGATCTATTCCGCCACGACCAAATACATTAACATTGTCATGTACATTACCATGCCAGTCCCTCCGAGAATTGTCATGACAGAATTGTCAATGAGACAAATGGGAATGTAATAAATAGCTCTCTCCAGGTATTACAGACTCTCTTGGATTTAGGTCTCATGTGCTGGTCAGAAGTGTTAAAGTGACAATGACAGTAATTTGCAGATCCCAGATTACCCTCATCATTCACTATAGTTAACTGCTTACACAATGTGATGCCATCATTACACTGTCCATTTGCCCTTCAAAGACTCTGACACACTGTACTGTAAGTGCTGTATTACTTTTATAAAAGGGGTTACTTCATCATTATCACAGACATTAAAGACAATTTTTTATTATTAAAACAATATTATTATATTTGCAGCATTCAATATTAAGAAACTATACATGATGCACTGGTAATATTGGTTAATATTATCCTCATATAGTCATTGTGACCAGCTAAACAGGAAAAATATTTCAGAAAAAAGGTAATACTTCTCAAGACATACAACATTAATGATGTTTTCTGCTAGTAGGTCTGATTTTTAATTTTTCTGTTCATATTTTCATTGGCTCCAGTAGAAAATCCTTTTTGTTGAGTTTTTTTTTTATGAGTTTTTGCAGCACAATGTTTTTATTATTTATTTATTTATTTATTTAAGCTTTACAAAAGAAAAAAAATCCAACAAGCTGAAAATTATACTGCTGTAACATAACTCCATAAAGACAATGGAAAGTGATGACATACGATGCAAAACATTACTGACTAGTTTTCAACACATTCTTACTGATGCTTTCAAGACTATCACAAGCCGTTTATGCAAAACCTCATCTATGCTAGCCAAATAGATAAGATTAGCTAACAAATCAGAACTTGCAACAGCAACAACAATGTAGAATCCAAACATTTTTGTTGGAAAGGCATAAAAAAATGGAATGGATGCACGAGGATAAAACAAATGTCAAATTTTCAGTGGCAAAACATCACTGGTCCAAAATTCTCTCAACTGGCCTTAGGGCAGTGAGGCATTGTTACTGTCAAGCATAAATTTTGATGAAATATCATGAAAGTAAGCTTTTTTTTATTTTTATTTTTTTATTAATGTTCACTGATGAATCATTTAGGCTACAATAAGACCAAAAACTATGTAATAAACTAAAAAGGTCAATTTTGATTACAAGCTGATGTGAACAAATGATTGTGCTGATTATTATCGTAGAGTTTCATCTGGTTCTGTTTTATGCTTCAATTTCATCTCATCTGGACTCTTAGATACCCTCCTTTACCTCCATTCTTTGTCCGCTGCCTTACATTTCCTGCCTTCTCTGTGTATTTGTGTATGTGTGTTAATGCAGGGCTTGGAAAGGCATTACTGATTCGGCCATATATGAGCTCTGTAAAAAGCTTTCCATTAGTCTGATACACAGCCATCAATCCACTGTAAATCTAATCACACACATACACACAAACAAAACACAGCCACATAACTACTATACAAACAGACATGGAGAGACACAAACTCCAGAATGAGATAAATGCTGTATAAGGAGCATACTATCTACTAAGAAGTCTTTATCAACATATGTATGTATTCTTCGCTATCAATGATATCCCGCAATGTGCATGCAGTTCAGCAGTAAGTAGAAAAAAACAACAAAGAATAAATTCTTGAATGTCAATTTTTCAATTTATTTTTCAAGTTATGACGGGAATTACACGCCTGCATTTGTACAAAACGTCAAAAGCAGACAGTACCTGTACATACATTTCACTGCAGTATCCTGCTAAAATGGACACTAGTGGCAGTAAAACGACAAAAACATGTATTACTTTTCACAAATTTTGACCCTTAGGGTTATGTAATTTACGTTTGCATTACATAACCAGCTCCATATGTATGGCTTTTATAACATAGTAAATGTGCTCAGAAGCTCACCTGGTACAGCATTGCACTTGTGATAAAAGAGCTTGTAGAAATAAGCTAAATTTTACAGTACATCACATTTGCTTTAGTTAACACTATCGGTTAGGTTTAAGGTAACGTTTTAGGGTAGGCAGCGCTATATTTTCAAACGATAGTACATTAACCAATTTTGCGCCTTAGCAGACATTTAATTTCCGAAATGCTACAGTATGTACAAAAAACAATGTAATAAAACAGTTTCACATTCATCTGGATAAAACTAAACACTCTTTTTGCACCACTCACTAAACATTTTACTTTGAAAGTGTCACAAAACGTGCAAAAAAGCAACGTAATATCATTTTGTAGAAATGTCGCCACCAGCACATATTTCCAATAAGCGTGGCTTGGCATTGTTTCCATTTAAGATTGGCTTGTTTATATCTAAAGCCCACTTGGATTTGTTCTAGATCATTAGAGGTGGCATTATGGTGCCTTCAAAACCGGTTTGAAAGCTGTTTCCTCAGGAGGTGCCTTAATACAAAAACTCTTCCTGTGAAGTCATTGACTAACTGGGCAGGAAGGCAGCTGCCTCAGGTGTCGGACTCGACTGCATCTCCACCCCTCCAGCCTAGAGCTGAACAATTACCTCTCCATCTCACACACACATAACACACACCGACAGACCCTATCAGACAAATGATGCTGGGGTCACGATGTGTGTGTGTGGCATTCTGCAAAATAATGATAATATCCGATCTGATTTTTTGATTATGGTCATGAAAAAAGTATTTGCATATCATATTCACACATGAGTGTGTATGTGTGTGTACATTTGAAAATAGCAGATCTCTCTGAATACTGATAAGTGCTGTACATAGATTTGCCATTTGTGTGTTTGAGTCTAAATCACCGGCCCACACTAATGGTGTCAGGGTTCGAGGTGAGGCCCTGAGTCTGATGACCGGTGACTGCCCTGCACACTGCCTGAACATTAGTCCTGTATAAAACACAGCATTAAGAAGACCCCCCTCTGAAAACACACACACACACACACACACACACACACACACTGTTCATTAAGAGAAGGAAAAAACAGAAACATTTAATGGACATTTAATGATGCTTACAAACAAGACAAAAGATATTAAAGAACTATTATAGAACTCCTAAAGACTGTGAGTATTTTTTTCTCATGCAAAAAAAAAAAAAAAAAAGTTTTATGAAACCAGTTTTATTCCATACTTCTGTTAAAAAACATGCTCATGATATTAATAAATCATCATCATCATTTAAATAAACCTTTAAACAGCTAAAATCAGATAAACTGCATGGGTTAATCCAAGCTGTCAAACGTCACCTAGTCCTCATGTAAACCATTAATTCTTATTACTCAACTTATTTATTCTTAAACCATTAATAAGTTAGTTTGAAGACAAAAGTCTTTAAGCTGTTTCTACTTCATGATGGAAGATGCTGGAAATAAACATCAGAAAACTTGATAATAAAGAGATCTAATGAAAGCTTCACTACCCACTACCACCCAAATAATGAAAAGCAGTCACTTATCGTCATGTTGCTCCAAACCAAACAGTTTTGGTTACCACTGTATATATAAAATGACACTGGAACATTTTTAAAAATATCTTCTTTTGCTGTAAAAAAATAAATAAATAAAAAATCCTTTGGTAACATTTACCAGGAAGATGGCTTTAATCCATTTGAAAAATAAAGTTTTTCTCAGTGGCCTTTTGACTGAAGAAAGCAATAAATCTAAGAAGGTCATTGTCGTGTGACCTCTCATGTATTTCAGAGTACAAAACAGTACAAAGAAATTGTCATTCACAACCCATTTTCCTTCTGGCTAAAGTACAAGTCCTCTATTCATAATATTGCTTCATCCAGGGTAAGTCGTCTCGTCTGAATCAGGAGAGAAATATGCACAGATCAAGTACCATTTTCACTTGAAAATTGAAAACAGCAGATGGACGTTTTCACTGGAGGAAGCATTATTATGGATTATGGACTCCATAAAGAAGTGACAGTTTACAGTTAAAATGCTGTGATGAAGAATTTGTTTCTTATAAATATTCAGCTTTTTGGTTCACAAGGTAATGCTAAACAAACTAAATTGGAACGTACACAAATAAATTGTGAGCAATAAGATCAGGAACATGTATTAAAGTAACAAAGCAATCAGCAGAGTTTTATTTTTTTTTTTCTATTCTTAGCTCTTTTTTTTTTTTTACACACACTTGCATTTGCCATTCCAGCACTTTTCATGGGGAGGCATAGCACTTGCATGAAGAAGTCCTGAGTAATATGGAAGGACCTCCAGGTATATGGACCCTACTTTTATATCAAATATCGGGATTACACAGTCGGTGAACACTTTTTTTCTACATTGCCTACATTAACTCAAATCTTCAAATGAATTTACCTGATTATATTAACTTGTGAACAAATATCAGAATGATCTGAACAGTTATGTAACACAGAACTGTAGAAAATTAAATGAAAGAGATCAAGTCATGCCAGAACCCCCAAAATTAACTACAAGTACTGGAAGTCCAAAAATCAGTTTTCAAACATTTTGATTATATAACCTATCCATGTATTTACTTTTCAATGATTTTCAGAGTATAACAAACAAGTCAGAGCAGTATTCGCTGAAACCATTAACACATCTAGAATGCAACAGAACACAAAACATTCCAACAATCAAATCAATCCGTTGGTAGTATTGTGTGAGTATTGACAGAACGCATTAGGCAGATGAATGGACAGTGAATGCACTGTAGTCCCACTCCAGGGAAAGAGTGTTTGCTGGATTGATAGGTCAATAACCACTACACTCCAAGGCATCGTTAGTCGCAATTCTCTGCAATTCCACGTGCAATTCCATCCTCTTAGGCCATTCGTTAAGATAAACCAATCAGCTTCCAACTTCGCAGATGACTTTAATCCATTACCTCTCAAAATACAAACCAAAGCTGAATATATTACCTGATGTTTGAAATTAAATGCATCTGTTCTTGGATATCATTGAACATATCACTTGGTAGAAGTGAAGATTTCTGTGCATATATATTACTGTAGCTTGTTAATTTACATAAAATCTCACACTAACGACTTCTTGACTATTGCCCAGTCTGTGACTGCACTACCAACACCAATCCACAGGACTTTTCTCTTTAAACATGTGTCTGCTGTAGTTCAAAGCCGCTGGAAGGCATTCAGTGGCTCGGATGCATTTATCTGTGTGTGTATGTGAGGTAGACCTGGTAAAAGCAGGTGGGCTGTGACCGATGACCCACTAGAAGACAAATGCTTTTAGCAGGAGGGCTGCTGACATTTATGTTTCATGTGGTAATGGACGATGACCCTCAGGGGTCAAGGGTCAACCGTGCTGAGAGTCATTCCAGCACAGTGGACAGCAGTTGAAACTTTAGCAAATCAAAATAGAGCGTGCCGCCAATGTGCATTGAACACTAGTTTCTGACATGTTGTAGCCAGTGTTATTTTAGTATCATTGAGTTACTATTATAGTTTATATTTATATTTGAAATTGCATTTTACTTTTTTTATTTGAATTTTAGTTAAAGTTTTAGTTTTTTTTTCATTTATTATTATTATTATTGTTATTATTATTATTATTATTATTATTGTTATTATTATTATTATTATCATTATTAATTAAATTATTATTTTTAAATTTCTACATCATTTTTATTGTGTTTTAGTATATTTAGACTAAACAGAATATACAGAATAAACTAAATGGAAATTAGAAATGTTACGTTAGCAACTAGTTACAATAAAATAAGTTTAAGTTTTTTCAATTAATGTTTATTTTATTTTATATTACGTTTTTGAAAATTATTTTAGTCATGTTAATCATAATAACCTTGGCTATAGCACTACCCATTACATAAAAAAAAAAAATAATAAAATCTCTCCAGCACTCCAGACTACAACTTAAATGATCACAAATGAATGAACGAATGAACAAATAAATGTGATTTACAAAATATAGCAGAGGGTAAGGTTTTTAGTGAACAACACTTTTAAGTCTGGTACTTCCAAAGTCGATGAACCACTTTTCTCTTTCTTTCTTTCTTTCTTTCTTTCTTTCTTTCTTTCTTTAAATCCTTTTTTGGGATCTCAACAATCTCAGTATTCATTTTACTTTTAGTGTTTCACAGAAGTAAGAAAGTCATACTGATTTGGATCATCATTAGGGTGAGTAAATGAATTTTCATTTTTGGGAGAACTATTATTTAAAAAAAATGTGACAAGGGTAATTTTTGATATTTGTGTTTGAGACAAAAAAGCCTTAAAATCACTGAAGTCCCTGTTCATTTTGGTTGGTTCATCCAAAAATGACAATTTTGTCATCATTAACTCACCCTAAAGTTGTTCCAAACCTTTATGGGAAAAAAAAAATAATAATAATAATAAATAAAAAAAATAAATAAACTATGGACGTCAATGTCTACCATTAACTGATTGGTTACAAATTATCTTCAAAACATTTTATTTTTTATTAACAAAAAAACTCCTATAGGTTTACAAAGTGGAGGGTGAGTAAATGTTGACAGAATTTAAATTTTTAAGTGAACTATCCCCTTAAACACAAAAATTAAACTGACAGAAAGTCAGAGAAAGACAGGCAGAATAAAAGAGGAATTTGGCACTAACAGGGACAAAAGACAGAATGAAGAGAAGAAAGAGAGACACCAGCAGTAGAAAAGAGAAGATGGACTGAAAAACTGCAAACACACAGAGTCAGAGAGAGAGAGAAGGAGCCAGTAGAGATGGTTATGTAATGTCCACAAAACACTGAAGTAGTGTGATCAAAGGCTTGTGGTGCAGAATGAGGCCTGAAGCTTACACACACACACACACACACACACACACACACACACACACACACATATGTTTGTTTTTGTGAAAAGTGGGCACATCCCATAGGTGTAATGATTTTTATACTGTACAAACTGTATGTGCAATTGCCCTACACCAACCCTACACCTAAACCTACCCTTTACAGGAAACTTTGTGCATTTTTACTTTCTCAAAAAAAAAAAAAAGAAAAAGAAAAATCTCTCTGTATGATTTATAAGCGTTTTGAATAATGGGGACGGGGGCAATGTCCTCATAAGTCACCTTCTCCTTGTAATACCTATGTCATACCCATGTCATTATACAAATTTATGTCCTCATTTGTCACAAAAACGCACGCGCGCGCACGCGCGCGCACACACACACACACACACACACACACACACAATGCTTTTTGACAGATAGTCTTAACATCAAATACAGAGTATATTACCTCAGAAACATATATGCACTGGATAACCCATTGGAAAGGGGTCTCAACAGTTTCTCCTAGACAGCACACTAGAGTAATGGTTATCAACTGGTGGGTCATGACCCAAAAATTAGCTCAAGGTCTCTTCTGAGTGGGTCAAGAGGGAAATGTAAAATACAAATAACTGCACAAGGTTAGGATAAAAAATAAATAGGCTTATTAAAGTATAAAAGGTAGGAGAAAATGCTTCCCTTATCTCTCATTGTTCACATAAAAGGTTGTGAATCCAGTCAAACTCTACAATATCTATCTGTCACTTAATAGAAAGCTAGACAAAATCAGCAGATGACAACATGGAAAGAATGTGTCATGCCATCATCCTCAAAAACAATAAACAAAACATGGTAACACTTTATTTTAAGGTCTCTTAACTAGTTGCTTATTAGCATGCATATTACTAGAATATTAGCCATTTATTAGTAGTAATTAAGCACATATTAATGCCTTATTCTACATGACTTTATTCTACATCCCTATCCTACCCAATACCTAAACTTAACAACTACCTTACTAACTATTAATAAGCAGCAAATTAGGAATTTATTGAGGGAAAAGTCGTAGTTAATAGTGAATAAGTGTTCCCTATTCTAAAGTGTTACCCAAAACATCAGTTTACAATGTGAATTCATAGATTTGTCACAAGTTTCAATGAAGTGGTTCAAAATTTTCTTTCAGAATTGAAATTCGCACACACACACACACACACACACACACACACACACACACACACACACACAAATGGATCTTACATATTCCTCTTTGTCAAATGCACCGTCAGAGATTTCTCTAGTGTGCAGGCTTTCTAATGGCAAATTGAGTCTTATACAGATATCTGCTGCTTCTCTGACTTCTCAGAAATCTAACTCTGAAGTTTTAGAATGGGGAATAGAGAGCCCACCAATGTCTCAATCTGCAGAACTTTCCCAAGTCTCCAAACGAAAGTCAGAGATCTTAATAGAAACTCCTAATGAGAAAATGAAGTCTTGTGAAATATGCAAGAGCAACCACTAAGCAATAAAATCATACACTGGAAAGCCACATAACAGAGGAGTGGATACACATAGGCTGCCGCTTTCATGTGTGTGGGATTTATGACCATCAGATACCTTTTCAGACTGTTGAAGAAAGCGACTTTAATAAAATGACAAGTTTCCAGACCATTAAAGTTCTTCAGCCTTCCAGAGATGACTCACAGATCTTGGAAATAAAATGGTTCTATCTAAACCAAGAAAGGTTTGCTGTTTTAGTCTTGCGCAAAACACTTTTTTTATGTTCAGAGTACAACAACAATGTAACAATGTAAACTTCTGGATGAAACAATTGCGTGAGTTTGGGGCAGGACTATCTGGTTTCGTGACCATTGGCAAATTCATCAAATAATCATTATTTAAGCACATCTGTTTGGCAGCGCAAAAAAATCCTCGCCCTTTTATTTGCAGAAAATCTTGCTGTTCTCTTTGTCGTTTTTGCTCCACATATTTAAAGTTTGCACCAGTAGAAATGACATACAGAACTAACAGCGCTTGAAAGCATTGACGTCAAACCTGGTGTAACACGTCTTGTTGTGCCAGGTTTTAATATGTGCAAATACGAATGAAATTAACAGAAGGCAACGTTTTTTTTAGCAAACTACTTTATTCTATTCCTTACACGCTACTGAATGAATTTAAGAGATTTAGAATATAGTGCAAGAGTCATTTGAACCACTTTTATGATATTTTTATGATGCTTTTTTGTTGTTTTTGGAGCTTGACAATACTTGGGCACATATGTTGTCTGGAAAAGAGAACCCAAGCTCACTAGAAAAAATTAACTGTAGTGACATTTCTGTAAAATGATATTACATTTCTTTTTGTGCTTTTTTTTCGCAACTTTCAAAGTGAGTGGTGAGGCTCAAATTACCCTGAAACAGATAAATGTGGCAACGTTTTATTACATTGGCTGTTGTATGTAATGCATTGGTTCTTAAATCAAATGTCTGGTGAATGGCGCTAAAAGGTTAATGCTATATTGCTTTTAAAAACAACACTAAACCTAAACGATAGTGATAACAAAAGCAAACATGAGATAAAAACGCATTTGCTGAAGCAACCACAATATTTTAGCTTGCTTCGACAACATTTTATTGAGTGCTGTGAGAGATGTTTCACAGGGAATCGAACCTGAGTGCTCCACATCACAAAAGCAACGTCAACTCCATTCATATGGAGCTGTTCAGCCTATGTGATGTAAACATGCACTAGTAGGCTACACAATATAAACACTATGGTAAAGTGTTTTGAGGTTATAACATGGTATTGTGCAAGGAACTGTCAGAAAATAAACCTTTATTAATCAATAATCTGCCCTGTAATCAGAATTTGTGTGAAAAGATTACAAGTTGTTGTGTTTTACTGCCACTAGTGTTCATTTCAACTGGAAACTGCACACTTTAAAAAATGCTGGGTTGTTTCAACCCAATTTTGGGTCAAATATGGACTAACCCAAGTTTTGGGTTAAAAATTGAATGTAAAAATGTAACCCAACAGCTGGGTTAGTCCATATTTGACCCAAAATTGGGTTGAAACAATCCAGCATTTTTTAGAGTGCATTGAATATGCAATAATGAGGCACTTTTTTTTCTAATCAGCCAATGTCGGGAAAAGAAAACATTAATTAACAGTTTTAGAAAACTCTCCAGGTTTGGAAGAACATGAGGGGGTGTAAGTGCTTATATCATTTTTGGTTCAACAATTCCATTAGCATGAAGCATTAGCATGTTTGCGCACACAGACTTCAAATCACTCTAGGCTTACAGAACAGTGAATTGTGTGTTACCACTGCTTCCCGCCACTGATCTGTGCTTCGCTTGAAGTGAAGGCATTAAAGACTGAACCAACAAAACCAGATCACATGTGACAGCAGGAAAAATGAAGATAGCGCTCTCTTTCCCTCTGTGAGACCTGTCTCAGGCACATGTGTTTTTATTTACTGACGATCTTCAGACAGACCTCTGGGTCTCGGGGTCATCAATCAAATGTCTTTCAATCCAAACAGAAAAGCAGATGAGAGACAAAGGGAGGAGACAGAGGGGGTGGCGGAAGGAGGGATTGGGAGTTGACCTGGGTCCAAAACCCTCGATAAATCAGGACCAAACAATAACAAGCACAGCTTAATGTGGCCGAGATAATTCATCAACTCAGCACGAGCTGAGACCGACCCGCTCAAACCACTGTGGGAAGATGGGATGTTGCTTATCTGAAAGATGAACTGAGTTCAGTGTGCGTGTGTGTGTGTGTGTGGGCACTCATAAAATACAAACTCTCTTCAAAAAGCACCTTAGGTTTGTTTTCACTCAAGTCCTCTTTAAAAGAACCAAACAAGTAGACGAAATAGTGACACTAGCCATAAAGTTGACTCAGAACTTACTTTGGTCTACTTTAGGTTTCTCAGTCAACTTAATTTCATTCACTTTATTATTATTATTTATTTTTTTTTTTTTAGTTTTTCTGAATCTGGAAAACAACAATATTATATTTATGAAAATATGAATTATTGTACATTTGTTAGCTCATCTTCCTATCTGTCAGCATTACCTTTGTACGATAACCTGTAATACCCCCAAAAATTTGGAATTATGCATATGTATAAAAATATACAGCAGTGGAATATTTCTGTCATTTATGCACTTTGACAAAAAAACCATGAAGATGTAAATAAAACAAAGATTGTTGGCATATGTTTAATAAGAAAATACTATAGTATTTTGTATTTTCTCTACTTCAAAATTTCACATTTAATTCAATTTGTTACTTACTGTTTGTTACTATTTGCAAAATTTCCTAGCAAACAGTCCACTGAGTGTTTATCTAGAAGGAATGTAGTGGATTGTGTACAACAGGATTTTCAGGAACGTTTTGATCATGGTAATAATTTAAATTTACATATTAAATATGACACAGAAGGCTTTATAGGGTTAAAGTAAAAGTGTCCCAGATTTCTGATATTCATGCCACACATACACTCACCATATTTCACGCTGCAGGTAAAGTGGTCTCCTGAGAGTCGTGACAGGGTGGGATTGAAGGTCTATGAGGTCTATGAGTGTGACAGGGAGTGAGCAATCAATAGAGACCCATTACGCAGAGGAGTGTGTGTGTGTGTGTGTGTGTGTGTGTGTGTGTGTTTGCGCGGTTTTGTGACAAATGAGGACATAAATTTGTATAATGACACAGGTATGACATAGGTATTACAAGGTGAAGGTGACTTTTCAGGACATGTCCCCACTTTTCAAAACACTTATAAATCATACAGAGTGAGTTTTTTTGGGGGGAAAGTAGAAATGCACAGTCTCCTGTGAGGGCTAAGTTTAGGTGTAGGGCAATAGCATATACAGTTTGTACAGTATAAAAACCATTACGCCTATGGGATGTCCCCACTTTTCACAAAAACATGTATATTTATTTATTCCATGGACAGTCTGAATACTCGATTCTGATTGACTGGCAGGTGTTGATTAAATTCGTTTAACTGCACAGGTAGTTCCAGGTCAGTTTAATCACCGTTCCATATTAATGCGCTGCTTTAACTGATGCACACTAACCAACACACATCACTCGCTCGCACACACACACACAGAAAGAGAGAGAGAGGTCAGAGATCGCAAATTGTGCGCACACACACATAAACTTGTTGTCAACGCTTCCCCGCGATTTTTATTACAAAAATAAAAGACAGATACTAGATCGGTACATTATATTCCCCAGCAAAGAGGTGATAAAATGGCTGTTTTTGAAGTAATAGTTTGAAGAGAGAGACGCGCAAACGCAGCAAGCAGGTACACACAACTGTCATATCTCTCTCTCTCTCTCTTTCTCTCTCTCTCTCAATCGACAATTAATTGAAATACATGCTATAATTCATTCAAATAAATGTAGTCTTACCGCACTATTTCATCTCTGGGTCTGATTTGCTGGCAGAATGCTAGCGCTAACGAGCCGTAATTGACGAAAATAACCGTCATTTTTACCCATTCGGTCAAATATTGCGCTGCAAAGAGCAATACAAGTTTTAACTTGTTTAAAACTTGGCAAATGACCACGCTTCAAAGAATTTGTCAAGCATACAGTGACATATCCACCTGAACAGATAAAATACACAAAACGTTATTATGAAAAGAAATTAAATCATTATATACTTGACCCTTGAATGCTAATGACATTTCAGAATCTCTAAACTGTTAAAGGGCACCTATTATGCCCCTTTTTACAATATGTAATATTGGTCTTGGGTGTCCCCAGAATGTTTCTGTGAAGTTTCAGCCCAAAATACCCAACAGATCATTTATTATAACAGCTGGAAAATGTCATTTTTGGGATGTGTCTAAAAAAGAGCTGATTTGGAGTGTATGGCTTTAAATGCAAATGAGCTGCATATTCCTGCCCATCTCCAGAAGAGGGCGTCGCCTATATGTCTCTCTGCATTACATATCTACAGCAATAAAAAGCCGGTAGAAGCAACATAACTGAGAGCGAGAGAACCGGTGTTTAGCCGTACATATGGGAAGCCAAATGCACTGAAAGTGGGACGAAACAGCGCAATGTTACAGAGCTCACGCTGCGCTGACCTGTCATCGGCGCGGATCAATTGACCGAGCCGCGCGACAGCGCTACCAAACGAATCTCTTGCTACGAACGGTGTAAACTAATCTCACAAGTGCGGCGCTGATCAGTTAAAAATACTTAATGTATGCACACAAATACGGTTAAAACGCTAAGCACTATAACGATATGACATTCACAAAGGAGTCTGGAGTGATACACGTATTTAGGTAGATTTTGAGGCGCATTACCTTGAAAAATGAAAGCAATCCACAGCGTCGATTTTGGGAGAAAATGAAGACTCTTATGTTCAGTCTTACATCCAAACACACAGCATTGGGATTGCTTGCGAGACGTTGTTGACGTTACAGCTGCTCGAGCGCTTACAACCGCTGAGGGCGGAAACTATAGCAATGCAGGGCTGTCAATCACCCCGTCCCTCCGAAATGTGACGTCACAATGCAGTGAGAATCAAAACGGCAGGCCTAGTGAGACTGACTTGGTTTAAAGGGGATTAAAAAATGAGGAGTGGGTGGATTTTTATCATTGTAGGATGGTTGTGTTCACACACTGCCAACACACATTTACGTCCAAACACCCATGTAAAAGTGGATTTTGCATAATAGGTGCCCTTTAAAGTGAAGTTTTAACCATTGAAATGTAATAGTTTCATATCCAAACTCTGTTATGTTCTCCATGAGCTCAGTCTGTTAAAGATAACATTGCGTTGCTGTGAAGTGGAGATAACCTTTGACCTTTGATCTGTGGCATGCTGGTATCTGAGCCTCACAGTGATCATATCAGAAGCTTTTTGGGTCGTTTTGCTGAAGTTGTTAACATGTTTACAGCTTTTTCTTCTGTTCACCTCTGAGGCTTATCCTAACATATATAACCTCTTAGCAAAGTAGATATTACATTTTTTACAATCCCACCCCTATGTATGATATTCAGGTCTGTAAATATGGCTATTTTTTCATCTGTTTTATTGTCTGCCAGGTTAAAACCACACTTACAAACATAACAGGCAATCCTAAACAAGCTGTCAGCACAGACATAGACAGAGACAAGAAATGGAAACATAACAAAAGCCAGTAAAAGGGAGACTCGCTAGATATTTACCATCATTTTGATGAGGGATGTGTATCATGCTCACACTGACATTTACAACACAATGTGAGATTGTGCATCGTCCATGGAAGGACTGGTCAAGATATTCACCAAATACTGCCGCATTCTCTATTTACAAGACACTCTTGGAAATTTCCTCTATTACAATTTTTACAACCTCTAAAATATGGCAAAGCCACAATCAGTCTCAGTCTTCAGCAGAACAAGAGCAACAAACAAGAAGCTGAAATAAAAAGGTACCTTTTTCCCTTAAAGCAAACAAAGTGGTTTTGGAAAGTCGGAAAGTTGTTTGTTCTGATTCAAACCTCAGTGGTTTATGATGCCTTTACTCAGTTGCAAAACACTTCATGACTGAATAGACTGAATTTGAAATAGCGCTTTGCTGTCTTAAGACAGTAAATAAACCAAACAAAGGGAGATCTTTCTATGGCGATTTAAACAGCAAGACTGAATCCACAGATCTGATCTGCTGACCATATCCAATTTTTTGTCCCATCTGTTTTCAATCACTAAGACTATGCAACTGTGTTTACAGTATAGCGCTACACAGCCAAATGGATCTCTGCTTTTAGTATGCAATGCAGAGTCGGGAACCAAGAACTGATTCTTGTTTAGTAGTGGTTCATTTTAGTTTCCAAAAAAAAATAATAAATAAATAATAAAAAATAAAATAAAATAAAAATACTGAAACAACAGTATTTGGTTCCACCAGTTGTGATACACACTACTAATACACATTTTTGAAAGAATGGATGAAACACATTTGTCCATGTTTCACTCATGTTTCACGCTCACAGAAAGCGCTTGAGAAACAGTATCTCTTCCGCGGCTCGGTATGCTTTCAACTCGTTTTTTTTTTTAGTTAGTGCAAGAGACTATATGACATTCACGTTACATGATTTGGCTGATTTTTACGTAGAGAGCGTGAAAGCGCACCGCATTAAAAGAAATGATCATTCATGTTTTCTTAACCGCTGGCCAAATTCATGAACAAAACTAAAATTAAAACATCTTTGAGAGCAAGGGGGCCCCCTGGTGTTTCGGGGGCCCTACGCAGCTTGCGTATTCTGCGTATAGGGAGAATCGGCTCTGACTGACAGCTCTGACAGCTTTTCTCAACACTCCTCAGCGGTGAAAGTGAATGCTTGATGGTGATTGGCAAATTTTTTTTTCACCAACGGCCTCCCCCTCCCCTGCTCTATCACTTAGCGGTTGTAATTACATCAGCAGATTCGGCACATTCGTGATAGAAAAGCGGCGCTTTCCATCTTCAGTTATGGTATTACAGCTGTGAAATTACAAACAAAAAATAAACATTTTGAGACATGAACTGAACTGAAATTAATTGTGAATTTTATTAACATTAAATCGTCCTCCTCGCATTTTCACCTCAAAATTTTGGGGCAGCTGTGCCTCCCTGCCTCCCCCGACAAGCCGCCACCGGTATTTAATCCCATTTTATTAACCAATATCTTTGCTACTGACTTTTGATAATCCAATTTAACCATACTAAGCAAAAATGACACATTTGTGTTTCATTTTTTGTTATTTCTGAATAGTGTTGAACTTTCTTCTCCTGCATCATTGTCACATGTGCTCTTTGTCTGGACATTTATGTTGAAGCGCTTCCTGTGCTTTATTTGTAGTCAGTTTGTAGTTTTTCCTGTTAAGCAGCTTGTCATTGTTGCCATGTTTTCCATGTTTGCCAGTTTCCCCTTGTGTATTTATTCCCCATATTTTTCTAGTGGTGTATTGTAACAAAGTAATAATACTTCGTTACAGTACTTAAGTATCTTTTGGAAGTATATGTACTTTACTTGAGCTTTTATCTTTCAGCCAACTTTTACATTTACTCCACTACATTTCCTAATTAAAATGTATACTTTTACTCCGATACATTTCCCCGAAGCATATTCGTTACTTACTACAAAATAGTCAGAACACAGATGGCAAGAAAGCAGGTTTAACGAATCAGTGGTCTGGCGTTTGCAAGTTAGACTCCTAAAAAAAACACCTTTGCTCATGTGCAAAACATGAACGCACAACCGCGGATGATTCATTTTCCACTCAAGTCGAGTCTGGGGTGTGCGATACAGCATCGTCTGACATTTTCAAGTAGGCTATATCACCAAATCACACAGAGTGCACACACGTTGATTTATAAGTCTATTAAAACTCAAAATTCAATGCATTCTAAATTGTAGACGCAAAAGTGCTTCTGCATGCTTTTTATATTTATATAATTTAATATAGTTAACTTCTGTATCTATCTATATCACACAAAGAGTACCGTTTTTCTGCAGATATCAGCATGAACACATTTAATAATAATTTTATACAAGTTCAGTAAAGCAATGTGACTTACATTTTAGACATAATATTCCTTGTTTTTGCTCAATTTTGCCAACGAAAATAGTTCCAAACAAAGATCACAGCACTGTTTTTCATCTCTGAGCAATGGACGGTGTTTACTTATTGAATGTATCAGCTTTTTGAACGAATCGGTTGAATAAATGATTCAAGTTCTCATTTTCCCGTCCTGCGCCATGTTGTTTAAATAGCAAATGCATTTGCGCCCATTTGTGCGGCCATGGGCGTGCTGGTCTGAAAAAGAGGTGTGTTCAGGCGCATTGTTGGCCCGTTGCTATTTTGAGGAACTGAAAATAGACTGCGCCATAGACCAACTCAAACCTGGTCTAAAGTCTAAAGTCAATGGCACAATATTTTTTTGGTATTTAAAGAGCGCGTTAGTAGAAAATGCGCCTCTGGGCGGGTCCACAACACGCGTTCACTTTGCTTATTACACACAGGGATGCGCAGCAGCACACAAACATGCCGAATATTAAAAATTAAAGGATTACAGTGTAAAAGAATATTATTGTGTGGGCTACATAAATACAAAAATGTCATACATGCCATAATGGATAGTCATTGCGTGTATCAGAATTAGCCTACCTATTTGCTCGCGCATGAGCACATCCGTTTGCTCTCTGGAGAAGCATTCAGTCCGTGCGCCTTAAAATTCTGCCGTTTAAATAGCGAATCCGCCAAGGTGCGATCGCAACTCGCTTTTAAAGGGAATGGGAGATGAGACTCTGATTGGTTTATTGCACGTTATGCCCAAAAACACACCCATTACTCATTAAGAGAATAGGGACAACCCTTTTAGACCACGCGCCGGGAGCGCTGACCGTTTTTCCCGTCGTTATACTAGCAAAAGTGGATTCGGAAACGCCCTAAGTGCACCTGCGCCATGCGCTTTAGACCAGTGGTTCCCAACCACGTTCCTGGAGGCCTCCCAACACTGCACATTTTGAATCTCTCCTTTGTCTGACACACCAATTTCAGGTCTTTGAGTCTCTACTAATGAGCTGATGATCTGAATCAGGTATGTTTGATTAAGGAGACATGGAAAACATGCAGTGTTGGGGGGCCTCCAGGAACGTGGTTGGGAACCACTGCTTTAGACCATGCGCTTAGATCGTTAAAATAAGGCCCACTAAGTACTGGATGAAGTCCAAAAATACAAAATGGAAGAAAGAGTTAAAACTGAACACAGTCTTGCTACTCAAGCTGTATGAATATTTTTTTTTTAAATATATTTATTTGCTTCTTTTCCATTTTGCATTTACTTGTACTTTTACTTTCAATACTTAAGTACGTTAAAGATTTAATAAATACTTTCCGTACTTAAGTACAATAAATATCACATACTTTAAGAGTTTTAAACGGTGACTTCAACTTCTACCAAAGTCATTTTTTGGTAAGATATCTGTACTTTTACTTGAGTATGGCTTTCAGGTACTTTATACACCACTGTATTTTTCCCATGTTCTTCGTTGGGTCTTGTCCTAATGGCAGTAAGTTTGGTGTGTAAGTTTTGTGGTCATTCTATTTCCTGGTTTGTGGTTCCTGCTCTTGGTTATCCAGTCTTTGTGTTTGGTTTGTTTACATTTACTTAGTTAATAAAACTCACCCTGCATTTGGATCCAGCTCCCCTTTGTTTTTTGAGTTTACCATTCGTTAGTCATATTCCATGCAATTTGTTTGAGCTGCGCCCTCTACGGTACAGACATGAATTTACATTTCCTTCAGCCTGAGGCGTATTCATTTCACTTTTTGTGTGAAAGGGCTTTTACATTTGTAAAAGAAGAAATTTTTCAAACAAGCAAGCCCTTCCCAGATTTAAAAAGTAACTCAAAAGTAATGTAATGAAATACTTTCCATAAAAAGTAACTAAGTAATATAATTAGTTGCTTTTTTAGGGAGTAACGCAATATTGTAATGCATTACTTTTAAAAGTAACTTTTCCCAACACTGCTTATGTATTGTGTATTTATGTATTTCTTGTTTAAAGCCATTTTACATAATGTGCAAAATTCCTCAAAATGCAATAAAAGTCTGCAGATTCCATCTGGGGCTGGGCCTTCAAACTTACAAATTCAAGGGTATTTTAATTAATTCTAAAGAAATAAATACATGATTGAATGAATGAATGAATGAATGAATGAATGAATTTGAATTTCTAATGTATTTGCAAACCTTACCTCATTGCTGAGTGATTATTTTGGACCAGACTGAGCCTGTGTGTTACATAATGATGATTTTGAAATTAAGACGAGAATTCGATTTTTGTGTGTATCTGTATGCGTGTGCGTGTGTGTATGTGTGTTTGTTTCTAGATCAGATAACTAGTTATCAGGTACATATTGTATTTACAACCACATCTGAAGCAGCCAAATAAGATGTGGAAAAAATCTGATCTCATCTGTCTTTTGCTATTCATACAGTACACATACAACAAAGATCCAATAAGTGCCAGACCCGTTGAAAATTGGGCAAGAAATTAATCACATATAACTAAATAAGACTTGTTTTCTTCTTGACAGATGTAAGCCATCCTTTCACTATTATAAGAGAGATGAAAATTGGATGATGTTGTGGAGACAGAGGACTGTTATAGTGTCCGGGAAATGCCTTTAGCAGTTGTTACGAAATAGCATGGAGGTGCCAAGATTGCACTATACCACTGTCTAAAATAAAAATCAAATCTGGAAAAAAGCAATGAAAACCAAAAAACGTCTCTCGCCAATCAAACAAGGCTTTGCAGCGCACAGTCTCCACAGTGCTCAGATAATCACTTAACTGCCTCCCTACCCACAGTCCTTCAGTAGTGGGCTCTCTGCTAGAGCGATTAGGTTTCTATGGGTTTGGCACGATACCAGGGGAATATTCACAATAAGAGCAGTGTGCTACAGACAGAGCGCTCTTCCCAGTGTTCTAAGCTTACAGAGAGACCGAGGAACAACATGAACATATACAAAGAGGCAAAAGATGAGAGAAAAGAGGGTGAAGAATAGAGAGGGACAAAGACACATTGAGGACAGATAACAGAGATACAAACAGCGGTCGAGCAGCAGAGAATTTAGGCACGGCAACAGACTGAGAAACAGCAAACTAGATATTTAAAGGGATAGTTTGTCTAAAAATGAACCATGTCGTTCCAAACCTACACTGTATGAATTTCTTTCTTCAGTGGAACACAAAAGGAGAAATCACATGGAAACAACAGGCTTTCATTCTTTGAAAAGAACAAAGTAATAATTATTGTATGCTATATTCCAAAATTTCATAAGCCATATGATAGCTTTCTGTGAGAAACAACATAATTTTTTACAGATAATCTTTACCTTCAGTTCAAATTTGGGAATGAAACACTGAGACTGGTTTTATGACATGGATCAACCAATTATTCATAAGATTCAATTCAAACATCAAATTATTTACTGCTTTTTTAAAGTGGTCTTATCGTGTGGAATCAAATTTTCCTTCCATCTGTTGAGATTTCGATGCACTACTGTAACTTTCAGAAGTTTCTCTTTGGTAAAACAAGTTATTGAAACCAAGCTGCAGAACTGACTCATTCTGCACTGTCAGCCTCAATACATGACTGTAGTACCTCAATACAATTCACTGTAGTTTACAGTTAAAATGAACAATAGTAGCAGTAAAACACCAATAATTTTTTTCACATAAATTATGATTACAGGGGCAGATTATTCATTAATCAAGACTTATTTTTGCACGTTTCTGTGCACAATACTGTTGTGATCTCGAAACACTTTTACTACAGTGCATGATTTGTAAACGAATACATTTTCAAGTTTGTGTCACATTACCAGATCCATATGTATGGCTTTTCTGACATTGTAAACTTCCTCAGTATCTCACCTGGTAGAACACTGCACTGTGGATTGCTAGGGTCACAACGGTCAAAGATTTGGAAAAGTATGCTAAAATGGCATGGTTGCTGCAGCAAATGTGTTTTTATCTCACGTGGACTTTTGGCAACAATATAGGTTAGTTTTAGGGTAGGGGTTAGTGTAGGTGGCACGTTATTTTCAAATGCAATAGAGTCTTTACCTTTTTGTGCTCACTGGACATTTCCAAATTGCCATGATATAGTATGAACAGCAACCAACATAAAAATATTGATAGATTCATGTTCATCTATTTGAGATGAATGCACTTTTAGCACCACTCACAGAACATTACACAAGTATTGTGAAATATCCAAGATGCAAAAAAAAAAAAAATAATAATAATTTTACAGAAATGTCACCACATGGACACCTACTAGCAAACAACAGCACAATAATTTGCTTTTTTAACTTAACAGCTGTCAGTTTGAACAGCCCTCAAGAAAGTCTGGAAAAAAAGTCAAAAACGTAATTTTTGGCACAGAAACGTTAACATTATTATATATAAGTGGACCTCGGGGAAAAATTAAATAATAAAAATGATAATGACACATTTTAAGCAAGTATGAAAAACGGCTTAATAGAATTTGATGGAGTTTTAGAGAGTTTTGTCATGTTGCTCAGTAACAGATGAACCTCTGACCTTTGTGTCCTCAGCTGGACTGCAAATCAGCAGCCAGATTCTGCCTTGATTTTCCATTTCTACAAATGTGTGTGTGTGTGTGTGTGTGTGTGTGTGTGTACTGCAGGGGTATTCAATTAAAGTTCCAAGAGGTCCATTCTCTATATTCCCTTCCAAGCAGAGGTCTGGACAATACTGTAAGTTATAGTTATGACTAAAAGTTATATATTTCCATATGGACAGCAGTAGTACTTGGCAACGAGAAATAAATAATTTTATTTATTTTTTTTTTACATTTATATTTACGGTATCTATGTATGGTATTTCCTCTTGAAGTCTAGACATTTTTATATTTTGCTTAAAATAAGTAGCCTATCTACTAAAACAAAAAAACAATGTACGTAATAATCATGTGTGTGTTGTTACAGGGAGAGTCTTGCTGCTCAGGAATTGCACAGAAATGTGTTTACGTTTACTGCTGCCAAGATCCTGTCAGGAGCCGATCCAGAACTCCAGAGAGCAGCAGCAAACTATACTACACACTATATTACACTACACTGCAGTGCAATACACAACTATACTATACAATACACTGCACTACATAAAGTTATATTATTCTAGACTCCTTCCTGGACAATATATTATACAACAATGTACTACACAACAGCTTCTTCCTGCACAATACAGTACACAATAGTACATAACGCTACACTATAAACTGGAGTACATCATAGCTCCCCTCTACACACATTAATCTACACTACTATATAATACACTATACTGTTTTGTAGCAGCTTCCACTTCTACACCAAACTATTCCACAGATATTCCAGGTTCACTGGAAAAACATGCCTGTGGTGACATTTCTGCAAAATAAAATTATGTTGCCTCTTGCATGTTTTTCATTCAAATTTCAAAACAGATGAAGTTCATTGCCAACAATTTTTGTTAGATGTTGTATGTATTGTGTAAGTTCAGAATCAAAATGTCCAGTAAGGTTAATGCTCTTTTGCGTTAACATACAGTAATACCTATTCTAAATCCTACCCTAAACCTAACCGACAGTGTTAACTAAAGCAAACATGACATAAAAAAACGTATTTACTGATACAACCATTCCATTTTAGCTTGTCTACAAAGTGGCAAGTTAATTTGAGTTGTGTGACTTTGAGTTCTTTTGCAAGTGCAATGCTATACCAGGTGAGCTACCGAGCAAGTTTACTACATCAGAAAAGACATATATACGGAGCTGGTAATGTGGTGCCAATGTGACAACGTATTAGTTTACAAATCTTGCAATGTGTTTTGATTTCATAACATAGTATTGTGCAAAGAACCATGCAAAGTAAGTCTTTATTAACCAATAATCTGCAATGTAATCATCATTTGTAATAAAAAAAGTGAAAATTTGTGAAAAGGAATACAAGTTCTTGGTCTTACCGTACACAGCAAGGTGATCACTTCAGCTGGAAACTGCAGTAAATTTTAATATACAACAGGTACATTTTTCCAATGAGTCTATGTTATTGAAAGACTAATACTATATATTAAACTACACAATGGTTATTCACATTATTCTATACTACTTTGCACCTATCTTCAGTATTACTACACTTCACTAAAGTTCCCAATGTTAACAAAAATAGAACTTAACCTTTATCTTACTGTCAAAACTTTTCTTTTTTGGCTGTGTATTATTGCAATTATTAATATTTAGAGACTGAAAATGCACACCAGTCAAACATATGAGGCATGTAACAGCACACAGCATTAAACAAACAATGCTCCAGCATTCGTAATGTGCAGTCTTGGATGTAGGCCTAGGCCTAGCGAAACACCACAACATTTACTGCCATTAAACAACAATCACAAGATGGGATAAAAAAAAAATCCTTAAGTAATGTAATAACACCTCTAAAAACACATACAAAATTGATACAAATATGTCTGGCAGACGGCACAAAGTTCTTTTGTGGAGATCCCACCAGCACTGAGCTGGGTGTTAGACTGATTCTGTAGACTGAATCAAGGCCAAACCCACACATCTGATTTTAACAGACCACAGATTGCATCTGACAGCTCACATGATCAGAGAAGACCACTCTGAAAGGGTGAAGACATGGGAAATCAGTGTTAAACGGATGTTTGTGATTCCCATTCACTTATCCTATAAACCACAATGTTTGATTTTTGTTGACATTTACTGAGTTTAAGAGGCTTGTTGTGAGGCCTGTATGAAATTATTCAATTTTGACTAAACTGAAGAGCTCTGCAGACAAATCAAAACACTGAAATGCGTGTATTGTACTGTGATGGGTCCAGCAAGGGCTAGTTCCATTATAGTAAACGAGTAAATTTCTACCTTAAGTATATATACGGGACATTTAGACCAAGAATGAAACAAAAAAAACACATAACATGCTGCTTACAGCATATTTCTTTTGACATGTTTTGTTTGTTAACATTTTGGCTTTTATTTCCTTCTACTCAGTCTACTTAAGAAGACATTTTTTCATTCTTGAATGTATGAATAGTGGCCTTAGAACGCATTGTTTAGATTGATGTTCACAGCAAAAATTCATTTTTTTAGTTCATAAAGATTACCCAGAAATTAAATTTCTGTTATTATTCATGCTGTTCCTTCCAAATGTGGATGACATTTTTTTTCTTCTTCATGTTCTTTCTTCACATTACAAAGAAGAAACAGAAGCCAAACAGTTTTGGAATGACTTGAGGGTGAGACAAAATTTGGGGGGGGGGGGGAGATGGGGGGTGGATCTCACATTGATGATACAACACTGAGATAACGTGACCAATTGTGAAACTTTGAACCAGTGAGTTGTTGACTTTAGAACACCTGCAATCGGATCACTTTGATTCGAGAATGAATCATTCAGTTTGATTTGTGAACCAATTTAACTGGTTCATTGGAAAGGTTCATTTGACAGGTGCATCTCAGTCTCTTGCATCTCAGAGGGGCTGGTGATTACATCAGTTCAGCGAGGAACAATATGTTTTTATGAAATGTAGAGGTGTAAGAAGTATGATACTATGCTTTGGAATGTAAAGTAAAAGTTTCCCAAAATAAAAATACTCTGATAAAGTATAGATACTTGAAAGATGTATTTAAGTACAGTGACAAAGTAAAAATAATTTCCAAGGAACATCCAGAGATTTCAGCTGTTTTGCCACACAACACAAAGCAGCACCACATTTGACAGCTGAAGTTTTCTGTGAGTAAGTCTTTATCAGTGGTCCATATCATGACAATGGAATTTTCATCCATTCTGCTCAGCCAGATTGCTCAAGCTGGATAAAGCTGGATGAGGACCAGTGACTGTGAAAAGGAACAAGTCATTCCTCACATGGACTGGCCGAAGGTCTGGGCGTTGTGTTTTAATCTCACAGAAAGCATCTCTTAATCATGTTTTTGTCACCAGCATGCTGCACTTAGAAATTATGTTTTCAGGGTGATGTGGTCCAATGCCATAATACCATTCATCATGCCCCAAACATTCAATGTTTCATTACACCCTTTCTTTCCAGATTATTCCATTATTGAATACATGAGAATTTATTTGTCAATATGCACTATGATACTGAATGCACTATGATACTGCACATGATACTGAATGCAAATTCAGTATCATGGCAGTATCATAGATTTTTTTCCCTTTTTTCCCCCATTTTCTCAGATTTCTTGTGCCTCTTTGGTTAAAAGTAGTGCTGCAATTATTGATTGTGGTGAAAATGACACCACAGTTAAAGGGACAGTCATCATTCGTAATTTCTACATAATAAATATTAAAACAGTTTATAATTGTCACTCTTTGTTTATCTGTAATAATTTTATATTGACATAAGTAATAATGTAATAACAACTAGGTTTATTATTTATGATAAAAATGTTAATGCAAATCATGCCACTATCCAAAAAGGTGATTTGGGTTTTACATAATCTAGACATGTGCTTGACAGGTTGCACAACCTTTATCTAAATATTAAAAACATAAGAACATTTTGGTATTGTGTGGTTGTACACAAGCATTCAGTCGCAGACAAGAATTATTCAATCTGTTGACAATTTAAGAATTGCACCTGTTAAATGTAGTTGTCAATTCCAAATATTGAGTGTGTAAAAGAATCAGAGAAGTCTTAAACTCTAACTGAAAGTATTCGTAAAAGCTGCAACAAGCATCCTGACATTTTACTCAGTGTCTATAAATTCTATTGTGAACAAAAATGTGCATTGAGCTGCCATAAAGAGTTTTTTAAACCATGACTATTCAAAATAGCCCAATTATTTTACAAATAACATAAAATAGCTAAAAAAACAAAAACAAATATTAGTATATTTTTAACATATTGTACACACGAATATAAAGAACATATTATTTAAATCAGACATGCATAAGAAATCTGTGAAGTGTGAATAAAACCATTCAATTTCAGATGAATGATAAACTGTGTGTTTTCCCATGGGAGTGATTTAGTTTTGACCAGTGGCTCCACAAGAAACACAACAGACAGACTCAATATTCTGTATAGATGTACAATGCAGCACCTGAGACCGCAAGCCTTGTCCTATTGGCTATTTCTGCATCTTTCCCCGCCCAATACTTCCCAAAGAGAGAATAAGGAGCGGAAGGGAGGCACTGTCTTTTGAAACATGCCCGATCACATTGAGAGGACCGTGAGCATCCATCAGAGTGATAACGCTGATGAACAGCAGGAGACAGACATGTCTAGAGACCCCTGAGGAAGTGTTACTATTTACTCCAGGGTGTAAGATATAGAATTTCACACCCGAAAGGAAACTATAAATATTTCAAGATGTGATGTGTTATGATGTAAAACAGACTGCGTGCTGCCTCTGAGGAATTTTTTCTGATTTTGCTTCAGATGCTGCATGCAGATTTGACTTTGATTTCAGACTAAATTATGGCAAGATACAATGTTGTGCTTTGATAACCACTATAACATAAAAGTACTGTACTGGCTTACTTTTACATTTTTACATATACATTTTACATATAGTTACTTTTATATTTACTTTACTTTTACTTACTTTTACATATATATATATATATATATATATATATATATATACAGTGGGTACGGAAAGTATTCAGACCCCCTTCACTTTTTTTCAATTTTGTTATGTTGCAGTCTGATACTACAATTGTTTAAATTCTTTTTTTTTCTCATTACTCTACACTCTGTCCTTTATAATGACAAAGTGAAAACAGAATTTTAGAAATGTTTGTAAATTTATTAAAAAGAAAAAACTGAAATGTCACATTTACATAAGTATTCAGACCCTTTACTCAGTACTTAGTTGAAGCACCTTTGGCAGCAATTACAGCCTCGAGTCTTTTTGGGTATGACGCAACAAGCTTTGCACAACTGGATTGGGGGAATTTCTGCCATTCTTCTTTGCAAATCCTCTCAAGCTCGGTCAGGTTGGATGGGAACCGTCTGTTGACAGCCTTTTTCAGGTCTCTCCAGAGATGTTCGATAGGGTTCAAGTCAGGGCTCTGGCTGGGTCACTCTAGGACATTCACAGAGTTGTCCCTAAGCCACTCCTCTGTTGCCTTGGCTGTGTGCTTAGGGTCATTGTCATGTTAGAAGGTGAACCTTCGGCCCAGTCTGAGGTTTTGAATGCCCTGGACTGGGTTTTCATTAAGGCTATCTCAATATTTTGGTGCATTGAGCTTTTCTTCTACTCTGATGAGTTCCTCAGTCCCTGCCGCTGAAAAACAGCCCAACAGCATGAGGCTGCTACCACCACACTTTACTTTTGGGATGGTACTCTGCAGGTGATGAGAAGAGCCGGTTTCCTTCAAACATGATGCTAAGAATTGAGGTTCATCAGACCAGGTAATCTTGTTTCTCAGAGTCTGAGGGTCCTTTAGGTGCTTTATTGCAAATTCCAAGTGTGTTTTCATGTGTCTTCACTGAGGAGAGGACTGAGTCTGGCCACACTCCCATAAAGCCCAGATCGGTGGAGTGTTGCAGTGATGTTTGTCCTTCTGTAGGTTTCTCCCATCTGCATATATGATCATGGAGCTCAACTAGAGTGACCACCAGGTTCTTGGTCACCAGTCTAGACAAGCCCCTTCTCCATCAATTGCTCAGTTTGGCTGGGGACCAGCTCTTGGAAGAGTCCTGGTTGTGCCAAACTTCTTCCATTTGAGAATTATGGAAGCCACTGTGCTCTTGGGAACCTTCAGTGCAGCAGAATTTTTTTTGCAGCCTTCCTCAGATCTGTGCCTCAATACAATC
Organism: Spinibarbus caldwelli; assembly: GCA_039654775.1. Taxonomy (NCBI): domain Eukaryota; kingdom Metazoa; phylum Chordata; class Actinopteri; order Cypriniformes; family Cyprinidae; genus Spinibarbus; species Spinibarbus caldwelli. The sequence continues at coordinate 22,482,783 of CM077257.1, forward strand.
CTGTGTCTGAGCTCTGCAGGCAGTTCCTTTGACCTTGTGGCTTGGTTTTCGCTCTGATATGCATTTTCAGCTGTGAGGCCTTTTACAGAGAGGTGTGTGCCTTTCCAAATCATGTCCAATCAATTTAATTTACCACAGGCGGACTCCAATCAAGGTGTAGAAACATCTCTGCAATGATCAAGAGACATGGGAGGCACCTGAGCAAAATTTCAAGTGTTGTTGCAAAGGGTCTGAATACTTATGTAAATGTGATATTTCAGTTTTTTCTTTTTAATAAATTTACAGACATTTCTAAAATTCTGTTTTCGCTTCATCATTATGAGGTACAGAGTGTAGATTAATGAGAAAAAAAATGAATTTAAACAAATGTAGTATCAGGCTGCAACATAACAAAATTGAAAAAAGTGAAGGGGGTCTGAATACTTTCCGTACCCACTGTATATATATATATATATATTAAATCTTCATTTTATGAATACATTCACAAATAGAGTGTTGTTGTAGAGTATTAGATTGCTGTATCAGGACAACTATCTGTATTTTATGTGCAAATTTTCCCTCATTAAAAAGTATTACACAAAAATGAATGAACAATACTTGAAGACAAAAGAATAGAACATGCACACTGTCAAACCCTTGAACAATGAACAAAGTGTGATAAAATCGTAACATGCTATTTGAACTGGAATCAAATGTCACTTAATATGTTGTTTTCTGTAATCCTCACAAACTTGTATCATGGTAACCATAATTTCTCTCAAAAAATAAAGTTACCATAGTTTCTGTTACTACAATAAACTTGTAGTTACATGGCGTTAGCCAGGAAAAAACAGAAAGATTGAAAGCTTTTTTAGAATTCCAAGGGGACGCCGTTAATTTAATGTAGGGTTCGCAACTGTAATTGTGCTAACTATGGTATATTGGCCAAAACTAAAGTTTAGTATATGAGAAATGGGAACAGAAAAACTGATTTTATATATATATATATATATATATATATATGGTGAGTGAGAATGACAATCTGAATGATAGCTGGCTGTATCACCTCTGCACCTGACAGCCCTGCAGAGAGATATTATTGTTTCTTCACCTCACAAATGATATTGCGGAGTGATATCAACATAAAAAAGAGCCAAAAGACCTTTCCAGCTGCACTCAGTCTCAGTTAGTTCTGTGAGACAGTCACATACTGCAGAAGCCCAAACTACAAAAAAATAGTTGAGTAAACAGAGCGGATCAGCTCATAGCAATTTCTGATAATCTAAGAAAATTATTTTGCAAGCCAACATTAATGGGTAAGAAATCCTGTTTGGGTCATGAAAAAAAAAATCTTCTGTTTGTTTCTGATTTCAGTAGTTATAGAAATTAGCCTGGAGAAGTTTTATTACTTGCATTAGATGTAATTGTATGTGTTCAATTGTACAATGTTGTCAATGTGTGGTCACATTATCCATTGTTCGCAGGTGAATTACAGTCATTTTAATAGGAATTTCACATGAGGGCGAAATATTTCATAATGGATTCAAGATGGTCTTACAGATTCACCACATTCATACACACACTGCTGGTTAGTTTTAAAATGACTTCTTTGTTCTTCATACATCACACTATTTAAATGCTACTCTGAAAAGATATAATAAAGGTGGCAAATATAAATATAATACCACCTTAAATAGTTGCAGCATATTTAGCTAACATTGTCATCATGCAATACCAAAATGAATGTGGCCATATTTTCGGGGAGACAATAATTGTATATGATGGTACAAGTAATTTTATGCCAATTTTAAGCTCTATATAAGCAAAATGTAGGTAGAAATAAACTTGCAAAGTTTGATTTATGCAAAGCAGGGTATACACTACATGATTTTCAAAGTCATCAGATTGCTGTTCCTTTGACACTATACAACTGTTTTGGGTAGTTGCTGTTGTTTTCACATTACACAATGGATCGGTGACTGGGGGGTCACACATTACATGTTATTTCACAAGGAAGAATGCCCTACAGCTCTTGTCTCATTTACAAAACGTGCACAAGAAGTGATACAGGGAATGACGTAAGACTACGACTCCTCCCCCTGGAATTTTCATTGCCCTGTATCTTGCTCTCTCATCGGCTGTAGGTTGTCAAAACATTTCAGAGTCGCAGTCGCAGACAGATCCAGATATTTAGCCTGCTAAATATTTCTCAGGCAACAACAGTGATACACTGGCACTTCTCTCAGAATGTGTCTTTGATCATTTACACTGTGCGATCATCACTCATGTGAATCTACAGACGCAAAGTATATGATGCAAGATAGAAAGTATAATAAAATAAACACTAAAACGTGTATTTTGGATGTCTTATTTCCACTAGCCTGAAATAAGATATAAACTATGGAAGCAACATAGGCCAAAATCTCAAAATTGGCCAATGCCTGAAAAAACAATGGTTTTGCCTGTAGTGCCTTACATAAAATTATGATATAGTTATTTTTTCCTGGATATTTTGCTGGTATATACAGTGTGATAATAAATCTAATACAATGGATAATCCAACTAATTAAATAGTTCACAAATAAAATAATATATCATCCCATTTGATGTTCTTTTTTTAATTTGGAAATTGATGGACAATTCAAAATATTATTTATAAAAAAAAAAGTGTCAGAGCAAAAACTGTTTTATAATAAATGAAAGATTAATCTGGTGTCAGTGCAAAAACTATTTTATTATTTAACACTTCAGTTAAAAACAAAAATTTTAATACTTTTATAACAATTGTCAGGATTGTCTTGTGTGTCTTGTGTTTCCCTTCCTCTTGTTTGCCCATATTTGGTTTGTTTCCTGTTCCTGTCATTATTAGTTAATTATTGTCCAGCTGTGTTTGTTTAATTATGTCATTAGTGTATTTATAGTGTGTCCTGCCCTGTGTTTCCTGTCGAGTATTACACGTCATTTCTGTCTGTCGCGTCTGTGTTTCCAGCCTGTGTTGTATGTACCTGTTTGGAAGTCATTAAAGACTCTTGTTTTGTTTAAATCCTCGTCTCCCTGTTCCTGGATTCCGTCTCCCAAGTGTGGAATCATGACAGAATACTCGACCAAAACTGAAGTAAGCGGCGCTCCAATTTCCCCGTGTTTTGTTTCTGTTTTTGAAGAGTTTTTGTTTTGTTTAGTTCGTTTGTCTCCTGCCGTTATGGCAAGCCCGCCGTCGCTCACCCAAGGCCGCCGCCGTCTGCAGCTGGTACCTGCCAGCTGGACGGACTACAGTCTGGTTAGGCTGCCAAGCCCGCCGCCGTTCGCAGCTCAGTCAAGGCCGATGTTCGCGGCGAAGTCAAGGCCAATGTTTGCAGCTCCCTCAAGCCCGCCGCCGTTCGCGGCTTATTCAAGGCCGCCGCCTGCAGCGAAGTCAAGACCGCTGTTCGTGGCTCACTCAAGGCCGCTGCCCGCGGCGAAGTCACGCACGCTGCCATCCGTGGCTCACTCATGCATGCCGCTGTCCGTGGCTCACGCAAGCCCACCGGTCGCTGCTCCCTCTGCGCCCCTGGACATGGAGCTGCCCCCGGGGTTCTCAGCTCCAATCCTCTCTCCAGTGCCTGCTCCTCGAACGCGCCTGCCAGAGCGCCCTCCAGTGCCCGCTCCTCGAATGTGCCTGCCAGAGCGCCCTCCAGTGCCCGCTCCTCGAATGCGCCTGCCAGAGTGCCCTCCAGTGCCTGTCCCATATCAAGTCATGTCCCCTGTAGTCTTCTCCAGTCCTCCGGAACCCTTTCTAGTCGGTCTTGTTGGTCATGTCTTGTCTGTGGGGGTTCCGTGGAAGCAGGAAGCTTCTCTTGTCATGGCCAAGGAGCCCATTTCCAAGCTGCTTGCTTCGCGGGACGCCCCTATGGAAGCGGTTCCCGAGTGTACCCCTGAGAGGGCCCCTGACAACAAAGCCAACACAAGGAGTGCTGGTATGCACGAGTCATGCCCTAATGGTCCTCAGATTCCGAGCCTAGCCCTATTGGGGCTCATGTTCCGGAGGATAACCCACAGAAGACTCCAGCTCCAGTTCCCGAGTCGAGCCCAGGAAGGGCTCCAGTTCCCGAGTCGAGCCCAGGAGAGGCTCTAGTTCGTGAGTCGAGCCCAGTGAGGGCTCCTGATCCCCAGTTCAGCCCAGAGAGGGCTCCTGATCCCCATTTCAGCCCAGAGAGGGCTCCTGATCCCCAATTCAGCCCAGAGAGGGCTCCTGATCTCCAGTCCAGCCCAGGAAAGACTCCAGATTCCCTGTTAAGCCCAGAAAGGGCCCCTGACCTCCAGTTAAGCCCCGTAAGATCCTCCAAGTATTTTGGGGGGGTAGTATGGCTACTGCCTCGAATGGCTGTACCGCCATGGCCTCCTGAGCTCCCTATAATAATTAGTTAATTATTGTCCAGCTGTGTTTGTTTAATTATGTCATTACGTCGTGTATTTATAGTGTGTCCTGCCCTGTGTTTCCTGTCGAGTATTACACGTCATTTCTGTCTGTCACGTCTGTGTTTCCAGCCTGTATTGTACGTACCTATTTGGAAGTCATTAAAGACTCTTGTTTTGCTTAAATCCTTGTCTCCCCATTCCTGGATTCCGTCTCCCCGTGTGAATCATGACACTAATATTGCTTACACAAAATTTTTTATTTTTTTTTAACTTTACACACATCCAAGAATTGCACACACAAAATGCCTCACATCTCTTGCAAAATGAAGCACTGCATTCAAAATATCACAAACCTCTCAAAAGCAAATATTTGCAAACACCTTTGCCACAATATTAATTCCTGTTAGATTTTTGAGATACATAGAGAGTTGTGTTTTGAAAAAAGTGTTTTATGAAATTGAAAACGGAGTCGAAGGCCGAGAATTAGTGTATGGTTTTGCAGATTTAGTGTGTGGTTCTGGTGTTTGAGTGTCAGCTTTCAGAAATTGTGTGACAAGTAAAGATTTTGTAAGCAGTTGAAAAAAAAGAACCTGTAAAAGCAGATGCACACACACACGTAACCATGTTTCAGCTGTCCTTCCTATTGATAGCTGTGGAAATGTATTATGATATAAATGGTGTAGCGAAATCTCTGGAGGTTAACACCTTTCTAGCAGTGATGTTATATTCCATCATCAAACCCCCAGCCCTAGCTGCAATAAGTCAGAAACGTATAAGAATGGAAATGCACGCTGTTCCAGCGGAAAAGAGATGAATTGATACCCAGGGAGTCAGATAGACTCTCAGACGAATAGACAGACGAATGATTTCTCGCAACCATTAAAGCCAGATATAAGGTGGGCCCATTGTCTTCTGTTTGAGACAGTCCTGATGAGCTGTTGACAAGGATAGAGACTAAGCTGGAGAAAATCATTCCCGCCGGAGCAACGGGAGCGAGAATCCTGCTATGCATCTGTAATTGTCTTCATGACTCGAGGCCTCCACAGGAGAGAGCTGCCTGTGTTGTATTTCGCTAACTTTGCTGCTGACTTGCAAGTCTGGAAAGTAGAGTGAAATACAACAGATTGTGCTGTACGTTCAAGGCATGGCAGGTCAGAGTGAATTCTGCGTTCTGTTTCAGAGCGGCACTAAAGAGACTGAAGAAACAGACTCTGGCACAGACAGAGAAAGTCGGTTTTAAATATTCCATGTTCTGGTGCATTCAGGAGAGAGAAAACCCCACACAGCTCACTCTGTAATCTCAGACAGAATGGGGCGCTTGGGAGGGACTCTATTACACAACCGAATGCTAAAGTCCATTTCAGGACATTTAGATGATGTTTCTTTCCTAACGAGACCCTCCCTTCGTTTTTCAGTGCATCATGATTTCACTCTTGTAGTTATTAAGAACAGACTCTTATTTTCCCTTTAAAAAAGAGCATAACACTACAATAAGGGGCAAATCTCCAGCCCCCCGCTGAACAAACAAATGGAGATTTGTCAAGCTCTGATTCTTTCATTATGGGGTGGGTTGGTTGAGGCAGCTAAACTGTGTGAGATGGCTCAATTGGTTTCATGTGACTCAACTTGCTGTTGAGGTGCTGGGGGATTTGATAGTCAATGGCCACGTACACGCTACAACTAAATACAGCACTCACTTCGTTTAGTGCTTAATGCATTCTGTCATGTTATTTACAGTAATGAAAATAATCAAATAACTAGGAAAAAATCAGGAACAATAGCAGTTTCATTAAATCTGTTCAGAGTGTACAGAACAAAGCAAACAGCTAGTTTGCACACATAATCTCTACACAAACTGAATGATAATTTAGGGGATTCAAAATTTAGGATTGATTGAAATATAGTTCTCACTCCATATTCTGTACACACCTTTTAGTGATAACTGCATTACACAATAACCAAATTCACTCCTGAAAAATTCTGTTTCATTAAATCTGCTTGTGTGAATGAAGCCAAAATACTTATCTGAATGCTAGCATTACTTTGGTTGAAAATTCAATCATCAGATAAGTTAAACTGTTGGCAATTTATTAACAAGATGCCAAAACATTGCTATGATTATGGCTATGTAAACCATAGTAAATTTCCCTAGAAATTACTACAATAATTTAGGGGATTTACTCCAGTTTTCAAATACAATTGTCACTCTTTTTCTGAGTATATACACTGAGTATTTATACAGTTGTTTGGGGGGATTTCCGATTCATTCCTGAAATAATGAATCTGTGTAGTGTGTACACAATCGAACCAAACAACTACAGTAGTTACGTAATTGATGTAATGTTATGTAAACTTTTGTTCATGCAATTGTTGTTGTCACTACTAAAACTTGATGGTGTGTGTGGCCAGTATAAAGCTGTGACTGTTTTGTCTGTTTCCACATGTACACTCTTTTGAAAAGAAATACACTTAATTGTATTGAATGTGCACTTCTAGTGTACTTCAAATCCTGTAAGCATATTTAAAAAATGTAGTTGCAGATAATATAATATTAATGAAATTTAAGTCCACCTGAGAGGATTCCGACATGACTAAATACATTTTTAATTTGGAAGTAAAGTATATTTTAAATCATAATGTTTTAATCTTTTTTTTTTTTTTGTTAAAGTACACTTATTTTAATAAACACCATACACCATATTTTTAGGAATAAAATTTTACATAAATCAGGTGACTGTTTTATGAACAAACCCCTCTGTAAAAACAATAGACAGAAACAAACATGTAAAGTTTGCTCTATTGTGTGTTGTAACTGCTAATGAAGTGAAGATTTCTGGTAACCAAAAACTCATTTTAAGAAAATCGTATTTAAAAATGTTTGTAGTCTATTTGAAACCTGCAGATGCAAATAGATAAACTATGAAAGAACACTTGATTATAATTTCAACTGTAGTGTTTTTTTAAATAACACTTAAAATTTATATATTTTAAATTTTAAACTTTATAATTTAAATGTGTACTTTAAAATATATTTAATACACGAGTCTTGACATACAAATTTCAACAGAAATGACATTAAAATATGTTTAGTTTACCATAAATACTTGTCAGGACATTTAACAGTACACTTGATCCATAGAAATAATATGCAAATGAAATTTATATGGAAATATTATTGAGATATTTCGCCATCCTGAGTTCTTTAATGCAAAATGAAGTCTTATGAACTAATAAGCAGGAGCTTTGATCACCTTGAGTAATGATATGAGGTAATGATATCAAAAGACAAAAATCACTTTTACTTAACCATATATATTAATACATACACACACACACACACACACACAAACATATATATACATACATATATATATATATATATATATATATATATATATATATATATATATATATATATATATATATATTTACATTTACATTTAGTCATTTAGCAGACGCTTTCATCCAAAGCGACTTACAAATGAGGACAATAGAAGCAATCAAAACCAACAAAAGAGCAACAACATGCAAGCGATATGACAAGTCTCGGTTAGCCTAACGCAGTACACGTAGCAAGGTTTTTTTTTTTTTAAACAAGTAGATAGAATATAGAAAACAAAGCTAGTGTTTTAGTTTTTTAAGAAAAGCTAGCAGTTAGATAATAAATATGCAATTGATAGAGGGGCAAGTGTGTGTGTGTGTTTAGTTTTTTTTTATAGATAAAATAAAATTAGAAAAGAGAATGCTAGAGTTAGAGGTTATGTATAATATATATATATATATATATATATATATAACAGTATGTATAATATATATAATATATAAATAAAATACATATATGCATATACAGTATAAAGATTACTTAGCACTTACTAAGTGGGTCAAAAAACACTAAATTTCAAATAACTGCATTTCATATACATTTAAACTAATATATTTTCTATTTAAGTGAAAATAACATGCAGTTAAGTGTCTGAAAATATTACATTCAGTTCACATTCAGTATATTAAAGTATATTATTTCTAAAATATGCTAAAGTGTCCTTCCTAGTCACAAGGGCCTGTCGCCCAAAAAAGTGGTCGCCATTCAATTGCTGACACAACTGTAGTCAGCCACCTAAATTTTGTGTTACCATCTACAGCTGGGCCTCTTCTGCAATGCCATGCAACACTCTTGCAATTTCTGGGGTCTAATTTTAGGGACCATTGGCACTGTTAGATGCTGCAAAGGAGAATAATTGGCCTCTTAGACATCTCAGAGAAATTCCTCGTTCTGATTGGCCAAGTCTCAAACGCCAAGGGAGGACATTTCATTTTCTTTTCAACATGTGGGTCTGATAAATGTGATTCCATCCAAACTCAGTGAACATGTACAATGTTTCTTTTGATAAAATTATCAAAGCTTCTCCTTATTAGTTCATAAGCCTTTATTTTGCACAAAAGTACTCAGTATGGTGAAATATCTCAAGGCAAAGCTCGTTGAGGCAAACTACAGTACTCTACAAATCCATAACCAGCTAAATAGTTCTCTGTGAGAAACCAAGCTACCAGAACAGCAAGGGCAGAAGTCAAACCAAAGATATTATCTGAGAAATTTGATCAAAAAAGTATATCTCAGAAAAAAAAGTATGACTCATATATACAAGACTCTAAAAGAAATGGCATTGAACTAAACAAAAAGGTCCAGCTTTTAAAGGTTGATCTCCCTACCCCCCTGATGTGTGCCCTGGTATACAGACCACCTAATTTTAATAAGGACTTCATTCAAGAATTGTCTAACCTCCTGGCCTCCCTGATGCCACATTATGACAGTTTTTTGATCCTGGGTGATTTTAACATTCATGTCTGCTGTCAGTCTAAGCCTTTGGTTAAGGAATTTTTAAGTCTTATGGACTCTCTTAATTTTGAACAATTTGTTTCTGGTCCCACGCACCAGAAGGGTCACACCCTGGACCTGGTGTTTTCACTTGGTTTTCCAGTGACTAACCTTAAAATTGTTGATTCTGCTATCTCTGATCATTATCCAGTGATTTTTGACTCTGTATTAGCTGGTACCCCCTCTATTCCATGTCATTCACCACATCTGTCCAGACGATTTGACTCTTCCACTGCTAGGTCTTTCACTGATGTCTTTTTATCTTCCCTAACCCCTAATGTTGATGAAACTTTTTCCTCCCGTGTTCACCCTGATGTCCTGGTTGACCTTTTTGACAGCTCCTGCATGGCTACATTAGACTCAACTGTTCCTCTGAGGTTACAAAAACCCAGTGTGGTGAAGAAAGTGCAGCCCTGGTTAAATGGGCACACCGGTACGGTCAGGCAAGAGTGCAGGTGTGCTGAACGAAGGTGGAGGAAAGACAAACTTCACATATCATACACAATTTTCAGGGAGTTTCTTAAGCAGTATCAGAACGCTGTTAGGGAGGCTCAGTTTAAATATATGTCTGATTTAATTGTACAAAACTCTCAGAGGCCTAAGGTTCTTTTTAGTACCATTAATGCTCTTTTAAATCCCTCTTCTAATGTTCTACCTGAGGCTTCTACTGACCTTTGCGATCAGTTTCTAACACAGTTTATCCATAAAATTGAGGGTATTCGCTCTAATATTTCAACTCAGAGATCTTCATCCCTAGAAATGCCTCCTTGTGACAGTACTCTTTCACTTTTTCAATCTGTGTTGCCCTCACAGCTTCATGGTATTGTTTCTAGTATGAAATCCTCAGTTTGCCCTTCTGATGTTTTGCCGTCTCATATTTTTAAAGAGGTTTTTTCAGCTCTAAGTCTAGCTGTGATCGCCATTGTTAATAGTTCACTGACCAATGGGGTTGTACCTACTAATTTAAAGCATGCTACAGTACAGCCATTGTTAAAAAAAAAACCTCATTTAGATCAGCATGACTTGAATAACTACAGGCCCATTTCTAAACTGTCTTTTATTTCCAAAGTTTTGGAAAAAACTGTTTACCAGCAGATCTCTTCATATCTGAGTGCTTTTAGGATTTTTGACAAATTTCAGTCTGGTTTCAGGGAACTACATACTACTGAATCAGCTTTACTGAAGGTTTTAAATGACATATTACTTACTCTGGACACAGGATCTGCCTGTATTTTGGTCTTGCTTGATTTGAGTGCAGCATTTGACACTGTAGATCACAATATTCTTTTACACAGACTAGAACATCTTGCTGGGTTTCGTGGCTCTGTGCTGGATTGGTTTGCCTCTTACCTCAAAGGGCGAACGTTTTCTGTTAAAGTAGGGAATTGTTTATCTTCACATGCTCCAATACATTACAGTGTACCACAGGGCTCTATTCTGAGTCCTCTTCTGTTTGCTTTATACATGCTTCCGCTTGGTCATATCATTCAGAGACACAATTTATCATATCACTTTTATGCCGATGACAGTCAGCTCTACTTTCCGATCAAAAATAAGAATGGTTCTTTGTCCAATTAATAAACTAAACTAAACTAAACTAAAGAAAGTGTGAATGGTTCTTGCTCATGTGAAACTCGCCATTTCGATTCTACAGAGACAAAAAATTACTTTTGAATCAGCAGTGACAGCTCACTGTTGTCTATCTTGACACATCCACAGAAAAGCAGGGGTCATGGGACAGGTCAAAGGCCATAAAATTACCCTTAACAAGACATTTATCAGTCCTCCATAAAACAAATAAGCACAAAAAATTGCAGACAACAATTCAGCGACATTATAATGTGAAGAATGGGAACTAATGCAGACCTACTGCGGCCAGTTCCCTTCAATTATGTCTCTGTATATGGCAAAGGGTAAAAAAATTAATAAGAACCTGCTGTTAGCATCTCCAGTGGAAGAAAATGCCCAGCTTATATTAAACACAGTTAAGAGCTGCGTCATTGTGTGTTCTTTTTGATGATTGTGGTCTGGATTGAATCAGAAGTTCAAAACGCTGCCAATTACACCACTAAAGCTGGCAATTTACACGTACAGAGTGGTTAAAATTATACATGGCTCAACATGCATTTTTCCAAAAACAAAGCTGAAGGTTAAAACTATATATAGTTGGCATGCAACACTTTTGGAAAGTCGACATGTCCTGCGGTGTGACATGCTATACTCAACAAAACATTTAAAATTATGCAGGGTGCTTTTATGACATTTCATGCTGCAAAGACTACATGGAATATTTGTACTTTTAAAAATGAATTTGCCACACCAAAGGACCATTCAAAATTAATTATAAATATATATATATATATATATATATATATACACAGTGGTGTGAAAAATTGTTTGCCCCCTTCCTGATTTTTTTTTTTTGTTTGCCCCCCCCCCCCCTTAAAACATAACTGTGGTTTATCACACCTAGCCACACCCAGGCCTGATTACTGCGACACCTGTTCGCAATCAAGAAATCACTTAAATAGGACCTGCCTGACAAAGTGAAGTAGACCAAAAGATCCTCAAAAGCTACACATCATGTTGAGATCCAAAGAAATTCAGGAACAAATGAGAAAGAAAGTAATTGAGATCTATCAGTCTGGAAAAAGTTATAAAGCCATTTCTAAAGCTTTGGGACTCCAGAGAACCACAGTGAGAGCCATTATCCACAAATGGCAAAAACATGGAACAGTGGTGAACCTTCCCAAGAGTGGCCGGCCGACCAAAATTACCCCAAGAGCGCAGCGACGACTCATCCAAGAGGTCACAAAAGACCCCAGAACAACATCCAAAGAACTGCAGGCCTCACTTGCCTCAGTTAAGGTCAGTGTTCATGACTCCACCATAAGAAAGAGACTGGGCAAAAATGGCCTGCATGGCAGAGTTCCAAGACGAAAACCGCTGCTGAGCAAAAAGAACATAAAGGCTCGTCTCAGTTTTGCCAGAAAACATCTTGATGATCCCCAAGACTTTTGGGAAAATACTCTGTGGACTGACGAGACAAAAGTTGAACTTTTTGGAAGGTGTGTGTCCCATTACATCTGGCGTAAAAGTAACAAAGCATTTCAGAAAAAGAACATCATACCAACAGTAAAATATGGTGGTGGTAGTGTGATGGTCTGGGGCTGTTTTGCTGCTTCAGGACCTGGAAGACTTGCTGTGATAAATGGAACCATGAATTCTACTGTCTACCAAAAAATCCTGAAGGCCAATGTCCGGCCATCTGTTTGTGACCTCAAACTGAAGCGAACTTGAGTTCTGCAGCAGGACAATGATCCAAAACACACCAGCAAGTTCACCTCTGAATGGCTGAAGAAAAACAAAATGAAGACTTTGGAGTGGCCTAGTCAAAGTCCTGACCTGAATCCTATTGAGATGCTGTGGCATGACCTTAAAAAGGCGGTTCATGCTCGAAAACCCTCCAATGTAGCTGAATTACAACAATTCTGCAAAGATGAGTGGGCCGAAATTCCTCCACAGCTCTGTAACAGACTCATTGCAAGTTATCGCAAACGCTTGATTGCAGTTGTTGCTGCTAAGGATGGCCCAACCAGTTATTAGGTTTAGGGGGCAAGCACTTTTTCACACAGGGCCATGTGGGTTTGGATTTTGTTTTCCCTTCATAATAAAAAACTTCATTTAAAAACTGCATGTTGTGTTTACTTGTGTTATCTTTGATTAATATTTAAATTTGTTTGATGATCTAAAACATTAAAGTGTGACAAAAAAATAAAAAATCAGGAAGGGGGCAAACAATTTTTCACACCACTGTGTATATATATATATATATACTTTTCCTTAATTTCCATAGACATGGGACACTTAATTTTTTACGATTAACGTCAATTTTATTTCATAGATACTATTTAAACTAAACTGAGCTAGACAATGACATCTCTGAATTCAATAATGAAATGCCTTTAACTGAAAATTGAGTGTTTAATCTTAATATTATACATTACTGACACTCTATCCTCCAATTTGATTACTGTTAAGTGCTTTGACACAATCTGTATTGTTAAAAGCGCTATATAAATAAAGGTGACTTGACTTGACTTGACATGTTATGCATCAACTACTCATTCACATAACATCAACAAGGGTTCTACCCTTCAGACTAAAGCAAACAAATTCGTAAACAGACAGTTAAAAAAAGAGTTGTTTTGTAATAGGGATTCACATAACTGCAGTGGAATAACGTTGGCGAAAGAAAATTGTGACAAAAAGAGGTAGGCCTCACCCCCTCCACCAAGCATTTTCAATGAAAGATCTGTTTGTCTCAACGGAGCGATTACGATATTCTCCTGGAGCATCAGCATTCATGAAGTCTTTACAGTATCAATTATAAACAACTTAAAATATTTGCGGCTGTCAAAAGCTCATGGGAGATTGTATTAGAACAATGAGCGTGAGAGGAGAGAACTGCTTGTGGTTTTATCTAGTGTCAAATGAGTAATGATACATGGTTTGGGTTTGGATGTTCGGGACATTGGCCAGAAGCTACTACATAAGACGCCGTTGTGCCCATGCTTCAAAAAAGTGGGTTGAGGCGAGAAAGATGCAAACCGCAGTTAACAATGTGGAGGAAGATGTTCACAGTGCAGTTTCAAAGAGGCGGACAACCCTCGCAAAACGCCACAGATACAATAAACATGGAGCGTGATCACAAGAGAACATTGCCTGAGACAGAGACTGACACAAAAAGTAACACTTCTTCTATTGTGTGAAACTTTAACAGCAATTTGTCAGAATTGATTTGCAAAACTTCATGTGGGTTGCTACGGCTGCTTTTGGAAATGTGTGTCAGGCGCTTGAGTTAATAGGAGTTTAAAAATGAATTATGGCAGGGAATTTGATGAAGGCTCTATTGAAAACTGTGCTGTGGGAGTACCAAACATCAGGGAGTGATACATTTTGTGACGCATTTTCACATGAGCGGGATCACTTTACCGTGCACTGATTACGTTCCATTTAAAAGGAAATCGTTTTTAAAAAGCTCCCAGTGAAGGACGAAAAGACTTGCTCTGTAATTGAAAAACCCACGTCTCTTTCGCCAGGAATTTTTTAAGTTGGATTGTAACAAATGTCACCAGTAAGTATCATTATGTCCTCTACAGCTGGAGAAGACGGCCAAACTCTTTCTTTGGACTTCCCTCTTGGACATATTTTATTCCCGCTTCTTATGCTCCAATTAATTGGGTTAAAAATGGAAGGGCGTGATATCCATTGACACACACATGCATCGTTAAAATCAGTTTGTGCATCTGAGACTGTGTAACCATGGAGATGAGGTTATATATTCCTCTTGAAATTAGCGCTTTGACACTTCATCAGAAAATATTTATAACACATGAAGAATGGATTACTTTCTGAATTAAAATAAAAAACTCCAGCCAACTTTCCACACCTTAAGGCTAGAAATATACTACAAGACTTTTGCACAGATTTTTAAATTTTTTGCACAGAATCAACACTAGCTGCCAAAAGTCAAATCCAGTCTGCAGATTTTGGGCAGTCGGAGTGGTGTATGGTGGGCACAAACTTAGATTTTTTTGAGTTTCAGACTTATTTAATGCATTTTTTAAAGGTATCGCTTTAGTTTAAGGACCATTTCTCACTATTAACTCGTTACTTATCAGCATGCATATTACTAGCATATTGGCTGTTTATTAGTACTAATAAAATACATAATGTCTTATTCTGCATGAAAATATTTTAGATCTCTTAATCCTACCCCATAACTCAATTTAACAACTACCTTACTTACTATTAATAGGCAGCAAATAAGGAGCTTATTGAGGCAAAAGTCAGAGTTTATCGATAGTTTATTGGTCTCCAGGGCTCTGAACCGTTTCAAGGAACGAAAAAAGAAAACTGGAAACGAATGAAATTTTGACTGGAACAGAACTGGGAACAGAAACGAAATCAAATTTTATAGTTCCGAACAGAATCGAAAATTTGAAATGACCATTAACCGGTTAATAACTTTATTTTATTGTTCCATTTAATATTTGAAATTTGCTGTCAACCAATCAGGAATTCAAGTAGCTAGACTATGCAAATGTGAAGCTGACGCATCCAGCGAGTGAAATGCCGCCCACGCGCTCAGCTGTGAGCTCGTCATAGGCAAGTCGCAATGCACCGGCGTTAGAGTTTATCCGAGGACTGATGGATTCAACAGATCTTACGCACCTGCAGCGCTTCTGTGAATGGAGAAAACAGAATAAAACTATAGACTTACATAAAAAGGAATATATATGCCTATACACTAAATATATTTCACTTAAATCATTGACAGATTAACGGTTAAAATATATATGCTGAGTTAGGCCTACGGTTCATTATGACGCATTCCAAAGTTCTCGGAAAGGAAAACGAGACGGCAAAAAGTAGTTTTCTTTATTTTGCAAAAGCTTTACAGTTTTATTTATTTTACAGTTTTATTTGTTTTGCAAAAGCTTGACATTTTTGAATGATGTCGCATCTGTAACCAACCAGCGTTGGTATGGCCGTATCGCGCTGGCGCCTCACAATATTTTCGTGACTTTGCAGCCTGTTCATTAACAAAATAAAATACAGTTAAAGGAACGTATAAAAAGTTACAGTGCTCCGTTATCCAATCTGTTGCATTCAGCGTGACCATCGCCTCACTGTGCTGATATAGCCTAGCCGATGTGAAGGATGATGTTTTACGTTGATGAAAGTACACAGCCTATAATAAATAATATTTTAGTATCCAGATACGGCGCGAATATGGAAACATTTGGATTCATGCCGAATGAGAGAGGCAGGCATCAGTTTCACATTTAATTTGTTTTTGGATTGACGTTTTTATAGCCTATAGGCTATAGCCTTATGTTTAGAGGATTTGTTGTGGAGAGAAACTAATAACTGTTTATAATGTTTGTAAACATTTTTGATTTACCGGCATTTTAGCCTACATGATTTCTGAATGTAATAGCCTAATAAAATGCGACACTACTTAGCCTATGTTTTTTTTTTTTTTTTTCCTCAAAATGCAATTTTATACAAGTAGCGCTTTTTTTAACAATGCAGCAAACATTTTTAAATATCTTTAAAAATACTTGAATGTCTTTAAAGCATTAATAGTTTTTTTTTTTTTTTTCTTTTGTTTAGTGGCCTACATTTAGGTAAATCTAGAAAAGATGATGCTGTATTGGTTGTGACTAAGTGCAGCGGGTTTAGATACCATTTCTTCCGTTTTTTTTATTTTTTATTTATTTGTTGTTGTTTATTTTTCTTTTTGTGTAAAGAAAACACTGTACTTTATTATTATTATTATTATTATTATTATTATTATTATCATTATTATTATTATAGGCAAAGACAGTTTTAAAATATATCGTTATTAACCATTATTTTTTCTACTCGAACTGGTTTTGGAACGGTAATAATACAGAGGAACGCAGGAACAGAAATGTTAAAATATCGATTCTGCTCGGGGTGAACCGATTGACTTTTTTTTTTTTTCGTTTTCAAGCCCTGTTGGTCTAAACTAAGTTGTGACCAAAAAAAAAATAAAAATAAAAAATCTGGCCGTGTACTGTGTCATTTATGTATGGTGTCTATCTTTTCTCTGTAAGCATTTACAAAGTTACAAGTGTATGATTATAAAAGGTGATTATATTCAGATTATAAAAGTTGCACAGTGTAGTCCAGCCTTAAGCTTCAATCAAATTCCTGTCTTCCTGTACACTCTCGAAAAAACAGAAGAAAAAAAAAGGTTCAAAAGCTGTGCTAATCTGTACACTTTACGTCCTACCTCATCCGCCGAAACGGCTTGCTCATATGACAGTCAGTTGAAGTGAGATAAAAATGTTTATATCATTTTAAATATGGATATTTTTCTTGCAAAACGCATCGATTCACTACAGGAGGTCTTTATTCATTTAGGAGGTCATACAGGAGGTCTTTATTATTTTTATTTTTGTTTGTTTCCATTATAATACTTTTTTTTCTGTAACAGTATTTTTTGTTCAGTGTAATGTGTTCATTGTCAATTGTCATGACAATTGCAAGTTTAAAGCTCTGATGCTTACTATACATATTATAAGTTAAGTTACATAAGTTAGTTCTGTTATTTAGTTCTACGATTAGTCTCTAATTTGACTGGCCATGACCTTATACCAAGAGTGCAGATATTTAGTCTAACAGCACTGGGATTTGTGATTGTTTGTGTCACTCTGCTTGTCTGTTTTTGCAGCGTTCCATGTCTAAGACAAAAGAATGTGAGTTGTGAGGATTGGAGAGGAGTGGAAGCTAAATGGAAGATTTTTTTTTTTTGAAAGCCAGGGCATCTGTGTTTTCTTCCGCTTTTGAATTGCTCAGAGTGGGGTTTCTCACATTAGCAAGTGGGAAGATGAAACTGATGTCATTTAATTTCACTTATGTACTCCATTCCAAAAAGTCTGTCAGTGTTCCTTGGCAAAAATGCAAAGCTTGATAGTTTGGTTTCTTTTAGAACAATTTTTGGTGATGAATAAAAATATATACAACATATAAAAAATTAAAACAATCACATTCCCAATATCAGATATTTCAGAATATTACTACAGTGCTGCCTTTATGTATGTCTACCAAAATACTGGTGCATCCCTAGGAGCAACGGCTCTGAAAATAGCCTGAAATCACAAATCACCGTATTTAACTCTCTTTGTCACTCTTTGTGTTGAGCTCAGTCCCTTCCATAATGTTCTGGATGTTGATGGGCCCCGTGGGGGCTTTATTCAGCTGCAGGCAGCTCCAATCCACACTCAATGAAGAGGAGGGGCAGCACACGGACGTGTTCTAATCACTGCTGTGATGACACCAAGCAGAAAGTGGTGCTTCAGTCATTTACAGCGCCACATCTGTCTTGTTCTGCCCAATTTGCTCGCACAATCTCAATGAGACACTGGTACTGGCATTCATCAATATGTTTTGAGGTGTCTACGGACCGAGTTTGTTTTCATTGGCTCCCTCGCCTTCCCTGTGCAATGAATCAATCACTGCACGAAGTCCTGATGTAGTTACGCAGTTGCACGCAACATAAAAGACACCGCAGGTTTGACAAGAACAACCGGTGACTTGAAAAATGGCAACAGACGTATATATAACTCATGTGTATTGGTAATTATGGGGAAATATTATTGGCCCATGCCCAGACAGCTTTATGTGATACTTGTTTACCAAAATTTGCATATTACATGCATCTTCACTGAACACCCCTGATTAATGTTGACTGATAATGGCGTGGCATCATATTATGGTTTCATTTGCATAAACAATAAAAAAGAGGCCATATGCTGAAATGCAAATGGAAATTAGAACAACAAAACCTTCATACAAAAATGAAATTTATATAGAATGTAAAATGCACAGTCAGCCGATCATCACCACGAAATAAACAGATGCATGCAAATATAATGTAATAAACAATTATTATATTTTATTTTTGATGTTTTGATGCTGCCAGTGCTGACAAGGGAATACTTCTATTTCAACATGAACAATATGGTGAATAGTGGCGTCCTGCAGTCAAGTATATTTGTACAGTGACCACTAAACTGCATAACTAACCATTGTACAAAATAACTAATTTCGTATAGCTGTGCTTGCTTTATGTCTCTCGTGCTCTTTCTTCTCACATAAAATAATTATTTTAACTCAAATCAATATGTCAAGTACATTTATTTATTTGTTTGGCAAGTAACTGTAATACACATAATAAAGTACAATAGGCCATGAAAGTATCTGGTTGTTGCCTTGAGGGACTTGAGTGAAAAATGGGCCTTTTTAGCCATTTCTAAACATCTGCAGTTTAAGGAACTGTACTGGTCACTCATTTCCATGGAGACTGAGGATTTCAACACAGACTCTTGCCTATACCTAAAAAAAAAAAACCTTGGCTCTACCTACATTTCTGCAAAACTCTAATACATGCCTATACATAAAATTCACAGCAGTTCACCGGCTGAAATTAATACTAATGACAGTAAAACACAAAATTTTATTCATTATAATTTTTTTTTTTTTTTTGGAAACAAATGTAGGGTATAAAAGCAAAAATGTGAAACAATAAGTTGCTGAAGAAATATATTTGTGAAAGAAACAATTTGTGAAAGCACATATATTAATTATTCAGTAAAAAATTATTTAATCTGTAAATTTGCCTAAAACATCTATTTAAAGTAGGAATACTTTTCTAGATGAATGAACTTCTGCTTCTGCATTACTGATGTAATTCCTGTGGGTGCTGTTTGCTCCATGCAAATGGCCCATTTCTGGTATCCTTGCTCAAATCATGAAAAAGTTACTGGGTTTCTGGTGGTAAATGATAAAGAACTCTTCCCAGACATTATTAACAAGTTTTTTTTGTTGTTGTTGTTTTTTTGTTTTTTGCTACCTGACTCATAAACATCCCCTGTAAGACTCTTTTTTTAAAACTATGGATGATTATGTGGTAAAAAACATTTCACAGATTATGTCAAAACAAAACAAAATGCTTAAAGGGGATAGTTCATCCAAAATAAAAATTTTGTTATAATTTACTCACCCTCAAACCTGAATGACTTTCATTCACTGTAGTTGCTTGATGCATGAGAACCAAGCATGTTTGGGTTTCTCTTTACAATATTTGATGTGCCATATATATATATATATGTGTGTGTGTGTGTGTGTGTGTGTGTGTGTGTGTGTGTGTGCAGTGATCAAAGTTTACATGTGAATTAAAGCCAAAATTATGTCTGTCATACAAAGCAATCATGTCTCTTAAAACCGTTCAATTTATTATTACTTTACAATGTATTTTTGTACTTTTTGAAGCACATAAATGTTGGTCACATGAACTTTGAATGGATAGCAAAAAAAAAAGAGAGAAAGAAATTTAAAAACATAATTTATGTTTTGAAAATGAATAAAAAAGTGTTATGGGTTTATAGAGTTAACAATGACAGAATTTTCATTTTTGAGTGAACTAAATCTTGAACTTGTACAGCATCCAGAACTTTCCTTTAACAGTAGGACTTACAAAAAGTCCAACATAACCACCAGCCTCAATGCAACAACACATCCACATGACCTCTAAAGTGGGCAGCAGTTTGTTCAGGCTTCACTGCTCGACAAACCTAAGCGCACCCATGTGTTTTTGACCGAGTGTGACTCCGTACGGCTGCCCATCCCATTGCAGAACACCACACGACTGACCGCAAGAATGAAGCCATGCTCCCTCCTCGACCAAAACTCAGCATGTAGAGCGTGCTGGAATTCAGCGGTGCAAGCAACAGAAAAGAAACCAATAAAAAGAAGGAAAACAGTCAAAAACTTCACCATCCTGGAGGCTGTTTTATAGAGGCCGTGTGGCAAATTAGCACCAAATTGACAGGAAAGAAACCTCTAATTGGTGTGGAATAGTAAAAGCTGTGAGAGTTGTGGTGGTTTTGTGCATCATGTTAGTCAAACGGAGGCCAAAGAGGGCAGGAAAGAGTTAATGTTACAGTGGCACTGTACTGCACGGCTCCACTCCAAATGAAATATCAACAGCATGTCCCAGAGTGCTGAGCAAAGAGACAGGAAAGGAGCTAAAGAAGAGAGAAAGACATAAGAAAACAAAAAATGGAGCAGTGCAATGAAAAAAGAAAACAGAGGGAAACCGAGAGAGACAGCAAAAAAGATGATTTGGAGTGTGGGGTGATCTTAAGACCTGAAACACTAATCCTTCAGACATGGAACAAAACGTGTGGGACATCAAATTTTACTTTATCTGCTACTGAAAATAGCAATTTTCCATGAGATGATCAGAATGTTCCATTTTCTCTAGTCACTCTGTATTTTATGAAAATTATTAAACTACATTATCGCTCCTCCTAAATCCACCTGCAGACCAAAACTAAATAATTCACATAGGTTAAAATGCATTAAACTGAAAAAATATATAATATATGTGCCTTAGTAGAAATAGTAGTAATAGAAACATTTCTACTCTGTCCATGCTGAAGGATGGTCATTTAAAAAAATATTCCCTTTTATACAGTCTCAAAGCTGATCTTGACAACATTAGGGTTTGGGTTATCATATTTATGAAAACGTTTAAAAGTTCAACATAGACTCATTGGAATAACCTCAACCTACGTTTTAGCAAAACTCCAAAACAAACCCATATAATTCACTACAATTTCAGGCACTAGTGGCAGGAAAATACCAATAATTTTTATTCATTTTCAAACAAATTATGATTCCAGTAACAGATTATTGATTATTTGTGTGTGTGTGTGTGTGTGTGTGTGTGTGTGTGTGTGTGGTTTCTTGCATAACACTATCCTATGACCTCAAAATACTTTTACCAGTGCATAATTTGTAAACACATGCATTTTCCCATTTCCATTAAATAACCAGCTCCATATGTATGACTTTTCCAAAGTGGTAAACTTGCTCAGTAGCTCACCTGGTACAGTGCTGCATTTGCGATACACTCAGGTTTGATTCCTGTAATAAGAGCTCAAAGCCTTGCAGAACCACACAAAAATGGCATGGTTGCAACAGCAAATGTACTTTTATCTACTTTATGTTTGCTTTTTGCAATACTATATAGGTTTTGGTATAGGTGGGACTTTATTTTCAAACAATAGATCACTAACCTTTTAGCGCCACTCAGTTACAGGGAAAACTGAATGCATATATAAAGGAAAGGAAGGAAAGGAAAGGATGTGATGTGTGGCCAAGTATGGTGACCCATTTAGGGCCACTCGTTTTCCCCATTTAGGGCCACTGGACGTTTCACTATGAAAAGTGTCACAAAATGTGCAAGAAAAACTTAATATCCTTCTTACAGAGATGTCGCTACAGGAACTTTCTCAGTGAGCCTGGGAAACTTTAATCTGAAAAGCTTTAATCTGATCAGCTAGCATTAAAGGGTTAGTTCACCCAAAAATGAAAATTCTGACATTAATTACTCACCCTCATGTCGTTCCAAACCTGTAACACCTTTGTTCATCTTCAGAACACAAATTAAGATATTTTTGATGAAATCCGAGAGCTCTCCAACCCTCAGTAGACAGCAATGCAGCTGCATTGTTCCCAGGTCCAGAAACGCAGCAAGGACATCGGTAAAATAGTCAATGTGACATCAGTGGTTCAACCGTAAATTTACAAAGCTACAAGAATACTTTTTGTGTGCAAAGAAAACAAAAATAACAACTTTATTCAACAATTCTTCTCCCCCGAGGAAGAGTACCACAACGCATGCACATCGCATTCCTCTGCTCGTAAACAAGACACAGCATGCACATGCATCATGGTACTCTCGATAACGGTGAAGGACTGTCCAGGGAGAGAAGAAATCATTGAATAAGGTCGTTATTTTTTTTTCTTTACACATAAAAAGTAGAGTTCTGTGGGATTAAATCTTTAAATCAAAAGTTTTGAGATGATTTATTGTCAAGTAAACTAGATTTTTTTTTATTTGCCCACCCCTAAACAATAAGCAAAAAACAACCTAACTCTTGTTGGCCAATTTGCATGGCTGTCAGACTGTCGCTTCCTGTTTAAAACGGCACTTTTAGGTTAGAATAAGATGTGAAGTGGACCACACTTCATGCTGATAGTCAAAAGTCTGGGTATGTGAGACTATTTGCTACTACCCACCATCAACCACTAACAACTGCCTGGGGAACATAAATACACCACCAATCATTACTTATAGCCAGATTATAGAGCTGACAGGCCTGCTGAGATTATGTCAGGGCAAGCTCTCACAGGCTGATGGGATAATATTAGACTGAAAGAGAGAGAGCGAGAGAGAGCGAGAGAGAAGGAGAGAGTCTAAGGCACAGCAGGGTAAATGGGTTTTAGTGCCTGGGTTTTCCTTGGCACGCTCAGCTCCATGTGTATCTGGTGAGGGTCTAAGCTCTGGAGATAGCGCTGGAGAAACTGATACTGGCAGCAAAGGGAGGGAGTGGGGAATTCTGCTGATCACAATAAGGCCTCTTTTCTCTGAAAATGTTATCAGGTTCAATTAGGGAAAGGACAGGCTTGGCTTTCTTTTTATAGTAGAGTGCCTAGGGCTGTGTGACATGTAATTACATCGTAATGTAACCTGAGAGCTTGTCTGCAGTTTACGGTCTGCTAGTTAATTACAGTGTGTATGATGTTACCATAATGCTTGAGTGTTTTACTGCACTGATATTGGTGATAATTTTGGTGTATTTTGGTCCTACAATGATGGAACCAACTAAACATGAATACAGTGGCTGCCGAATACTGCTCAGATTCTTGATTACGAATCAAACTTGCCCTTGAGGTCCACACTTTGGTCCTTGAGGGTGTATGGGAGCATGCATTGGGGACCGTCTTGAACGCATTGAGGTGTTGATGTTCAAGTCAACATGAATCAAAGTAGGTCTTGTACACCTTAACTTGTCTTGACCAGTAACTTCAGGAAACTTACACTACGGGGATAATAGATTAATGGTCTTTTTTATTTAAAGGAATTAAATAATTATATAAATTTATTATAAAGTATGTTATTGTAAAGTAACTATTTGCAAATAATATTTTTATTTTCAGTGCATACTCATGTCTGTGCTGTATAACTCATGTTAAAAATGATTCAGTTATGAATTACATGAATCACGTAAACAATTGTTAAAGGGGTCATGACATGAGAAACCAAATTTCCCTTAATCTTTTGATACAGAAGAGGTCTTTGTATGCTTAATACATCCTGCAAGTTTCATAACTTAAAATGTCCTCATCATCAGTAAAAAAAAAGCATTTATGTAATAACCCTCAGAAGACGGCTCATTTTGTATCCGAGGGACAAGGTCACGTCAGCTGGGCACAGTCGTTTCCCTAAAAACTGCCTCCAGAGCAACACATCGACATAGGCCCTGCCTACTGGCGTTCAGCCACTAACGGCTTGGCACTTACTGAATGCGAGTCACATCGCGTCAAAAGCAAACAGACATTACAATCACTGCCACTATCTTGTGTACATTGGAAAAAGTATACAGATGCACATTCATTACAGTCCAAGCACTCGAGTCTGTCGTCAATAGGACAAATGGAGTGAAAGAACGTTTGCTTTGACGTGTTTGGTTTAAACAATGTTTGGTCAAAACACTCACATGCAATACTGAGAGGTCATTGATACTGTTCTCTATGCAATGACATTAGCCAATCATAACAGTGGCCAATCACTGAGAAGCCTTAAAGGACCCACCCCTTAAAAACAGCCTGTTTCAGAGAGAGGTTCAGAATGAGGGTTGAAAATAATAAGTTTTCCATTTATTTATTTAGTTAGTTAGTTAGTCAGTCTCCTGTACAAACAAAAACAATATTCACATTTACATAAGTTTTGTGATGTATGTAAATGTGTTGTAATATTGTTTTTATTCATACAGCAGACTAACTGCAAATGTTTCAACAATGATTTTGTTAACAGTATGCGTTTTGAAACAGTTATTGATGAAATAGCCTAACTGTACGAATTAAGGTATATGTGCAAATGTTATGAAGCATACATATTTATTCAGATTTCAGAATGAGCACTTAGTCATTTGTAATATATATGTTGAAGATCTCGTCTGATGTTCATTATGTTCATCTGATGTTTGCTATTGTAATGAATATGAAAGTGGCTTTTTAATAAGCAGGAAATTCCCGACATTAAACTAATAACCAATTACATGTTTAGGAAGTTTGTGTTGTAGTAATGAACAGGGAGACTTCAGATATAGAAACACTTTGTTAGGTGATGTTTTCATTAAAAACATTTGATTTCCTATTAACATAAGATGCATTCACGCCATATCGTAATTACCGTATTACGAGATACCAACTTGTAAAAAGCGTTCACGTCCTCTTAGAACTCGTAATTACAACTTGTGAACTGGGAGTTTTCAGAGAGCTACGGCTTGTACCACGTGACCGCTGCACATCATGCAGAACCAGAGAAAAATATCGGCACTTTCAAAGAAAGCTATTATTGCTCTAAAAAAGGGGAAAATAGATACATGTATAGATACTATAATGCACTATAATATAAAAACACATTATGTAGGTTTTCATACTGTTATTATTGTGTTGTTGTTTGTTTAGGTTAGCAATAACACTTTTATCGCCGTCATTAATAATAACAAACAACAAACAAACGGTTAGTAATTATTTTTACCTGACACACTTTCTGTGTTCTGCAATATTTAGCAGTAGCATACAAATGTAATGTAATGTTGTAATAAAGTTGTGTTTTACAGCTGCCAGTAACATTTTTTCACGTGGGTTCATTTTGTTGACAGTCGCTATAGAAAAGGATAATCCAGCACCGAATTGAACATCAGTGTTGTCATCTCAGAATTACGATAATTACGACATGGCATGAAAGCAGCATTATTACTATTAGAATGTATGGGAATAGTAGGGAATCAGTGGTGTACACCAGACTCAGACTTTACATATGATACTTTTCAAAATTAATGAGATCACATTGCATGGGCTTATGCAAGACAGGACACAAATCCAAATGAAGTACAAGATTTTGGGCAGGGTCAGAGTCTATACAGTATGCTCCACACATCACTTTCCTTAGTGTATGATTAAGTAACCAACCCAGTGATATAGTCCACATCTCCAGAGCTATATCTGAAGGTCGAAAAGTATTACTAAAACTATTATTTTCCCTTTGCTTCTTCCCATTTCCATGCATTTTCTGCTCCACCCTATTATATAAGTTTTGAATATTTTCCAGAGTCACTTTTTCCTGTAGGTCCAATAAAATATCTGTGGGAAACACCTACGATTAAAAATCCATATGAGGAATTGTCATATGCACATACACCAGCTCTGTTCCAAAACCTAGTCAGCTGCCTACTAAGCATATTAAGACATCATAGTTGTGCTCTCAATGCAAAGGGTGTTTCAAAATGTGGGCAGCAACTTTTTGCATGCCTCCTCCATGGTGAGGCAATCCCAGAATGCACTGCAATAAATTCAGTGAAAATAAATATTCATGTTGATGGAGAAGAGATAAATGGCAATTCAAAATAGATGTTTAATACTCAAAATAATTTACAAAAATAGTTAAATATACTTCAAAATGTACACAATGAAGAAATTATGTTTGTGTTACTTAACTGATTCAAGTGGAAGCGATTTACATGATTAAAATCAACACACTTTTTTCAGTGTATGTATTCAGTGTTTCATGCTTTTTATTACTTACTGCTTGAAGAGGACCAAACTGCTTATGTTGCTGCATGCAGAGCATTTTGAATTATAATGCTTCAATATAATTTGGATTGATTTGGCTTGTCGTGCCACATCACAAAAAGGCCATGCCACTGAAGCATAACTTCATTTCTAATTTCTGATTTTGTTTTTTAAATTATATATTTTGTTATGATATAGTTTGATAATAATGCAGCATCTACTTTCGGCCCACAACCCTTGATAATTTTTTATTTTTTTTTAATTCATGTAATGAAAGTTTTTTTTAATGGTTTTCATTTTAAAAAAATAAATAAATAATAATAACCCAGTATTTTTTAGCATGTAAGTGTTCTCCTACCAGACTGACCTAATTGTTCTCTCTCTCTTTCTCAACATCTATCTATTCTTTATCTCTCTGTAACTCTCTCTTTCCTTCTTGCTCTCATGAACACAGGGATTCGTCTCATCTGACACGTAGAGATTATCTAATACCATCAAAGAAAGCAGGAAGATAAAACGATAGTGTATTAAAACAAGTGGAGTCAAGACTGTGTGTGTATGTTGAAGGTAAAGAACCTCTGTATTTCCCGAGTAACCCGCACAGAGCCGTCTGTGCTTTCATCAACTCCAGGCATCATAAGGGTTTAACTTCCCAGTCTCTGCTCCTATTCCTGCCTTCCCTCCGTCTCTCCATCTTTTCCCACACTCACATGCTCTCTAGAGGCACTGGATGCTGCACCATGGCTTCAGGCAGTAAAATCACCATAGCATTACCAGCTTTTACCACACAATTTGAACACCCATCTTGTAAAAATATCTGTGCATCCCACATTGTTTGCATGTTTGTCAATCCGACCACACTGTATTGTAGGATACAGTATTCCTTGTAATATGCTCTATTGTTTTGGCAAACAGAAGGTCATGCATTCCATGCATACAGAAAATTTTCATACTGTATACAGTATGCATACAACTAATCACTGCTGAATCAATTAGCGTATAGTGTCATTGTGTATATATATATATATATACTATATATACACCAATATATACTATATAGCAAAAACTGCCTAATATATTATTTCATCACAAAGTGCAAACGACATTATTGCACAATTCTTTATACAAAGTTGGATGTAAAAGTATGTTCAACTTTATCCACATCCATATAGTATTTTTGCATAGGGCATTATCTTGATTGCTTGTATTGTTATGTAAAATAATTTGCTAAATGTGACTATAAAACATTAAGATGCAGCAGTTTTTCACACATACACACATAGATGAATAGTTCAGACAAATAGGTAGTCCAGCCATTGGCTGAGGTAGAAGCTGCATGTTGGGCCGCATATAGAAAGCTGGGCAATGATTTGAAATGTTAGCAGTGTCTCCAGAAAGTTCACAGAAAAAAAATATATATTTGGCAAGTTTGTTGCATGTACGCAGTCTGGTTGTATAACCTACCACAAAAAAAAGTAACAAACTTTAGTATAGTACCGTTCATAAAGCAGCGCCATTATAGAGCTTTAATAGTGTTATTATTCAGATAGCTACATGTAAACATTGATAGTTCTGTTACAGTTAAAGACAGCTCTCCAAAAACATACTCAACATAATGTAATATAATGCAATAATCGACAAGGTCAAAGAGAAAAGAAAAGCTTCTTTGAACAATATGGCTATGTGATATAATAAATCCATTCTAAGAGCTATAAAGAGGTAAAAATCAGGCCCGAAATGAAGCAGTTATACTCTATACTCAACAATAACAGAAGCTCTATCATATTACAGTCAAGCATACCGAATACACATCTGATTTAATTAGCAAAACAATCTGGTCCATACACCACACAAAAACAACTGAAATAAAATTTCGAAAACATAGCAATTGAAATAATTAAATATCATTTGCCAGGAGATGTTGAGTCACTATCATGTTTTTAATGCCAGAATGCTTTTTCCATCCCATGCTGATATTGGCCTTACTCATCGTTTAAAGAAGTGGACTAAGAACAACTGGGCTCTGCTCATCAGGAGAAGAAGAAAGAGCTGATTGTGCGTCATTTTGGAACGTCAAACAACAAAACACAAACAGTGAAATATTATAGCCATTATTACAATGCAGTTTCCCGTTACCTGTGAGTTGTATTGAACATTGTTTGCATTGGTGTTGTGTATCAACACACACAATACGTAACAGCTGTTTCAGATTGAAATCATGGCCAAAACAACCAAAACATACAAGAGTTATTTGAAACTAGGCAAAGTTTTACAGGTAAATACGATAGGTCTGAACTCACACACACACTTGACAGCAGTGAACAGGACACTGCATGTGAGAAGAGTGTATTGTACTATGACCTTGATTTAATTACCTACGAGTTTGCATTAGTTATCGTCCATAAAACTCTACAGAATAACATTTCGAGTTAATGGGAAAATACAATAAATAAAACCTCCACAGTACAAAATTGTATTTGGCTATATAATTATATACAAAGTCTTTGCAACAATAAGCAATTTTCAGTCTATCGTGTCTGTCTACATTCATACGAAGACAAGTTCTCACCTTCATATCGCCAATCTCGCTGAATTTGTCTTATTATTCAATACATTATTGTGTTTTGAGATATCTAAGCTGTTACAGCAACACTTTAGATTGAGAAACACTATTAACTAGTCACATATTAGCATGCGTATTACTAGAGTATTGCTGTTTATTAGTACTATTGCTTTTTATAAGCACATATTAATGCCTTATTCTGCAACAACTACTATACTTACTATCAAAAAGCAGCAAATTGGGAGTTTATTGAGGGAAAACTCTTAATAGTTAATAGTGAATATGTTCCCACAAGTGTTACCGCTGTTACTGTCTCAGTAGCCTTGGTTCTGGATCTATTTTTGCTAATGTGTTCTAAGCTACAAAGCAAATCATTCAGCTCAAAGATGAATCAGATATTTTGCTTAAAACATTGCCATGATTCTGGCTTCTATAGTAACAGCAACTTCTTGGATCTTCTGATTTAGGGAATTATAGTTCTTCACCGAGAATATGCCAATTACAATTGTTGTTGTCCAGGATGTAGCCAAATATTTAGGAGAGCCCGATGTAAATGCTTAAGAATCAATCAATAAAAAACTCAACACATTGTCATGGCAATTTGTAATGTGAATTGGTGGTGAATTTGTATGAATTTTACGATCTCATATGAAAATATGATCTGCTCACGCTCCACTGATGGTTAGATTTAGGGTGCGGTTAGGCGTGGATCTTCATGCTTTCTCTTTTTTCTCCTAAAAATCCCATGTTTCCATACAAATCACATTGTACAGATTCATACAGAATCACCACTTCGCCAAATGCTTATGTATTTTCTAATGAGATTGGAATGGAAAAACCTACATTGATTACCACTAATCTGAATATTGAAGGGCATGTGCCAAGGTTACCATCAATCAATCAATCAATCAATCAATCAATTTTAAATGAAAAATAAATGACAAAAACAGGTTAATTTTTTTTTTTTTTTTACAGTTATATATATATATATATATATATATATATATATATATATATATATATACATACATATATATATATATATATATATATATATATATATATATATATATATGCATTCATTTTTATGACATATGAAAATATAATTTATCCATCTTTAACCATTACTGTACCATACATACACCATAGAATTTAAAAAGACATTTAAAGTGTTTGAATAGTACACAGATTCAATAAATAAAGCATTTTTATTTTATTTTTTAGTTTTTATTTTATTTTATTTATTTATTTTTATTTATTTATTTTTATTTTATTTTTTTATTTATTTTATTTTATTTTTTATTTTTTGCCAGAATTATCATCATCATGTTTCTAAACATTTGCGATATACCCTGTCTGTCAAAAGCGACTGTGTTTCTCATGTATTTCAGCGTGCAGTGAAATGATGAGCGACTGACTGTTCGCTTCAAAACTAAAACACTAAGAACAACAACTAGGCTATCCGCATATTAAAGTAAGCTAATGAAATAATCTCAAAGTTATGATAAACAATAACTGTCAGAACCTACAGAGCTGCCTTCCAAGACTGCATTTATGAGCTGTATATGTCCCAGAATGATGTTTAGGTACAGCAGTTCAATAGGCTTTGAGACGCTGCCCATACCATTCAGCACTATCAAGACTGTTCGTGCAAAACAACTTACAAAGTTTAATCTCTAAATAAAACATCTCTGGCATGTGTGTTATCTTCAGCAGTTGTTTAGTGAAGGTGAGAGAGTAAATGATCTTGAATAAATACCTGAACCTGTTGACTCCGCCCCCGCTGCCGCTCACCGCCTCAACTCCTGCCGCGCAGTTTCATCAGCACGATGCTGCAGTAAAGTTCCCTGTCCGCTCCAGAAAACAGCAATAAGCGCGTCGTTAAGAGCCTTCAGATGTGTTTTTAGTCAAAGTTGAGTAAGAACCCCGTATGAGGCAGAGGCCATTGGAGAGTCATGTGTGCTGTGTGTCTCTATGTGTGTGTGTGAAACCCAACACGAGTGAATGAACCCGCCCCGTTTCCTCAAAGTCCCGTTAACTCTCTCATCTCCATCTTTGATAGTCTCTGTCACTGCCTTTGCTTCTGATATAACAACATAGCATAACTTTCAATAATTACATTAATAGACATTATTATATGCATTGGGGCATATCAATGTGCATTAAATGTTTGTTAATGTTTCTTCATGAATAGTCTATTCATATTTTATGTGCATTAGGCTAGTCCATATGTGAATTATTTTTTTTATTATTATAATTATTATAATTTTATCTTTAAAAAAACTGGCATTACAATAATAATAAAAAAAAATGTAAAGAAAGAGGAACTGTAGCTATAGCAGAGCTTGATGTTGTGGGTGCTGCATGTAGACAGTAGCCTACTTCAATAATATGTTTGTATGAATTGACACTGATGCTGATCGACAATGATGAATATATGAACTTCTTGCTGTAAGCAATATAACTTCAGTTTATATGGAAAATGCATTTTATTAGCATCTTGACTAGCCATAAATTTTGGCTCAACTAATGGCATGAGCTGTCATTTGTCTGTTTCGCCGACCAATAGCAGACAGGCGTTGTTCAGAAAAATAGTTTGAAAGCAGTCATTTTTATTTTTATTTTTTTTTTTTTTGCAATTGCATTTGGTAAATCGTTTGGTGCTGAAACTACACACGGAATCAAAGCTGACTCCATTTGCTTTTTATATACATAGATGTTCCCTAATTTATTGTGCAGGATTCATATACATATTATACATATTTTATAAAAAGATAGCTGCAGCTCACAGTGTAGAGCATGGCTCTAGCAATGGCAAGGTCATAGGTATAATTCACATTGAATGCAGCTGATAAAATTGTATACCTTGAATGCAATGTAAGTCAGTTTAGATAAACTGTCTGCCAAACATAAGATGTTATCTTCCTGTGCCTCGTAAATGATTTTCTTTAAAGCTGATGTCAAAATTTTCCCCACCAACCAGCAGGATCTATTCTTGTACAACACACATTTGATCATTCAGTAATTTTCTAATGGATAAAATGATGTACTCTGTTATTTTATTTTTTTTTTTTTTTCTTGATAAAAATCCTGTTTCAACTTGATCAAAATGGGTTTTGAACAGTGTTCCTTCTTGCCATATTTTTCCATGTGAAAGAAAAGACATTATCAATGGTGTGGAATAGCCTAAATACAAGAATACCAGGGCTGTCTTGGCAATAGTTTGGGCTTAAAACATAATATTACTTTAAAGAAATATCTAATTGACTAAAAAGGCTTTGTGGTGAAAATACTGGTTTGAATGTGCTTGCAAAGAAACAAAATAAGCTACCATTCCTTTGAAGTTACTGTCACCTTACATTGATTAATTGTTCTGTTGCATATTTGGCTTTAATGTGTAGTTTAGTCTAATCACTTTGACTCGCGCACTGACTGTAATGGAAACCACAGACGTAAAGGAAGTCAGGGATGTTATGTTCCAGATTTAACACATTGTAAATGAGCCCCTTTTCACACATTGTAAAGTGTCTTCCGCACAATGTTCAAAATAAGCTCTTAAAGAGTCCCATGCCTGCCTTAAAGGGGTCATGTGATGCGATTTCTTGTTTTCCTTTTCTTTAGTGTGTTATGTAGCTGTTTGTGCATGTATAAGATCTGCAGAGTTACAAAGCTCAAAGTTTCCCACAAAAGGATTTATTCTATCTAAAAGAGAAGGCTGATCCAGACCGGGCTAAAATGCCTCATTCAAACACGCCCCCACATGTCTACGTCACGATGTGGAAATATTTGCGTAATGCCACCCAAATGTGCACGCAAAGAAAGAAGGCGTGGTTTCAGTAACCGCAGTAGTGTTGATGCAGCCGTGTCAGGGAGACGCTGTGTGTTTCTATGCAAAAGCAAAAGCACTTTATTTGGCTTTCCGAAAGTAGATGCAATTAGGAATCATTGTTAAGATTTGTTTACAACAGAACAGCACAACCCAAATATTCGAATTTTTGCAGCGCATTTTATGGACGACAGTTTTTGTGAACCTAGGAGAGTACAAGGCTGGCTGTGCACAAAGACTATTTCTAAAAAAAAAAAAACAATAAAAAAAAATTCAAAAAAGGGTCAATTCCGACT
The DNA here is from genome assembly GCA_039654775.1 of Spinibarbus caldwelli. NCBI lineage: Eukaryota > Metazoa > Chordata > Actinopteri > Cypriniformes > Cyprinidae > Spinibarbus > Spinibarbus caldwelli. The sequence goes on from CM077257.1 coordinate 22,515,965, forward strand.
TTGCTATGACAATCTGGCGCTTCTGAATCAGCGACTGTAAGTATGTTTTGTTATTAGTTTAAGTATTTGCTATATTGACTGTTCAAATGCGGAGTTTTGCGCAGTGTAGAGTTACGTGCCGTGTGTGTGTGTGTGTGTGTGAGAGAGAGAGCGAGAGAGAGAGAGACAGAGTCACATCACAGTGGATTCAGCTGTCTTAACCGTGGCTTGTGTACTGCAAATACATACGAGCACCATCACTGTGTCTGTCACGCGACTCTGTTCCCCTCTCAGGCTTGAACTGATGGTAAAACTAAGGACATTATTAACTGTCTTTATATTTACTTTGAAAGCTGAAGCTCGCGATTATAGTAAGGGGCGTTACATTTCCAATGCACGCTTGTGGTGTTCGGCCAATCACAATGCACTGTGTCAGCTGGCCAATCAGAGCAGACTGCACTTGTCGAAAGGAGGGGCTTTGTAGAAAACGACGCATTTGAGAGAGGCGGGGCATAGAGGAACTACAATAAAGTACAGTATTTGAAAAATAATGTGTTTTTAATGTGTGAACATTAAAGCATGTCAACATATTCTGTTACACCAAATACACAAAATAATGATATTTAAAATAGCATCATACAGGTATGACCCCTTTAAGAAACACTCACACTGCTTGAATTTAAACAGTGGAGACAGACAAACTAAAATGCTGTTGCTTCAATGGACACAGTCAGGCCCACACAAAAATCAGGATGAAAACAATCTGCAGATTCCATCTGTGCATGGATATAATTCAGAAAAAAACAACAAAAAATACAACAACAACTTGGGAATCATAACAGTCGTCTTTGTAATTTCTTATTTCCCAGCTCAAATATGTTATTGCTTTATGAAATCCCAAGTTGTGGTACTTCATGTCAGCGTATGGGGGTAATTAATGTGGTACAGGAAGTGAATTCTGGTTTCTCCAGTTCTGGTTACCTGGTATGATCACAGCAGGTGTTTCTAAACACTCTTGTTAATATCATGTTGGATGGTTTCTTCCCCAGGCCTCTGCCCAGGCCTATTTTGGGAGTAACATTAGCCCACCCAATCAACATCCACACAGTGCCATTTCTGCTTCTCACAGCCAGAGATGTGACCCTCCCAAGAAAAACATTTTCGGTATCTTAGCTAACATGTTGGTGCCAAGTGGACAAATAAAGTATCAGTATCATGGATCATGGACAGTCTGAAATCAGAATGGTGCCCAGAAGAAACCCTGCCCACCTCACTGTCCTCTTCCTAGAATGGACAAACTCTCCAGACCCTTGAAGAGAAGACCACATAGCACTCTTAATCAGTCCATTCTGACAGATGTAAACTGAAATACATTGTTGCCAATCAGCATGACAGCCCCTGTCTGTGATGGCATTAGAAACCAGATAAACCAACAGATCACACTGTCTGATGTATTGCATGCAAAAGTGACAGAAACTACAAGCTCCAATTTAATTGGCTAGGTTAATGTTACTTTTGGGCATACGTTTTGAGTATGCTTGGAAACAAAATCATGTACAACAACAAGCGCATTCAAGAAAGAACTGAATCACTGGATTTGCCAGTTTGTCAGTTGTCAGGTTAGTTTCATTAAACCTTTCAAAGATACTTTTTTTTTTTTTTTTTGAGAATAGAAAGCTAATTAGATATTTACAAACAAAACTGCATCAGTACTCACTTACTCACTTACATTTCCAAAGTTGGAACAGACTATTTTCTGCTACATATCTTGTTTTTAAATGACACATGTTGGCCGTAATATGTTGTTTAGGCAGTTGTGGGTGGTTCTTAGCCAGAATATGCAGCAAAGTGGACCTAACTTTATGCCAATGGTCAAAGGTCTGGCTATATGAAAATAAGAAATATTTTGGATGGTCTGTACACAACTGTCAAAAATCCAACAAAGTATCAGAACTGTAAAACTGACAAAATGCTTCGATTCCACAGGCTCACTATTAATGTCCATTGCATTTTTTCCTCATACAATGAAAGTGAAGGGTAATGTCATTCTGCCCAATATCTCTTTTTTTGTGTTGCACACAAAAAAGAAAGTAAGTCATACAGGGTTGGACTGACATGTGGATAAGCAAGAAAGTAAGTCATACAGGGTTGGACTGACATGTGGATAAGCAAGCAAGTAAGTCATACAGGGTTGGACTGATATGTGGATAAGCAAGCAAATTACAGAATTTTAATATTGGGTGAATTATCTAACTAAACAAACCAAATTCTGCCCTCAAATGGACTTGAGTCAACATCAAAAGCTACATTGTTTGCATCCCCCTGACTCTTATGTTAGGGTGACCATGTGCCATTTTTCCCGGACGCATCCTGGCCAGGATTTCTAAATTGCCTAAAATATCTAGGATTTGGCTTTGTTTACGTGTGCAGACCGATCGATGTATGACATTGGTTCCTTATGTTTTCGAAACGGTTCCTTATGTTTTCGAAACGCTCTCGAGGTGCTTTGAATCAAAGCAATATAGAAATCCTGGCCAGGATGCGTCCGGGAAAAAATGGCACATATGGTCACCCTATTTTATGTATGATGTACTTATCGTCCTGCTTGTTGCTAACACACTAGCTTGTCTACAGACTAATGACACTAACCATAGGCACATATAAGACACTTTTTACACACACTTCCCTGCCTTATCTACTGAAACTACAGGCAGAGAGCCCAACACATGGACTGTCTTGTAAATATGTAATGTACCAAGATGTTACTTTCATAGGCGTCAATTACAATGTGGACAAAGGGAACATGTTGTCACCACTTCCGCAGCAAAGATGTTTCCAATAAGGATGAAGCATCCTCAGTTGAAAAGCGGTTTTTATTCTATTTTATTCTATTATAGTGAATTGTTATCTCATAATGTTTAATCATAATGTAATAACTACCTTCTGGTGCATGCACACAAATTTGTGCATGAAATCTGAGTACAAAAGTTTTCATAAACAAATAATGATTTGTCAATAGCATTTGTACTGAAATTTATTCTACATTTATGAAAAAGTGTTGGAACAACTAAAACCATACAGCAAAAATCCCATTTTCTGTGTGTGTGGCCTTATAAAATGAAGTTTTATACATAGATATTTAATTGTAAATATATTTCATCATATACTATACAGAACACAAGGTACAAGAGTGAAGGTGTGATCACGTTAGTCAAATTTTGCAAACAAAAAAGGTCCATTGTCTATATTGTAGCGGAGTGTGACCAAGAGAAATGGAGAAACATTTCCTTTGCTAAAACTATAGATAGGCTATGTGTATGTATAAAAGGTTTAAACTGGTTAGGAGGATGGCACACAGGAATTCTGCTACATGTGTGGCAAGACTGCGCTTTTAGCGCACTATAGCATATGTTTGCAGAGAGTGACGAAAGGCTGTAAAGAAAAGTTTGTGCAGAAAACCATATGGAGATTGTGTTGCCGTTTTTAAATTACTTACCCCAGTCATGTGGTCGCTTGTTTAGAATGCTTAAAACAATGTTAAGGACAAACACAAAAGGCTTTTTTGTGTGTGGATCATTAACAGTGCTCATGTTAATGACCCATGTTGACAACTTATATAAGCTAATCTGTTATTACTCATGCATAAAAAATACACGGTACATGCATAATACTGAGCTAACAACAGTCTAACATAAACATTAAGCAAAAGTGAGTCATCCAAAACTTCAGAAGTGCACGTTGGATGATTTTTGTCTTTTATGACTGGTCCCACAATGTTCTAGAATGTTCCAAAAAGCACTAGAATATTACTGAATATTAGAGAATGTTATAGACATTTCTAGAATGTTCCCATCTTTGCAAAATCAAAATATATATTTTTTAAAAGTTTGCAAAATTAATACAAAAACGTATCTGTACTAAACCAATGTTTCATAATTAATGATAGAAGTTCTAACATTTACATGACCTAAATATTTACCAAAATACTGATGCTACGTACAAATAAATGCCAAGTTCTGTCATGAAACTCTAGATGGTGCAGGCTGATGGATCCTTAATGCAAACTGATGATATTCACAGCGTTAACTACACAGCACAAGCTGATTGGTTCATGTTGCATCTGCAGCCAATGAGCTTGCTCCTCTACATTTAAATGGATGTTAGCATTCACTAGAGCAGTTCACAGCACTCTTTCGGAGTTCCTCTGAAACACTCCAGCTTCCCCAGCTCCACCTGTATAGATCTGCTATGGGTTATTATGTATGCTATTCGTGCAGCAGTAGTATGTCTTAAATACTCACAACAGCGTATTGGCGTATGTATTGGCAGTAGCAAGTTCCTGTACTTGCTTTCCACCTGCAACAGCAGCATTAAACAACAGCAGCAGCAATTCAGCAGCGTAGCAGATCTATTCCACCAAGACCAAACATATTAACATTGTCATATCCAATACCATTCTAAAATCTTTCCAGAGTTGTTATGACAGAAATAACAATACAATAATAGGTAACACTTTAGAATACTGTTCCATCATTAATGACTAACTACACAAGAACACATGAGTAACGCAATATTAGCACTCTAGTAACTACTAGTATCTAACAAGGAACTCTGATTAAAGAATTAGTAAGTAATAGTGCTTATTCGAATGTGGTAGTTCACTATTAGCTAATCATTTTTTCATACCTCCCCAAGAACTACTGCACACAGGTTCGTAATTAATATGAATAATGCACAATGTATAGTTAATTCTAAAGTGATGGTCATGGTAACCCACTAGTGACTCAAGTATTACCAAATTCTTCAGAAGGAATTACTAATTATTTGGATCAGTATTCTAAAGTGAAGATCATGATAACTCCCTAGTAATTACTGAAGTCATTGTAAACTTTTGAGGTTTTTGTAAGGTTCTGGTTAATAATTCATTTGGCTAGATTTGGTAACACTTAAATCATTACTAGTGGGTTACCGTGATCTTCACTTTAGAATAAATAATTAGTAATTTCTTCAGAAGGATGTAGTAACACTTGAGTCATTACTATCCAAAACCTTAGATATATCTAAAAAAAAAACTTATAATGACGTCAGCCAATATTAGGGAGTTGTCATGCTTTTCACTTTAGAATACTGATCCAAGTAATTAGTAGTTCATTTAGAAGGATTTGGTAATACTTGAGTCATTAGTGGGTTACATGATATTCACTTTTTATAATTAATTATACATTATGCATAATTCATATTAATTATGAACTTGTATTCAGTAGTTCTTAGTAGTTCACCAGGATATAAGAAAAAAGTAGCTATTGATTAGCTAATAGTGAACTACCAGTTTCAATTGAGTGCTGTTACTTACTAAATCATTAATCAGTTTCTTTTTAGTCGATAGTAGTTACTAGAATGTTAATAGTGCATTAGTCATTTGTTCCTGTATAGTTATTCATTAACTACAGAACAGTATTCTAAAGTATTACCAATAATAATTAGCTCCACAGAATTACAAAAGAACCATAAAAAAGTTTAAGTGAATCTAATTTTTGTTACATTGTGTAATTAGTGAATGAGTCCTTATGTACTCTTATGCACTCAACCTATCCTTCCCAGCCATTCTAGTGAAATTGCAAAACAAACTGCAAACATATGTGTTCCAAATCTAACTAGAATCCAACATTGTGTGTTAATTTGACTTAATATGCACAAGCTTTTGCCATGTTGTCATCACAACCTGCACATCTAGCACGCATCTTAACTAGTTCTGGCGCCACTGCATCTCCTAAACACTTTTAATGCAAGATGATAATCATTGTGTGTATTTGTATAATGTCTTTCCAATGAGCTATAAACGGGACAAATAATGTATGAATCAGGCTGGAGTGGTGCTCCACCTTTGTGTATTCCATTTGATTCAGAGCTGAAAGTGGTTGAACGTACAGCACAGATCTTTATCAGAGCAAAGTCTGGAGGTGGTTACAGAGGCGAGCCATAGGATACCAGACAGACTCATAATATCTTTGAGATAACACACTGTTCACATACAATCCACACACATATATGCACACCACAGATTTCTTTATCAGTCTCCTATATCTCCCACCACCCACCTGTGCGGAGGAGAAACCATTATGTAGTTTCAGTTTTAGCTTTCCGTTCTCCTCCTCCGCCCATCAACCCCTGTAACAGCCGAGTCTTTCGCGGGATCTTGTCCATCTGAAAACATGTGGTAAGCCTTGTGGAATGTTTTAAATGGCTCCCAGATGTAAGTGTTAGACAGCTTTAACCCTTTCCCAACACCCTCCCAGGAGAACGACAAATTCGGCAGAAAGAATCGCCACAACCGCTCTAGATGCTAATTAGCCTTTACGCTGCTGTAAAAGCATCACATCACGTGCCTGGGTATGATGCTTCTACACATCAGTGTCTGGCTTGTTTTATGCGGCCCGTGATAAAAGTATTTTGCTTTTATGTGTGTTTGTGCTACTAAGTAGTTTGTAAATTGAGGCAGTAAAGAGCTACTCTACATCTCCAGGCGCTGACACTGGGATGCTAAGAGCTGACTGATGACAGAGGCTTATCCACAATCCTTTTCCACATCAGCGATCTCCATTGTGCTCCCTTTTTGTGTTTCCTTTTATGAACCATCTTTCTAACACTGTGCATGTCTTAAAACTTATAGATAGACCCACAGAGAAACTGCATGCACAGATTTCATCAGTATTGGAACATCTGTCACAAATCATTTTAGTTTCTTCACCAGTGTCAGGGAAGCTACTTTGAAACTGTAGTTCACCAAACTACTGGAGCTACAAGGCCTGCTGGAAAAAAAGATAGAAAAAAAGAGGAAAAACCAGTCTATTTTGGTTGGCTGGTCTTAGCTGGTTTAGGCAGGTAAAGCTGGTCTGACAGCCTGACCAAGCTGGTTTTCAGCTGGTTTTAGTAAAATGAAACATTCATGGACAAATTGTTTATAATAACACCTATAACAGGCATTTAGAAAATTAATGGGGTGAATTTAAATTTCATGCTGAATTTAAGTTACTAATGTCACTACTACGTTCAATGTGATCGTTGGTATGTGTGAAATGTTTAGTCTAGGTGCTTTGCTATGCAGCTGATCTCTTGTGCAAAGCTTTGGAATGGACTTCCAGATCTTCACGTGACTTCTACCACTGCTGTGGTACCTTTACTGTGTATCTGTCACTTTCCCATTAATGGATTAAACTGTATCCTGGTCTAAACCACAGGTCTAGAAACAAGCATTGAATGATCTGAGACGTTATCATTTGACATAAGACATCTTTGTTTAGACATCATCTTGAGTGAAGAGAGAATTGTCTACTCAGAGCATTAGTTGTGTTCAAAGCATAGTGAGCTGCCTTGATATCTACATATAAAGCATCTACAGAAACTGAAATGGATGGAAATGGAAGGTTATGATGGTGTAATACAAGTGCTTGCATTGTAAGTGCAATGCTATACCATGTGAGCTATCAAGCAAGTTTACTACATCAGAAAATCCATACATATTGAGCTGGTTATCTGTTGCAGATGTCAGAAAGTATAATCGTTTGCAAATCATGTACTATGGTCATTGTGTTTTAAGGTCATAGTATTGTGCAAGGAACTGTGGGAAAATGAATTGATAGCTTTCCCTGTTATCATATCAGAAATCAAATTTGTTGATCTTTTACTGCCTCTAGTGTTCATTTCAACTGGAAACTGCAGTGAATTGTATTTATAGGTACATGTTTGGAGTCTTGCAAAAGTGTGGGTAGATTTTATTTAATGAGATGTTGTCATAATCAACATTAAGCAACATCTTGTTTTTCTTCTCACTCCTCATGGCAATGCATTCTGGGATGGCCTTATCTGTTCAAATAGGTTATCTGTAAATACACGTAAGCTTAGCTTTGGTCTTTTCTTGTAACAACTACCTTCATATTGGGAGCAAGCCAACAATGCCTTAAAGTGATGCATAGATTAACTGGATTTGGAACAGAACTATTGTTTCTGGTGCACATTATAAACATATAAAAAAGCTTGCAGTATTTCTTGTTTGAAGTATGAAAGAGCCCTACTGTACTGCTAGAACACTAAACATGCCGAACTGTTATTGCAGACAGTGAATCATACAGAGTAATTTATATATGTCAGATGCAGTGACAATCAGACCAGAGGCTGATTACAAGGGTCTCTTTCTGTATTTTTCTCCTGATAGATTCTTGCCCCCTAATATCTGTCCTGGGTTTTGCAATTGATTTATTGATTTCTTGGATTATTCATCAATTTCTAAAATGATTACTGAGTTTCACATTTGGGCATCCATACACTGGACATTGAATTTAAATTAAAATTACAGGAAGATGAATTGAACTAACTGCTTTAGATTGACACCAAGTTTAATTTCAAAATTCAATTCAAATTCCAAAAATTCTCAGGGTTTTTTTTTTTGTATATGTCTGGTGGCAAAATATCAGTGCTTCAGTCTTTCTTAGAACTGAGAATTAAATTCGTGGAGTCATGCTGTCTGTTTTGAAAAGAATCAGGTCAGATGAGCGTTGAGGTTTTGTAATGATTTTCGGCCATGTGGTAAAAGATTTGAGTGCTGAGAAAGAGGGGGCCTGGAGAGGTTGAGGGAGGTAAACTAATAGCGTCACTGCTCTGGGGGTGGAGACATGGAGCTGATAGATATCCTGCAAGCAACAAACTCAAGTGACCCCATTCTCAGCTCACTCTCGTTCTCTCTTGTCTTGGCTCAGTGTTTTGTGAAGCAGTTGTCCAGCACACTAGTAGTCATGCCAGCCAGGCTGCTTTCTGGACTGAGGCTTTTTATTAGGAGACGTAATCAATTAGTGTTACTGACTCCAGGAAAATCACACATGTAAGCAGAGTAAAAATTCAAAGGGTCCCTGTGCAGTGTGCACTTCTCACTGCTCCCTACACTCAGCAGGCATTTCTCATAATAATACAAAGAAATATATATTACATACATATTACATAGGTAGATATAGGTAGTATGTACATACATACATAATTTATTTTAAACAAACAAACAAAAAAAAAAAGATTGAAAGAGATAAATGCTTCAAACTGAATATATACTTTAAACTTTCAAAATATACTGTAATACAATATGTAATTTAGTAGTACCTGTCAAAAGTTTAATCAAAAATACAGTAAAAACAGCCATATTGTGAAATATTATTACAACTAAAAAGACCTGTTTTCTTTTTAAATATATTTTAAAATGTAATTTATTTCTGTAATGACAAAGCTGAATTACTGCTACTTCTTCAGTCAGTAAGTGATTTTTAAAGGAAATTTTAATATATATATATATATATATATATATATATATATATATATATATATATATATATATATATATATATATATATATATATATATATATGTTTATTCAGCAAGAAAGCATTAAATTGATTAAAAGTGACAGTAAAGACATTTATTATGTTACAAAAGATTTCTGTTTCAAATAAATGCTCTTTTTAATTAATCAGAGAAACCTGAAAAAAAAATAAAAAATTATAATGGTTTCCACAAAAATATTAAGCAGCACAACTGTTTTCAACATTGATAATATTATTAATAATTGAGTAACAATAATATTTGATAATAATTGGGCATTAAATCAAAATATGTGGATGGGTATAACAATATAGAATGCCAAGAAAGATTAGAGCTTGGGCCTTTTTTCTCTCTTGAACACACACCTTCCTCAGATCCATCCCTGGACTGTCCGTTAGCCCATAAAGAAGTGCAGAGCTCCTTTATAAGCAGCGTTAAACAGCTGGTGGTCTCATATCACAGAGAGGAGAGCAGTGAAACATAGCCTCTTGCTGGGAGAGACTGTCTATTCACATGTTGCAGAGACTGCAGACAGAAAACAGCACAATAGTGAGTGTGGACAGAAGCATTGGGGCGCTCAGCCAAGAGGAAGAAACACTGACCTGTGCAACCTGTTTCTACTCTAACGGGTCCAATTCTTCTGTATTAGGATGTAAACAGCAAAAGACAGATATACTCGTACTCTTAAGCTTCAGTAACGGAGAAGCTTGTGGCTCTGGTCTCTTTATCAGTGTAAATATTGATGTGTACTACACTGGCATCCACACCAATGCAAAATAATTTCTGAAAGTCATTAAGTCAATAAGTTCTGAAAGTTATTCAAACAATATTGTTCCTCCTTGCTGTTATTGCTATAGTTACATGGAATCATACACAGTAATTATAATTATACACATAAAAAAACAACACTGGAAAAAAAATGTCATAAAATATTTTTCACTCAGAAACTGACAGTAAATTTCAGAAATAATTACAAATAAACAGCAAGTAACACATTGAATTAAATATGAAATTTGGACTGAAATAGTTTTTTCTAGTAAAACTTGTAAGAATTTTTGCAAGTTAATTAAACACCTATAAAACTAAGTTAATCTACCGTGTTCATGCCAGTAAATGAATCAAAAGCTGCAAGTAAATCTATCATTTTACTAAAAAGGATGTAAAGTAAATCTAACTTGACTTTTACAGAAATTAATTAGAAGCTATAAGTAAATATAATTTGTTATAATGTAATGTAAAAAGATATAAATATAATAATTCATTAAATATAATGTAAAATTAATTCATGTAAAATGCAATTCGCTAATTTTATGTAAAATATATTAAAAGCTACACTCTACACCAATTTTTTGATATCTTTTTACAAGTGGGTGCAGGACCTAGTTAATTTATGTAAGTGAGGATAGCAAAATAAACTGTGATATATTATACCCAAAAATTCTTCATACACAGGCCTGTAGCCAACTATGAGGTCGCCGAGGTCCGGACCTCGGTAAATTTCTCATGTTCATTCATTCATTCGTGTTCGTTTTTGGACTTGTCTTTTCGACTTAATTTGACACTTTAGAAAGTTGATAAAGTAGGTTGCAGTTTAGGGTCAGCGCTATCTTTATATTATCTTATTTGCAAAAGATTTTAAATAATTTCGGTTCATTTTTATTTATTTTTCGGTTTTTGTTTGTTTCAGTAGCAATATCTGGCAACACTGCATCGCCGGCACTTAAACTGACAGTAATCAAAAAAGCTCATGGACAAGTTATTGCTGATAGGATAGCACATTCGGTCAGAAACGTTATCAACGTTGTCAAAACAGTAGCATTTGACACTAGTACACAGTTCTGTAGAACAAGTAGGTTCCACAATGAAATGAAATACGCAGACACTAGCTATGTAAATCTTTGCTATGTCATTCAGTAGTTAAATTAGTTAAATTAATTTAAATTAGATGTTAAACTTATCATCTATACAGCAACGGTTATTAATAAAAACTGTAACAGTAATATGTATTGTTGCATGAAAAATAAACAGCTGATAAAATCATCCACCCCTAACTATAGTAAAGTTACTAACTACACTCAGATATTGTAGTGTCATCAGTTACTTCTACTATTGTTGAAGTTACTTGTATATCATAAATCTGATCATTTGAAAAAGTAAATTTATGTTTATGTTTTACAATAAAATGTTTTTGTTCTCATGTGTATGATTACAAAAAGCACATACTGAACTTTAAATCAAACTTAAATAACATAAAGAGGCCTTTAATACGTTTTGAAAGTGTCCCAGCCTGTGTGCAGACGTTACTGTGAGCTATAAAGGTCGTGGTACCATCACATCTCCCAAAGTGTGAGGATAACATGGGTGACTTCTCATGTACTGTGAAACTGTGAAAGATTTTATTGAAGCCTGCAAATTCTCCAATCCGAGGTGTTGTAAAAGCTCTCTGAAACAGCGGGTAAATGATTAGCTGGCTCTCAGTGTTGACATTGTATCTGTCCTTCCTCAAAAGTGTTAAAATGAGTGAAAGAGAAGCTGGTTAGTGCCACCCTACAGAGATAATCTGCATGCTGTCTAGCGTTTACATACTCAGATAACAAAAATATGTATGTTTAATGTATTTTTCCTGGTTATGCAAACATCAAGACAACATTAAATTTGATCCTTTTTAACATAAAAAAAGAGTGACTAGAGTGACTGTCTATCCTCACACTTTCTCTTTTGTTCTTGTGTTTCCCCTTCATAATATCTGTCTTTATTTCTCTCTCCCTCCCTCTGGGATATTTTGGAGAGTCTGTTCTTTAGTGTGGTTGCCCTCCAAGGGCAATGGTGTGTATATGTGTGTGTGTGTGTAATCAGACAGCCTAGGGAGTTAAGACACATTAATGATGTCTCTGCAGGAGGCAATGATGTGCAGCAACAGCGGCAAGACAAAATCACTAATCAATCTCAACAAATCTAATTAACTATTAATTAACCTCCAGGGTCCCAGAGGCCTGCAGGAGGGCAAGAAGAAAGAGTTGAGCAGGACGCAGAGGGAAAGATGAGTCACTACACAGAGATAGATAGGAGAGAACTTTTGTGAGATAAATGCTTTGGAAATGCCAAAAATATTTTCTGTAAAAGCCTACTGTATCATGTTTGATATGCAAATTTCTAAAGCCTCTAAATTATCAACATGATCAAAACTTTGCTAAAAATAACATTTATATTGTTAGTAATATTTCAAGACAAACACTTACTGAACTGAAGCAACTTAAGTTTACTTGATTATTCATACGTTCATTCATTCATTTTTTTTATCTATCTATCTATCTATCTATCTATCTATCTATCTATCTATCTATCTATCTATCTATCTATCTATCTATCTATCTATCTGTCTGTCTGTCTGTCTAAATGCTAAAATAAATACCAGAAATAATAAATGTTAGCAACTGCACCAAATTGCATATTTATGCTCTATATTCTCTTATATTATATATGAGCCATAAATGTCTAATGCATCAAATATGATAATCACAAAAAAATGCATGTTTTTTTTATAGATTTAAAAAAAAAAATTATGTTGTCTTAATAAACTGTTCAATTTTATTGATTTTTTAAATTTTTTCATTAATTATTTATTTATTTATTTATTGGTGAGGCTTCACAGGGTTAAAATGGAAATGCAAAGAATTTAAACTCTTTCTTTCTTTCGTTCTTTCTTTCTTTAAGTAATATTACATAATTATTTAAATGAATTCATGTCCTTAACAACAACACACAGATGTTTAATTAAATTAAAATTGAATATCATGTACCCATTTGTTTACTACTGTCCTTATTTTATGTGTGCAATCCAAAAAATAATTTTTTCAACAGCTTAACTTTTAGTTGGACATGTACAGACATCAATATAGTGGATATTCCAAATAATTTGTTTCCATGACACATAAAATACCAACCTATGCCACATTGCCATATGAAGATGACTATATTACCATCCACACAAGCTTTAACATTATATTTATTCTAGGTGCATGCTGCAGTTTTGTCATCTGCCACTTTAAATGCTTGTGCTCTTTAAAGTTGGGTGGATTCTGACTGGTCATCAACGTATATATATATAGTTAATCAGTAACACCCAAATTGGCCTAAAAACAATTAAGATTTTTTAAACTCTTTTAAACCTACAGAGGTTGTCTTTACAAAATTTACTTTATTAGTTATAAATAACTATTCCTGACTTGTGCTGCAATACATCTCAAGTTTATACAGTAGGCTATAGAAAATAATACAGTACACAGAAGCGTCTTCTCACAGTCTGATTGGCAAAAGTTTGACTTTGTTGCAATACTATAGCAGTAGGATCATAGTCACACAGTGGAAGTCTGGTTTTGGGTTTTGAAGTGCTAATTCATTATAAAAACAACGGTTGGATGGTGAGAGGCAGCAACACATATGGTGAAAAAATAAAGAATACTGTGGAAAAACTTGAAAAAAAAAAATAAAAAATCAACCACAGGAAGGCTGGATGAGGCCCAGAATTGTTAAACACAAACACATATACACAAACAGGCACATGCAACCTCTCTTTGTACACCAATAAATGGTCTTCGTAAACTACAATTAAAACCCTGGGCACTAATTTAGAGGAAATGGCGGCCTGTAAAAAAAGAAATATGAGAGAGAACCAAAGCAGAGGAATAGAGCACAACAGTTACATTTCAGACTGAACAATCCTATTTACAACTCCACACAAACTGATTTTAACAACCTGCATTAACTTTTTAATACAAATCTGCCATAACCTTAGAAGTTGTTAAGCAGTGATATTCATCACATGACTTTCTTTGCTCATTGTCCATATTTATGACTATCAGTGGGGCAGTAAATACAAAATCATGTGAGCAGAGATAACTGGATTTGATCCATATTAGGTCTCAGAAAACTTTTTTACAAATCACACGTTAGCACATACCCTATTAAATTTAACATTCAAGGACATTCGTACACATTTAATCCACAATTCATCTCAGTATACTGTAAAGAAGCTCTATAAAGACAACAGTAAACAGTCATTATTCATTTGAAATCAGTTCATTGTTGTCATTTCGGTTTAATAACTGTATGAAATCCATCAATTATGAATGGAGTTAAAAAGCCGCTCTGGAGAAAACAGTAATGTCATCACCCAGCTCAGTTCAGTTTCCTTATCCAATAGTCAAGTCAATAATACTGCCAAATATCAAGTTACCTTAACTAAGCAAGGTAAAAGTTGACAGTGGCAACTGTTTTCAAAATTGGTAATGGCAAGAAATGTTTCTCGAGCACCAAATCGGCATATCAGAATGATATCTGAAGGATCATGTGACATTGAATACTGGAGTAATGGTCGCCAAAAATTTAGCTTTGCAATCACATTACATTTTAATATATATCTTTCCCAATCTTTTGGCCACCATTGTATATGAATTATATAAATTTCCATGAATGGTAGTAGATTTGGTATGGTCTGTACTGAAATATGCTCCTGCAAAAGAATATAGTACTTCCCAGTGAAGTACTACACTAATCTGTAGTAGTAGCAATTAAATTTTTTTTTTTTTTTTTTTGTAATATTGTGCAATAACAGGGTCATGGACAAAATGTCATGGCTAGGTAATCAAAATCACTAAAATTAAATATTAATTCAGCAGATTGTCAAAATTATGTTGTGTGATTGCAATCGGCAATCGGAGTTTTAAGGGGTGACATTTGATGCATTTAACCTACTGTTTAACCTGCTAGATTAATTTTATGTTAGATAACAGTTTAATATATTCAATAGTTCTAAAAATAAATAAATAAACAAATTCAATCATGCTTCTCAAAATTAATAACACTAAAGAGTACCATATTCATGGAAAGAAACACCTTTTGGGTGCATCCTTTGAGCAACCATTTAGGGAGGCTAGACAAATGCTGATCCTTCCCAGCCAGAAGATCAAAATGAAATCAATGTTGATTAACGCAATAGGCTGTTGATTACGTCTGCATGTCAAATTGTGCATGAAGGCTTCCAGAAAAGGCCCTGGAGGCTTCAAACCTCCTAACTCAAGTTCACGGGCAGTAATAACTAACTACATAGCTGATGAAACTCACAGCAAGTGCTAGAAGGAATCCTGCTGTCTCTCAGAACTTGAGAATGCTTTCAATTTCTCAGCAATGATTCTCTCGTTGCTTAAATACAAGTCTTAAATGCACCAAAAAAGAAAGATTTTGTCTTTGCACTTGTATCTCAGGTTCTTTTATTTAATAGTGAAGATTGATCAATTGTCAGTTGAGTCGACTGTATAGGTCTTATTTTAAAAGTTTTAAGTCATCATGTCATGTTAAATTTATTTGTATAAGTGTTTTCAGAATACGCATTGTTTCATGTTGATAATATCTTAATATCTTCATGCTTTATAGACATATTTTAATATAATTTAACATTTTTGTACCTGTAATGAGATTTGGTATATATTATATATTTGGTATATAGCAAATATCTCTTTATGTGAGTGTATTGAATGGATGCAGGTAAAATTGAATGTGCTACATATACAACTTTTAATATATTGCTGGGCAATAATACATTGTGTAACAATATAAACAATAAAGCAGTTGATTTACTATCATGTTGATATGCATCTATCACTTCAAGAGGCCTTACAACACTTAATGGTTTTAATAAAAACCTATCCTTTTCTACATAGTGATAGTAACCTCAGATAAACTTTAGGAAATAAAAGTCAGCACTGTTAAAACACAGTGACCTTGTTTGGTGGTTTAGCACTTCAAACAGAAAACAGAAAGAGTGGATGAGGTGAAAGAGAAAGGGAGGTGTGCTTTTACAAGCACCGTTGAACATTCATGTTTGCTCTGAAGGTGTTAGAATAACACCAGTGCTGTGCAACTTTGTGGTTTTGGTGTTTTGAATCATGGGTTATTTCTTTAGTATCGGTGGTGAGTGCCACTCCCTACATTTACAACAAATACCTTCGCAATCAAACTCAACTAGAGGTTATTTTCCTGTAAATCTGTCAGTGCTTCCTGTTGCGCTGTGTATTGCTGTCCAGTGTTGATTTAGATTTATACTAAATAGTACTGTTATACTATATTACTTTTGTAGTTTTTATTAGTATTTTTTGTTTATTTAATATTTTGAATTTCTAAATAATTATTATTATTTCATTTCATTTTAGTTAAAGCAATTTTGTTGTGTGTGTGTGTGTGTGTGTGTGTGTGTTTTTCTTTTCTTTTATATTATTATTTTTAATATGTCTATATAGCTTTTTATTTCAGTTATTTTATTTAGTTTGGTACATCAACTCAAAATTCTACGACAGGTTGCAGACAAACAAATAGAAACTAATTTTGGTGGTCTACAGTTTGGTTAGAGTTATGTGGTCATGGTTTCAAATCACTTAACCCACAACAACGTTTGGTGGGACACCACACGCCCTTACTGAGGCGGTGACCTTTTTTTAAACTCATTTACTCTTGTCACTCAGCAAATTCAGTTTGCCTTGAAACTAACTAATAATGTTTACTAAACATTAAACAACGCCATTATTTATAATTGAACACTACTAATAATTGATGGTAATTGAGAACAACTCAGCATATTAGAATGATTTATGAAGGATCATGTGACACTGAAGAAGACTGAAGTAATAGCTGCTGAAAATATAACTTTTGCCATCCTGGGATAAATTACTTTTTTAGCTTTGTAACATGGCGTGTTATCCTGCTGGAAGCACCCATCACAAGATGGCTATACTGTGGTCATAATAGAATGGACATGGTCAGCAACAATCCTCAGGTAGGCTGTGCCATTTAAAAAAGACTCAGTTGGTACTAAAGAACATAAAGTGTGCCACGAAAATATCCTCTACACCATTACACCAGAAGCAGCCTGAACTGTCGATACAAGGCAGGAGGGTTCCATGCTTTCATGTTATTCATGTCCAATTCTGACCCTACCATCCGAAAGTCACTGCAGAAATCGAAACTCATCAGACCAGGCAACCTTTTTCCAATCTTCTATTTTCCCATTTTGATGAGTCCGTGTGAACTGTAGCCTCAGTTGTGTTTTCTTGGCTGACAAGGGTGGCACCCAGTGTGGTCTTCTCCTTCTGTAGCCCATCTGCTTCAAGGTTTGGCATCTTGTGAGTTCAGAGATGCTCTGCTGCATACCTCGGTTGTAATGAGTGGTTATTTGAGATACGGTTGCTTTTCGATTAACTTGAACAGGTCTGGCCATTCTCCTCTGACTTCTGGCATCAACAAGACATTTTCGCCCACAGAACTGCCACTCACTGGATAGTTTGTATTTTTTCAACCATTCTCCATAAACCCTAGAGATTGTTGTGCGTGAAAATCCCAATAGATCAGCAGTTTCTGAAATACTCAGCCCATTTGGCACCAACACCAGCCACTTTCAAAGTCACTTAAATTGCCTTTCTTCCCTATTCTGATGCTTGGTTTGAACTTCAGTTGTTTATCTTGACCATGTCTCATTCCTTAAATACATTGAGTTACTGCCATATTATTGGTTAATTAAATATTTTCATTCAGCAGTTCAGGTGTACCTAATAAAGTGGCCAGTGAGTGTATATAATGAAGCCTATTTGTAAAACCATTAAGAATTTTGCTATCATGAGAACTAAGTAGACTTTCCTTCCAAAATATCATTATGTTTTACACTAGAGGTCTTGATCTTGCCTTAAAAATCATACAACGTCGATTTTGACAACCTGCTAAAAAAATTAATGTACTTACGTTTTTTTCTTACTTTTTATTTTTCTGTAATGTGGACATGGCAGTAAACTGAATGCCCTTCACACATGAGATCACAGATTAGTATCTAGTAGAGCTGGAATCTGAACACACTCTCCGGATTAAAGCAAAAGCAGGTATGACCCTGGCACTACAGTGGAGTGGCACATGGAATGGCATGGATGTTGGCACAGAGGTAACACAAGCAGATACAGTGAGGACGGGGGAGGCTCCTGGCCTCAGGAGTGACACCTGTACGAGCATGACTGAGGGTGAGATTGAGACATGGGAAGGGTGCTGGGTACATGAGCTGGCACTGTGAGTGCGGGCAGCGCTGGTCTGCCTGAAGAGATAATCCCTCCATAAAGTCACTTTTCAGGAACTCGGGAGCTTGACAGATGGCACAGGCCAAGCCAAGTGAATATGAATGTGTATGCATGTGTATTATTATCATTATTTTTTTTAAATTGTGGTTTCAAGTCAGAATCATGGCAAAGGTCCTACTAAAAATGTATAAGGGTTAACAGGTATACATTACTACAGGGTTACAAATGGGGGTTTGCAAGGGAATTGCAGGGAGTTCATGAGATGATGAAAAGCTAATAACTAAAACCAGTGTAAAATTAAATAAATGTGGCTACACAGTTAATCAAAGTAAAACTGAAATCATGGTATAGCTTAGTGCAGTTATCAAATCAAAGGCTGCGTGTTTCAGATTGAAGAGCAGCACTGCGTTTATTTACACGTGGTTTACAGAATTTTCAGCATCTCAGCACCTCGGTTCACAGTAAATGCTGCTTTTTCTATGTATATGCAGTGAGTTCATTGTGCATTTTGGGAAGAGTGTGCACTAGGTTTGCTTTATTTACATGTTTGCATAATTTCCAACATTTATGTGGATAAAAGTTTTCAGCATTTCATCAGTATTCAGACAAAATAAGCTTGAGGATTTGTATATTTCAAAGTGAAGTATTTAAGAATATTAGCATTGTTAATGTAAAATAAAATAATTATTATAATTATTAAATATTAATTTAAGCCTAGTTTTCAACAGTTTCTGGGCTAAAACATCTTTAAATGTTTGCATTTGGTTAAACTAGAGACTGTTCACACAATATGCTTCGTGATATTTTATTGATTGTTTTTCTGTGGTAAAGAGATAGTTCAACCAAAAATAATTCAGACATTATTTACAAACTCTCATGTCGATCCAAATGACTTCTTTTGTCAAACATGACTGCGTTGTGGGGAAACAAGCTTCTACAACCCGAATTCCGGAAATGTTGGGATGTTTTTTAAATTTGAATAAAATGAAAACTAAAAGACTTTCAAATCACATGAGCCAATATTTTATTCACAATAGAACATAGATAACATAACAAATGTTTAAACTGAGAAATTTTACAATTTTATGCACGTAAAATTGTATTTTTATAACTTTGACGTATTTTTCGTTTAATGATGTGCCAAATGTTCTCTATAGGTGAAAGCTCCGGACTGCAGGCAGGCCAATTCAGCACCCAGACTCTTCTACTACTCTTCTACTCTTCTAGACTCTTCTGCTTCCTTTTTGCATGATAGAGCTTTAATTGGCATCTGCAGATGGCACGGCGGATTGTGTTTACCGACAGTGGTTTCTGGAAGTGTTCCTTAGCCCATTTAGTAATGTCAATGATAGAATCATGCCGATGAGTGATGCAGTGTCGTCTGAGGGCCCGAAGACCACGGGCATCCAACAAAGTTCTTCGGCCTTGTCCCTTATGCACAGAGATTTCTCCAGTTTCTCTGAATCTTTTGATGAAGTTATGCACTGTAGATGATGAGATTTGCAAAGCCTTTGCAATTTGACGTTGAGGAACGTTGTTTTTAAAGTATTCCACAATCTTTTTACGCAATCTTTCACAGATTGGAGAGCCTCTGCCCATCTTTACTTCTGAGAGACTCTGCCTCTCTAAAACATCCCTTTTATAGCTAATCATGTTACAGACCTAATGTCAGTTAACTTAATTAGTTGCTAAATGTTTTCAGCCCTTTGTTGCCCCATGCCAACTTTTCTGAGACCTGTAGCAGGCATCAAATTTGAAATGAGCTCATTTAGTGGATAAAAGTGTAAAATTTCTCTGTTTAAACATTTGTTATGTTCTTTATGTTCTATTGTGAATAAATATTGGCTCGTGTGATTTGAAATTCTTTTAGTTTTCATTTTATCCAAATTTAAAAAACATCCCAACATTTCCGGAATTCGGGATGTAAATCATACAGAATGAAAATTTTTGAAAAGTTGTGAGGGGTGGGTTTAGGGAAAGGGGTATAGAAAATGATGTTTGTACAGTATAAAAACCATTACATCTATGAAGTGGATACCAACATTCTTTAAAATATCTTCTGTCATGAACGTCTATAGGAAATACAAGTTTGTAACAATATAAAGGTGAGTAAATGATAACAGATTTTTATTTTTTATTTTTTGACTAACCCTTTAACATGCACTAGGTGGAAGTTGCTGTCATGAATGCTGTGTTTTTATGACGTTCAACTTTTGAAAATGTATTCTGTGATACCTGCATTTTTCCATTCTGTGCTACATCTAGCTGTTTCTCTCTCTCTCTCTCTCTCTCTCTCTCTCTCTCTCTCTCTCTCTCTCTCTCTCGTGTCACTAATAGGGTCACTAAATGCAAACATAACCTGTTTCTACCAATGTCCAATGTAAAATGTGGGACTTGAAGCAAAACCAGCTGAGAACCACTGATCTAATACATGCCTTCATAGCTCTAATATGTCAATATTTACAGATGACCTCAACTGATAGTCATACAATGCTGACATCAGTATGATGTAATGTATCCAGCCCTTCCTGAGGTCTCAGGAGTAGACGAGGAATGCTTGGATTGATGTTAGGAGACATGGATCAGAGGGAATGAGTGCCGATCTGCCTAAGTGGAATCAATCAGGATGTAGAGATGTGAGGGTGAAGAGGATGAAACAGATGTGATGAGATGTTAGGAGGACAGCAGGAACCAAACAGGACAGAAAGGAACCTGGGGGTCATGTTTGAAGACCAACTGAGCTTTACCACCCACATTTCAACAGTGATCCAGTTGTGTAGGTTTGGTATATTCATCTTTAAAAAGTGCCAGAGCATGAGGTAATGATCAAATGTGATCCAGTGTTTCTCTAGTGTTGTCTTTAGTAACCTATAGCAGGAGTTAAAGAAAAATTATTATTATTTTTTTTTTTTACATATCACAGACCCACAAATATGATCATTTTAGTACTGACTGAGATATATTTTTATGCATAAAGACCCAGCTCATAAAGTTGGAAAATTAATATTATAAATATATGTAAAATAATATTTAGAAAATATTTAGCTTCTATTAGGCTGTTACATTATTTCGCTTTTTTTCCACTGTACTATGCATTATTTAATTATTTGTTTCGTTATTTTAACCAGTTTTAAAATGTTATTCACATGTATGATACTCATCTTATTTATTTATTTAAGCTTATTGTTATCATTTATTTATTTATTTATTTATCTATTTATTTATTTATTTTAAAGAGTTTTTCTGTAATCTTTTGCACAGACCCCATAGCACTCCCTTGCGGCCTCCTGGGGGTCCCTGGACCCCAAATCGAAAACCCCTGATCTATAGTGCACTAATTATAGTAGTAATAAAATGATGCATTAATGTTTTGAGTTTGCTGGGATTACAGTGAGTTTATATATTTTCAATAGTAAATTCAGGATTAGGAAATGGATTAATGTAATCCCTGTTTGATATTCATATGTGGATGTTACAGCCAAAATTCTGAATAATATTTTGCTAGTCTAATAACAAAAATGTACTGTTCATGATGATGGCTACCAAAAAATAAGTTGGCTGACAGCATGAATAGGGTGTGCTAATGTGTGTGTGTGTGTGTGTGTGTGTGTGTGTGTGTGTGTGTGTGTGTGTGTGTGTGTGTGTGTGTGTGTGTGTGTGCACGTGCGTGCGTGCAGATCAAATTGTCTCTCGGTTTTGTTTCATGACAGACTGTTACATCACAGCAGGAGACATTTTAAATTTTAACATCCTACTCAGAGCAGAGAGTGTATCACTGCCGAGGGAGAGAAAACACTGAGCCACCCATCCTAATACAGCCTCCCAGCATGCCCCAATCTCTCTTTATCTAACAAATCGTCACCCTATCCCCGTTATCAAGAACTCCCATTATCTCACAATTTCTCTCTCACTCTCTTTTTCTCTCTGTTTGCACTCTGAATGGGTTTTGTGGATTCTGGCTTTCATCAGACGTAGAAGCTGACAGGCAGAGAGAAATTTGAAGACTGACATTTGAGGGGCAGAAGAGAAAAACCTGATTAGATCTGACTTGAGTACCTCACGGACCAAACTCCCACAGGAGTGAGTGTGGGTCTGTGTTGTACCATTGGCTTTAATGTGCTGTTTCTTGACCGAAAAACAAAGATTTCACATTCTTCTAGCTGAATGAAACTTGAGCTAGAGATGAGAATTGATTGATAGACACAGACAGATAATCAATTCTCTCCCTCCTACTTTTGAATATACCCCCACCACCATATTATATTAATGAAAATCACCAATGAGGGGAAAAAAAAAAAAAAAAACATTGAGAAGTAATTAGATTTTTTTTTTTTCATTAAGAAAGCTGTCTTTATTTTGTGCAATTTCATATTGCTATTTCTGTTAGTTTTGGCATAAAATGTGATCTGGATATGTTTTCATTCCGATTTATTCACGAACATGCAAGTACTGTCTTCTTTCAAAGCTACTTTAAAATCATTTAAAAAAAAAAAAAAAAAACAAGCTACAAGTTACTAGAAATTTATAGTTAAAGGGGTCCTATTATGCTCTTTTACAAAGTCTTGATTTTGTTTTGGGGGTGTACTAGAACATGCTCTCATGATTGGTGGTTCGAAAAACGCATTATTTTTCACATAATTTACATTATTACAATACCCTTCTCCCCAGCCTGGCACAAACGGCTCAATTAGTTCCAGGTTTGATGAAGGCTCACCTTCTAAATGTGCTGTGATTGTTTAGCTGTCCCAGTGCGTTGTGATTGGTAAACAGCTTAGACGGTGTTTCAGTAATGCCCATAGACTGTGAAAAACAGGTACTGCCACACCCCTTGCCAAAGCAGCAAGTTGTGGATGGCATCAATATTGCCAAATCAATTTGAGCCGGATTCAGACCCCGAGAATATTGAACAAGAGAATCACGCAAAACCTTTGCACGCACTGATATTGTAAGACATATTGTAGTGGTAACGTTTTTGTTGTTTTTTTTTGGTTAAATCACGATTTGTGGTGGCATATTTGCAAATTCATTCTCTACCAGCGGGAGGCACTGTTGCAGTGGTAGAGATCGAGGTTTCCCCAGTAATGGCTGTACACAAAGCAGCGCTCAGCTCACAAATGCTGCTTTATCAGACATTACATGCAAGATGAAATGAAAATGACATCCTAATTTTTCTGAAGACAGTCAGTTTCCTTCAGAAATACAGTGAACGTGGTCTAATGCCCATGTTTATTCAACGAAGTCAAAGCCATTGGAAAATCTATTTGTGGCAGTCAGTTTTGATATTGTGGCGGGCGCCACAAATAAATCAATGTATGAAAAACACTATAGTCTCATAATTGTGTAAAAATTCTGCAGATTACATCACTGGCCAGTATTGTACTGTCAGCAATTTATAAAAACGTTTTCATAATTGTAACATACATATTTACATACATAATTATTCAGGTGCATGTGTAATAACTTGATGCTACAGCAGCACTTCTTCTTCGTCGTCGTCTTGTCTGATGCACTCAACCAAGTGTTTTAACCACGACCTCGCCCCTCCCCAGCCCCCAACCATTCGAATTTCCATAGGCAGGAATTATTTTAAGGATATTCTAATGGGCCACTTTGTGACATCACTAACTCCGGAAAACATCTCCGGTTACTGTCGTAACCTCGGTTCCCTGAGAGCAGGAACAAGACACCGTGGGAGCCTTCGACTGGAAGTCGAAGCACACTCCCAGATACGTTATAGACTTACGTGGGACGAGAATGCTCTTCTGCATGTTCACACATAGCCCCAGGGACACCAAGTGACGAAGCAGCGTGTCTATATGGCTGACTAGCGTGTCCCGTGAATGAGCTAAAATCAGCCAATCGTCCAAATAGTTGAGAATGCACATCCCGCTCTCTCTGAGGGGGGAAAGTGCTGCATCCATGCACTTTGAGAAAGTGTGCGGGGCCAAAGCCAGCCCGAATGGGAGAACAGAATACTGGTATGCTGTGCCCTCAAAAGCAAACCTTAGAAAACTTCTGTTATGCGGTGCTATCTGAATGTGAAAGTATGTGTCCTTCAAGTCCACGGACGCAAACCAGTCCCCGGGGCGAATCTGCGCCAGGATCTGTTTCAGCATTATCATCCTGAACGGACGCTTGCAGAGCGCTCTGTTGATGGGCCTGAGATCTAGAATCGGGCAGAGTCTCCCATCTCTTTTGGGTACCACGAAATAGCGGCTGTAAAACCCGCTCTCCGGCTCGCTCGGAGGGACTTTTTCTAGCACTCCTTTTTCGAGCAGGCTGCACACCTCTTGTCTCAGGACCAGGGCATTTCGAGGCAATGTTAGAGACTGCACCATGCCATTAAAACGGAGTGGTCTGCGTCTGAATTGAAGGGTATACCTACGTTCTATCACGCCAAGTAACCAGCACAAGATTCCCGGAATAACTTCCCACGTGCTCAGGAACTGACATAGCGGCTTTAGAGGCTTGGTCGTTGGATGCACTGGTGAGCGCTGCGCGGCTATAACCTGTGTGGGCGGCGGCTCTGCACTGCTCTGAGGCGAGGAGAGCAGCGCCGCATTGACTGAGTGAGGAGGAAAGAGCTCTTTCTGTGAGAATGTATCATTTTTATTGAATGAACATCCAACACACAAACATCTGAACACATGAACTTGTGGCGCTTGGGAGCCGGGCCACTCGCACACACTCCTCCCCTCTTCAGACTGTCAGGACGACGGCTTAGCAGCCGGCAGCCGGTGAGAGTCATGTCGCGGGCTTCTCCGCTGGCCATGGCATTTCCTCCCTGGACTCCACGCCTTCCTCCGGACACCCGGCTCCTGGCGAGGAGCAGTAGCAGTCACAGCCATGGTCGCTGGCCTGGGGTTATCCCTCCGCTGGGAAGAGCCAGGTGCCAACGAGGCTTTTCAGCCTCCGCAAAGCGTTCAATAATGGACTCCACAGCATCACCAAAGAGGCCGGAGGGGGTCACAGGAGCGTTCAGCAGCACTTTACGGTCAGCATCCTTGAGGTCAGCCAGGTTTAACCATAGGTGCCTCTGAAGGACGACCATAAAACTTATGGCCTTACCCACAGCCTGGGCTGCTCGCTTTGTCACCGCGCACAGATCTATGATGGCATCCGCAATGAGGGCTCTGCCCTCCGCTGCCTGCAGGAGCTTTGCCTGAAAAACCTACAGAACTGCAATGGCGTGTAGCGCAGAAGCCACCTCGCCATCAGATGCATATACTTTATTGGCGAGGTGGGCGGTGGTCCTGCACGGCTTCAAGGGGAGGCTGATGTACGAGCCTAGGGTCTTGGCTGCTGCAGGACACAGGTGCGCAGCGACGGTCTCCTCGACGGGGGGAGAGCGCACGTACCCGTGGGCCTCTGCCCCGTCCACGTGGGAGAAGATGGCCTGTGTGGCAGAGTGGACGGTCGCCGATTAGGGCGCAGACCACGTCTTCACAAGCTGCTCGTGTACGTCAGGGAAGAAGGGGACCGATGCCCTCGAGTCAGCTTTCCGGGTGGACCTGAAATACCAGGAGTCTAGCTTACTCCTGGCAGGCTCCTCTGGAGGACTCCAGGTAAGCTCAAACTCCTGGACACCCTTCGACAGAACCCTCATGAGCTCCTCCTGGAGGTCTGGGGGCCCCATGCTGTCCGGCTGATCGGACTCCGATCCCAACCAATCCTCTCACTCCGAGGCCGAGATGGACATCAAATCATCCCCCTCCTCCTGGCCAAAGGACACAAACTCCATGATGTTGGATGGAGGGCGGAAGCAGTCCTCGGGGAAGGAGAATGAGGAGTGGGGTGACCATTGGGGTTGGCGGAACGGCAAGACAACGCTTCTGTTACCGGGAAGGGGAGGGCCCACCAGCGGCACGCTGGCGGCAGTGGGCCTCACCCTGAATAGGCCACGAACCACATCGCAGCAGGTCCGGAGCACGTGGGCCGGCAGGTCCGCGCAATGCTCGCAGTCGGACTCGTCCAGCGCAGCCACTGTGTGGGCCAGGCCCAGGAAGGTGACACAGTGGTCATGTTGATCCAGCAGCTCTGTTGGTCCCGCACAGATCTTGCATATTGTTGCCATGATGAATTCAGCAGGTGAAGTAGAAGATTCTGACGCAATTGGCGTGAGCATCGCCTTTTATACTGCCTTGCGAGCTCTTCAGTATTTGAAATACGATGCATGCTTCACGTCAATTGGCCAGTCAACTAGACTGGCGTGAGCCAATAAGACTTCAGGAAAGTTTGGAAGGTTGGAAGGGAAGGTATTCCCCATAGCAGTAGCACCGCAGTGTCTCGAGACAGCTCGAGAGGGAACAATGCTGTAGTCCAAACAAGCCGTTCGTTGTAGTTCTTGAAAAGGGATTTTAAAAAAAAAACAAAATATCTCCCTTTGGAGTGGACTTTGAGATTTGTAACTTTGTAGATCTTTTTTTTATGCCCAAAAATACACACTACACACTGACTAAAATTCAAAAAGTGAAAAAGCATAATAGTACCCCTTTAAACTACAGTAAAGCAACTATTTTAGCTACACTGTGAGGAAGTGGCTTACAGAGCAATGTCTTATCGAATGTTATTTAAAATTTAATCAGCCATATATTTCTGGGTCAAAAAACAATGAAAAAAAGTTTTTGAATGAATGAATGAACAACATTATACATTAACAGATGCATATACACTAAATATAATGAAAAAACTAGAATAGCCTACTGCTTAAGTTATATGACATGCTGATAAACAAAATAGTCTGCTACAAAAAAGAACATGGAACTTGGAATGGAAAAAAAGATATAGGGACTTGAATCAATGTATCTGTTAATTTATAACTGTCCAAATAAAGCAATTCACTAGAATGAATCAGACAGTCACGAGTTCACACTTTTATGTACAGTAGCAAGAAAAGTATGTGAACCCATTGGAATTGGTTGGTTTTCTGAATAAAATGTCATAAAATGATCTGATCTTCATGAAAGTCAAATGTAGACAAACAAAATGTGCACAAACAATTAAAATCGTTCATGTTTTTTAAACACATCCCATTAAACATTCACAGTGCTGTGGAAAAAGTAAGCAAACTTTACCTTGTTGGTTGGTTTGTTTGTTTGTGAGCTGTTTATGAGTCCCTTGTTTGTTGTAAGCACTTAAACTGCCCACTGTTCTTTAGAAAAATCCTCCAGATCCTGCAAAAGAGTTAAAACATTCACTGATGCTCAAATAGGAAACAATGCATTAAGAGTTAGCGGTGAAAAACTTTTCGAACAGGATGTGTAATTTTCACTGTAATCTTCGAATGAGAGAGAAGGTAAACATTTGGCTTGGACTCAGGACACATCATTCTGCACTCATATTTACATATATCACATTTTCTATATAGTGAATGGCACTACATGCACTATATCAGGGGTGTTCCTGGAGGGCCGGAGCACTGCAGAGTTTAGATGCAAACCTAATTAAACACACCTGATCCAGCTAATCAAGTCCTTCAGGCTTATTTGAAAACTACATGGTTTGTGTGTTGGAGCAGGGTTGGAACTAAACTTTGTAGGGCTGCAGTTCTCCAGGAAATTTCCAGGCAGGTGTGCTGGAGCCAAACTCTGCAGGATGGTGGCCCTCCAGGATCAAGACTGGACACCACTGATATGGAGGATAATGAAATAATAAGTAAATATGCTTTCCATTGGGGTGAATGAAGTCCACAGCGCGCGTACACACACACACACACACACACACACACACACACACACAAACAATGCTCTTGTCCAGAGACATGATGCACCAAATGGATCATACAGTTACAGATCACGGACCAACACAAATTAAACTTTGCATCATAACCATTACTGCAAATTATCATTACTCTAAAAGGGAAATCTATTGGGTTCAATTTTAATACAACTGTAGCTGTCACAAGCTGTCAAGTGCTGCTTTGCCAAGTGATGTGAAAAAAAAAAAATGCTACTGACTGTTACAAAAAATAAAGAAAGAAAATATTACCTCTTCAATATATAGCCTTAGCTTATTATTCAACTGGAAATATGTCAAAGCACCAAGGAAATGACACTCATCAAGTCACTTCACAGTGACTTTAAACACACAATCTCTTCCTTCAGCTTGTTCCCTTTTATCAGGGGTCACCACAGCGAAGTGATCCTCAAAACAAATTTGGCACGTTTTATGTTTTTCCTGTTTTTGTGTTCCACAGAAGAAAGCAAGTCATAAGAGTCTGGAACCACATGAGGGTGAGAGACAGCTATTTATTTTAAGGTGAACTATTAATTTAAGTTCAAAAACCCTTGTGACATGATAAAAGGTATGTGATGCAATATATAGGGTAAACATTGAAGATCAGAAAGGTGTTTGTAGAGAAAGAGTCCTCAGGCTGAACTGGACAACTGATTTCCTCCAGAATGAAGAAGGAATGTCAGACACAGATATCACAATAACGGGGGCAATGATGAACTGTGTAATGAAGATGAGATGCAGCAGCTATGAATAAACGAGGGAGGGAATGACGGATGAGAGTACACTATCAGAATGATAACACACTTCTTCATCTGTGAATGGGATATCGCACTCTAAGAAAAGGTCCAAATCTGATAAAGAGAGAGCAAGAGATAGAGAGAGGAGAAAGAACAATCAATTCTGGAACAACTGAAACTTAAACCTCTAGTCTCGATGGTTCAAGAACAATGACAGGCATTCTTCTGAATGACCACAGAAGCAGCAAGAAGTCTCATTTGTCCTGAGCTTACTTTTTGGACCATATAACATTAAGATTAAAACTGTATATTCTTTATTCTAATTAATGATTTCTGTCACTGTTTGACATGATTTTCCCCCAAACTGAAAATAAATTAACCATATGCCTATAAAAAAAGTACAAAATTATTTTAGAGGTAACTTCCAGTCAGTTTATTTTTGATTGTTTGTTTGTTTGTAAATATTTGGCCATTATATTCAAACATTGTATCATGTGTCTGGACAACTGACAATAACCTTGGCAGTGTGAACCTTGGCACTGTGGACAAGAAACATACTAAAATTTTTTTTTTTTTTTTTTTTTTTTTTTTTTAGGATGAATATGCAGGGCTATCAATTACTCACCTTCATGTCATTCCAAACCCTTAAAGGGTTAGTTCACCCAAAAATGAAAATTGCTATGAAATGTTTTACTCACTCTCAAGGCATCCTAGAGAAAAGTGTTTATAAATATGGAGTTTTAAATATGGATATTTTTCTTACAAAAATGCATCGATAGACGCTTATATACAATCATAATATACGATCTTAATA
Source organism: Spinibarbus caldwelli (assembly GCA_039654775.1). Lineage (NCBI taxonomy): Eukaryota > Metazoa > Chordata > Actinopteri > Cypriniformes > Cyprinidae > Spinibarbus > Spinibarbus caldwelli. The sequence continues at coordinate 22,545,700 of CM077257.1, forward strand.
TACATAATTTGACATAAATCATTTGACATTGTAAAATAAATCCATATAAATCAAGCAAAGTCCTCTGAAGTGACCACTGACCGACGCACACACAGACAGAGCACATTGGAAATGGTAAATAGAATCTTCAACATGTTTTCTTGAAGAAGGAGAACTAACGAGGTTTGTTCTTGCACATCTAGCAAGTACTGTTGAGTTTCCGTTTACTATATTTGATGTGCTCTGTGCACATGTGATGCGATGATTAGTGTTTATATGTGAATAAAACCCTGTTCCTCGAGAGTGTTGGCAGGGACCCAGATAATCAGCCATGCTTTAAGGGGGTGAAAACCTCTGGGATTTTCAGGGATTGCTCTTCACTCATCTTTCTGGTCTGAGGACTGGCCTGGAAAAGGCCTACTGGCAGAGAGCAGCACATTGTCTCAGGTCAACATAATGACAGCTCAATCTGTGTGAAAGATTGCTCTGGAAGTATGTTTTAACTCTGACAAACAAACCATAGCTCTGTTCCAAAATTTGAGCTGCTATGCTATCTATCCAGGAATCTACCTGATATGTCAGCATTCTAACTGTCATGGAACCTCATATTTTGTAAACCTATTGTAAACTTTGTCCTGCAAAAACTCACATTTAATGCTTTCAAGGTATAGGTCATGAGTAGTGTTAGGGTTATTTGAGGGATTCAAAATAAACCTAGTATATGAATCTTCATGTGTAACAAACGGGGTGCCTCAGGGTTCAGTGTTTGGTCCCCTCTTCTTCACAATATAGAGTATACATCCTCCCTAACCCCAATCAAGGCACAAAGCTTCTATCACAAAGCTTTAGGTAGTTCTACCTATCATTCCTACTAGACAACCCCACCATCTTATCCCTGCCTTTCATACATTTTGGACTGGATGAAGGAACACCACCTTCAGCTTAACTTTTCGAAGACAGAAATCTTCATAATCAAAGCAAACCCATTAGTCAATTATCACTGTACAGATGGGTTCAACATTGCTAATGCCAGCAGGGTCAGCCAAGAACCTGGGGTGTAGTGTCAAATTGCTGAATATATTAACATTGTTTTATGCAGAACTGCATGATATTGTGGTAAAAAATGCAATATAGGATATGCAGTATATGCAGTATAGCCTAATATATTCATATGTGATGTCAGTCTGGCATTTAGTGTATGATCAGATCTGGCAGTGAGCAATAAAGTTCACACATGACACAATAACACAGCACTGACATTCACCTCTCAAACTGACAAAAGCAGAGCAGTGTGAAACCGCAGTCATGCAACTTCAAAATGTATGACTGACAGATACACAGGGAAATAGAGAGAGGATTCTCCAGATTACACTCTTTGTTTTGGGATGTTCGATAGATAATGTTTGACATGACACAGTTAACATAGTTATACAGTTACGTGCTGCATTATATCCAGTGATTTCCAGCAATTATCTATAGTTCAGCACTGTGGCCTACAATAGTACTTTGGCCACTTCCATAAAGCTTCTCAGCTGATGTAATCAATTTGGTCTCCTTGCACTATTAAATTAGATTGAATATTTTTGCAATAAACTTTGAATATCTCATATTTTATGTGTATAATCAATAACTTATTGTTACTAGTTTTATATTGTACCGTTTATGTTTTGATTATGTCATTTTCAATGCTTCATGGGATGGGTATTTCATTCTCCTTTTGTTTATTACAAGATGTTAGGTACACAGCCCTATACTTTTGTCTTTTTCTAGATTTTCATATACTTCAATTCAGTGAGCCAACATACAAGGGTCATGGTCATGTTTTCAAATTTTATAGCTTAAAATGTGCAAAAAAGAGTATGTATTTAGCCAAACCAAGGTGGACTATGGAGAGACATAATTTAAACAATGTCCAAATTAAATTTTGCAATGTTTTGATTTATCCTGGAGCTGGTTGTTTTGGTTTAAAGCTTACAGCTTACAAATCTTTGAAAATGCCATTCAGAAAATTAATGAGGAAAATACTTTCAGGGCCACTGCAGTTTGTGGTCACTGTTGAGCTATTTAGCAGTAGCTCTGAATTACTGAGCATGTTTGAGATGGCAATAAACTCCAGCATACACATAGATAGAGACAATATATTATGCCTGCAGAGGTGTTAGCAACACAGTTCACTCCAAATTTTCAGTGTGCACTACAGCAGACATCCATTCATAGAATGGTTCAATTTGGCTGACCTTTGACTGACTTCCAGATGCAAGTTCAACTATATTCAGTAAAACCACATCCTACACCAAACCCAGTTACTGGATTTTGTTTCGGCAGTCATTTGTAAAATCTATTGAATACAATGTCGCATTGAAACAGTGAAATAGGACTTTAATATAATGTAGCTCTGCTGCATGCTAAAGGATTTCTATGGTTTGTGTTCACTTCTAAGGTTAGAAGTCAGTGTAAATGAGTACAAGTTCTGTGGAACTATAGTTAAAATGATATTTACCAGAAGTGTTTTGTTTGGGGAAGTTGTAGTGACAGATAAGGTTGTGGTTACCATGAGGAGAGAAGTGAAAGTTCGAAGACGTAGCTGCAAGTCTTCATATTGATAAAGCTCTATGAAGCTATTAAAGTAATCTAGAATAACAAATGGTCTATTCTCATTTAGAACAGTCACAAACCAATATTCTGAACTAAAGATTTTTAGTAACACTTAATAATTACAGGTGTATTGGAGCAGGGTAGGAACTGACCTCTGCAGGAAAGTAGCTCTCTAGGAACAGGACTGGGAACCCCTAGGCTTCAAACCCCACCACAGCCACAAAATCCATTTAGAAGACTCTTGTAACTGCTCCTTCTGAGAAAAGGGATTCCACTGTTGCCAGAAGAAGCATATCTTTTGGCTGGGGTTGCAGCTAATGGACCTCTGGATCGAAAGTCAGGGTAAGAAGCCAAAATATTGCAGTAAGACCCTAGAGTAGAGATCTCCAACCCTGCTCCTGGAGAGCTACCATCCTGCAGACTTCAGTTCCAACACACTCTAAAAACACCTGCCTGTAATTATCAAGTAACCCAGAACACCTTGGTTAGCTGGTTCAGGTTTGACTGGGGATGAAGCTGCAGGACGGTAGGTCTTCAGGAGCAGGGATGGAAACCCTGTCCCAGAGGGACATAAAAGTTGAGAAGGAAGTGTCAATTGCCTCAAAATAGTTATCTACTTAATAGATCAAACAAAGAAAATTGCTATAATTTTATTATACTTTATGCTGATAGTCAAAAGTTTGGCTAGATTAAAATCATTTAACTAAAATAAAAAGCTTTTATTAAGTAACAGCTCTCACTTCTTAATGTGAAGATGGTGATTAAAAGCAGAACAGAAAAGTGACTGTAAGTAAAGGGGTGAGTGAGAACACTGTTGAGAAATTATTTCAATTTCAAAAAAATTCCTGGCTAAAATATTTTAGAGGCTTTATTTTCTGCAGATTGTCCAGAGTATAAAAATATGTGGGAGAGAAAAGAAACGGGGAAAATACCAGAAATAATGCTAAAACATAAAGAGAAATTAATAAATGGAGAGAAGAGGGCAGTTGGCAACTGTGAACAGCTGATGTTGAAACTTCTAAAAACCCCACAGATCCTTCTCTTTCTGCAGTTATACTATAAATCTATAAATCTTCAAACCAGAGATATATTAAGTGTGGTGGCAGATATAAAATAGGAGTAAAAAAAAAAATAAATAAATAAAAAAAATTCTAGTCTCAAATAAAATAAAAAATTTGTGGAAAATGATTCTCTGATAAACGGAAAGTTAAAAAGAACAGTGTGAAAGAACAGTGTCTGTAATGAGGAGTCAGAGGCAGTCGGATCCATTTGCAGTGTTTATTAAAGATCAGTATCAGAACACAGGCAAGGGTCGATAAACAGTATCTAGGATATCACAGAGAACCAGAATCATAAACGTATACCAGGCTTGGGTCGGGGCAGGTGGCAGGCTAGGATCAGATCCGAATCAGAACCAACAAACAAAGGGGCAGGCGGCAGAGAATTCCAAGGGTCAAGGCAGTCCAAGATCATACACAGAATAGCAGGCAAGGTAAACGCTCGGAAATGTCAGACGTAACTAAACAAGACTTCGCGTTGAAGGAGAGTGAGAGTGTGGGGTTGATGGGAAACACCTGGCCGTGAGTAGACCTAGATACGGGGTGTGTGGGTAATGGAGTCCATGAGAGTGTTAGTACTCGGGTGAGGGTGCCCTCCGGTGGTGATCGGAGAGAGCCACAGAGGCCTGACTTGTGACAGAGAACCCTCCCTGCGAGCGACTCCAGAAGCGAGAACTATCTGGACGCCGAGGTTTTCCACGGGGTCTTGGTGCTGGTCTGTCAGGGTGGTCCCGATGAAACTCGGTGGTAAGGTTAGGATCCAAGATGTCCTGGGAGTTTACCCAGGAACGCTCCTCGGGACCATACCCCTCCCAGTCTATGAGGTACTGTAGGACCCTACCTCGGCGTCGTGAGTCTAGGATCTCTCGCACTTGATAGGCCTCCCCGCCGTCCACGACAATGGGAGGGGTGCTCTCCACGGTGACCTCCTCCTGGTCCCTCTCTCCTCTTGGACCACCGGCGGGCTTGAGCAGGGAAACGTGAAAGGTGGGTGAGATACGGTAATCTGCAGGTAATGCCAAACGATATGAAACTGGGGTAATCTGTCTAAGGATTTTGAATGGACCCACGTACCTAGGGTTGATTTTCTTGCAGGGACGACAGAGACGAAGGTCTCTGGTTGAGAGCCATACCCACTGGCCAGGAGTAAAACTTGGTCCTGCTTTACGGCGACGGTCAGCTTGGTCCTTGCCTCTCCAAACTGCCCGTTGTAGGTGTACGTGGGCTGCGTTCCATGTCTCCTCACTCCTTCTTAGCCAGCCGTTGACAGCTGGAAGCTCTGAAGGTTCTCCTGACCAGGGGAATAGTGGAGGTTGGAATCCGAGAATGCATTGAAAAGGGGTAAGTCCAGTTGCTGGTTTCTTGAGTGAGTTCTGTGCGTACTCTGCCCAGAGTAGATATCGGCTCCAATCATTCTGGTTGTTGTGACAGTAGGAGCGAAGGAAGCGGGTGAGTTCCTGGTTCAGTCTCTCGACCTGGCCATTGGATTCAGGGTGGTATTCTGAACTGAGACTGACATTGATGCTTAGTTGTTGGCAGAAAGCTTTCCAGACCCGTGACGTGAACTGCGGGCCCCCAATCGGAAACAATGTCCTCTGGGAGGCCATAAAATCTGAATACCTGTTGCATTAATGCTTCAGCCGTCTCGAATGCTGTGGGTAGTTTCGTGAGAGGAATTAGACGGCAAGCTTTGGAGAAACGGTCGATCACTGTGAGTATGGTGGTGAAGTGATTGGAGTTAGGTAGATCTGTTATGAAGTTGATGGCGATATGGGACCAAGGTCGTTGGGGAATGGGTAGGGGATGGAGAAGACCTGCTGGTCGATGATGGGATGACTTGGAGATGTTGCAAGTGTCACATTTCTGCACAAACCGTGTTACATCTGATTGTAGAGTTGCCCACCAGAAGCGATTAGAGACGAGTTGAACGGTGGCATTGATACCTGGATGACCGGCACTGGGGAGTTCGTGGACCCACTGCAGGACCCTTAGACGTAGAGCGACGGGAACGTACGTTAGATCAGGCGGGCATTTGGCCGGAGCTGGATCATTAATGAGGGCTTCAGAAATTTCAGTCATAACATCCCACTGTACAGGTGCTAGAATGATTGTGGGAGGCAGAATGGGTTTGGTCGTCTTTGATGTGGGAAGATGGTCGAACTGTCTTGATAGAGCATCCGCTTTGCCATTCTTGGATCCGGGTCGATAAGTTACTTTGAAGTCAAAGCGGGAGAAGAACAGGGACCATCTCGCCTGTCTGGGATTGAGTCGTTTGGTGGACCTGATGTTCTCGAGGTTGCGATGATCTGTTAATACGAAGAATGGTCATTTGGTCAATGGCGGCCTTCATTGCCAACAATTCTCGATCACCCACATTGTAATTCCTCTCCGCTGAGTTGAGTTTGCGGGAGTAGAAAGCACATGGGAATAGTTTGGGTGGATTACCATGACGCTGAGAACTGCCCCGATTCCAGTGTTCGAAGCATCCACCTCTACTGTGAATTCTAGGTTTGGATTGGGATGATGTAAGATGGGGGCAGAGGTGAACCGTTCCTTTAGCTGCTGGAAGGATTGCTCGCTGGTATGTGTCCAATTTAGACGTTGTTTACCCCCTTGAAGTAAAGATGTGAGAGGAGCCGCGACCACACTGAAGTTCCTGATGAAGCGTCAATAAAAATTTGCAAATCCAAGGAAACGCTGAAGTTCCTTTACTGTTGTGGGCTTAGGCCTATTGAGCACCACTTGCACTTTACTGTCGTCCATGGTAACCCCCTCAGCGCTGATGACATAGCCCAAGAACGAAATCTGTGTCTGGTGGAACTCACATTTCTGTAACTTGGCGTACAGTTGGTGTTTGATGAGCCGCTGGAGTACTGTCCTGACGTGTTTAACATGGGTTTCAAGGGAGTTAGAGTATATCAGTATATCGTCAATGTAGATGATGACGAATTGGTTCAGCATGTCCCTGAAGACCTCATTAATGAATGCCTGGAACACAGAAGGACTGTTGGCAAGCCCAAACGGCATAACCCGATATTCATAGTACCCGGATGTGGTCGAGAAAGCTGTCTTCCACTCGTCTCCCTCTCTAATTCGAATCAAGTTGTATGCACTGCGCAGGTCAAGTTTAGTGAAGTATTTGGCGGTGCGGAGTTGTTCTAGGGCGGCTGGTACCAGGGGTAATGGATAGCGAAACTTGATGGTGATGTTGTTGAGTGCTCAATAATCAATGCAGGGTCAGAGACCTCTGTCCTTCTTCTTGACGAAGAAAAACCACGCTGACGCTGGAGATTTTGACGGTACAATAAAACCTTTTGACAACTCCTCCTCTATGTACTGCTTCATAGTCTCTGACTCGGGTTGTGAGAGTGGGAAGATTCTGCCTCTAGGGAGCATCAATCCTGGGATGAGGTCTATGGCACAGTCGCTAGGTCGATGCGGAGGAAGTTTGGAGGCTTTGGCCTTACTGAAGGCCTCAGACAGGTCCTGGTATTCGATGGGTAATTCGGGGAGATTTTTGAACTCGGGCTTTTCCTCCACGGGGAGAGCAGTTGATCTGGCGCTTGAAGTCAGACAGTGCTGCTGACAGAACTCTGACCATTGGAGAATTTGCTGTGTCGACCATGAGATGTGGGGATTGTGCTTCTCCAGCCACGGTAAGCCCAGGATGACAGGATTCTGAGGAGATTCAATGGCGAACAGCCTAATGGATTTGGTATGTAGGGCTCTGGTTTGAAGTCATAATTCGGGAGTCAGGTATTTGATCCTCCCAGAGCCCAGCGGTCATCCGTCTAGCGCCGCCACCGCTACCCGGGATTCACATGGAATGAGAGGGAAGTTATGAGAATTGGCAAATGAAATATCAATGAAATTCCCTGCTGCCCCCGAATCGATCATGGCTATGGTCTCGATTCCTCCCTCGTCACTGCTAATAGTGATGGGGATACCAAAAGAAGTACTGTGATAGTAGTCAGCACTCACCGTAGTGGAATCTCGCCGGGATGGGCGAGTGAGACAGGCAGCCCTCAGATGCCCCAATTCCCTGCAGTACAGACACAAGTGTTGACGGATGCGTCTCTCCCTCTTCTCAGAGGAAAGACGGGTGACACCGACCTGCATAGGCTCTGGTTCTGGGAGTCTCTGGGTGATGGGCTGAAGTAGGACTGAATGACGAGTGCGTCGTGAGCGCATCAAATTATCAATGCGGATGGTCAGCTCCATGAATTGTTCTAGGGTTCTCCCCTCGTCACGGCAGGCCAGTTCGGACTGAAGCTCCTCGTTAAGTCCTTTTCGGTAGAGCAGTTTAAGGGTGTTGTTCTCCCAAACGGTCTGAGCAGCGAGCGTACGGAAAGCGAGGGTGTAATCCGCCGCTGTGCTGTTGCCCTGACATAGAGCAAGCAGCTCCTCTCCTACTTCCTTTCCACTGGCCGAGTGTTCGAAAACCTCGCGGAACTGACGAAGGAAGTTGTTATAAGAGGAAAAAGACATGCGGTTTCCCTCCCACGTCGCTGTAGCCCACTCGAACGCTCTGCCGGTAAGCAGTGAACAAATAAATGAGACTTGGCTGTCATCTGTGGGGAAAGTGAGAGGTTGTTGGTTGATATAGAGATAACATTGCATAAGAAAGCCCTTACATCTTTCCGGGGACCCATCGTATTTGTCGGGAAGCGAGAGTCGTGGGTTCTGAGGAATGGGAATCATTGTGGGAGTGGTTGGTACCGGCGCTGGTGCGGGTGGCGTGGGGTTCGATGGCGGACTTGCCACCTGGAGAGTTTTCAGCGTCCTCACTAATTCCTCAGTGAGTGAGGTGAGTTTCTGCAGCTGTTGATGATGTGCGGCTAGCATCGAGGCTTGGGCTGATACCTCAGAGGAGAGCTGATTTAACACTGCTGGGTCCTGGGGTGGCGAAGTCTTCTGTAATGAGGAGTCAGAGGCAGTCGGATCCATTTGCAGTGTTTATTAAAGATCAGTATCAGAACACAGGCAGGGGTCGATAAACAGTATCTAGGATATCACAGAGAACCAGAATCATAAACGTATACCAGGCTTGGGTCGGGGCAGGTGGCAGGCTAGGATCAGATCCGAATCAGAACCAACAAACAAAGGGGCAGGCGGCAGAGAATTCCAAGGGTCAAGGCAGTCCAGGATCATACACAGAATAGCAGGCAAGGTAAACGCTCAGAAATGTCAGACGGAACTAAACAAGACTTCGCGTTGAAGGAGAATGAGAGTGTGGCTTATAAAGTGGGGCTGATGGGAAACACCTGGCGGTGATTAGACCTAGGTACGGGGTGTGTGGGTAATGGAGTCCATGAGAGTGTTAGTACTCGGGTGAGGGTGCCCTCCAGTGGTGATCGGAGAGAGCCACAGAGGCCTGACTTGTGACAGTGTCCTTGCTGAATAAAATACTAAATTTCTTTCAAAAAAGAAATCTTACTACCAGCATTTTGCAATGTAAGAAAATGCGGTCTGTACTCTCTCCAGCTCCACTGTTCTACTTTCCTCTATACCTGCATATGAATACTCTCTCTCTGTCTCTAGAGGGCTGTCTGGCTTTCTAGGAGGTTCTGTCAGACACTAATAGACTTTTTTTCCCTTTGTCTGATCTAAACCAGAGCTATAAAATTGTTGCTGCTTTCCAGTGGCAACAAAAGCAAATCTGAGCTGATGTTTGATGCCTGTTATAAAGGTCAGTAATACATAGTCCACCTGTCAGTCAAATATATGATTTCTATGCGCTACATAAATTATACCATTACTTCAATCATACTTGTGTTTTTCTCCTGGTGAATAAGAATAGGCCCAGGCCATACCTAGAGACCAGGATATCATAAAGACCTGGGCTATTTTGGCTCAGAGGAGTAAGCAAGTGCCTTATAACCACTCAGAACACTAGACTCTAGAAAATGTAAATATCTTGTTCTCACAAACGCATGCACTTGAAGCTTGAGTTTATATATATAATCAGTCTGCCTCCCAAGGGCACCATCAAATAATGTCATTCCCTCATTCACCTGATTTTCTCTCTCTTGTCTTCCCTCTCTCTTTCCTCCATGTCACATCACATTTGGCGGTGCTCTTGTGGAAAAGGGCATCGTGGCTGTGGATGAATCAAAGCTCCAGGCTGACAGGCAGACCTGTGGTAAAGGTTACCCAGGGAGGGGGGCCTGTGGCTGGGCCATCACACAGTGCTCAGCAGTCCCGCCCCCCAAGAACTTGCCATCAGTCTAGCATTCATCACAAACTCACCTGCTTGTGCACCTAGAAACTCATCCTGGAATGGGTAGGGGCACAAAAACATACTTTCATATATAGGAAAATCTTACCTATGTTGTTCCAAACCTTCCTGCTGTTTATATTTTTGTAGAACACTCATGGAGATTCAAAGAATTTTCATATAGTACAGCATACAGTTTGTGTGAGAAACAGATGTACAATTTAGGTCATTATTTACAGAAATTCTTCTCTTTTGCTGCAGCAGCTCTCAAATGTTATTCTTAATTCCGATAGTGGTTAATTCATGAGATACACAAGAACCAATGGGATTTTGGCATTCAAAACTCAAATTCATCAATGAATCTTCAAAACTGTCACTTGGAAAACTCAGATTAGTTATATTGACTAACTTGATGATACTTTTATGATACTTTTATGGAACTTGACTGAAAAAGAACAGACAAATATTCTTTAAAAAAAAAAAAAAAAAAAAAAAAAAAAACTTTCTATTTGTGTTCCACAGAAAAAATAAATAAATAAACAAAATAACAACATACAAGTCATACATTCTGCAACTTTGTAAATGTTTACAGAGAAAAACTGGCCATCATACCCAAATAAGGGTCACAGACTATCAGACTTTGAAGTTGTTCTGAAAACAGACTCATTGCTAGGAGACAAATGACAAAGTTTAACAAAATGAAGCCTCTCCACATCTTTCACAAAGCAATTTTATGTGAAATTGGTCAACTCTGACTGCTCAAAATCTGCTGATTAGCTTTGAATTTTGTAGTTTTGACTCGTCCAGACTGTGAATTAGGGCAAAATCTGGGCAAAAGTGTTTTCCAGCCTTAAATGGTGAGCTAATTGTTTTTTTAATGCTCACAGAATCAATGAACAATTCCTGGTTCATGTTCACAAATCTCTTTCTCATACACACACTTGTGTATTTAATGGGTCAGTAGGCCTACTTTTCTTTGACCCGCCAACAGCCAACAACTCCATCTAGAGGCCAGGATGGCTCTAATGGGAAACACACACCAAAAACACGTAAACACATGTTTTTCACGAAGATCGGAGCCTAATACCCCTTTATCTCTCCTAGCCATGAAAAAACTTTTATTGCTTAGAGGTTGCTCTTTCACGTCTCAAGAAATTTAATGGATTTCTTGGTCTTGTTTCATTTAAGTAGAGATACAGAGGTACAGAGCTATACAATTCATGTGGATAGTGAAACCTGAAGATCATTTTGAGATGTCTTTAATGGTAATTTTGGTATCTTGGCAAGTCTAAGCACAGTTTGAAATCTCTTCTGAAACTCTAGAGGAGACATGAGATTACTGTGATCTTTGTCTCAGAAGTAGGTGATGTAAGAAAAATAAAATTCAAAAATAATAAGAGGTCTCTTTTTTCTAATAGGAAAAACACGCACAAACACAAATAAAACAAAAATATTCTTAGTTTTTTTTTTACACAGCACACGGCATGAGTTGCCATTACCAAATATAAACAACATTTCACCATATTTCCATGGTCATTAGACCACAACAGTGATGACATATCGAAGTAGGATCCCCCTGTGTCCCTTTACAAAAAATGAATAAGATTTTTCCATTGACTTTTGTATTATTGAATAAAATAACCTTGGTGACTAAGAAAAGTTATATTACTATGAAAGACCACTTCCACCACTGAAAAAATATTATTATTATTATTATTTTATAAGTAGTTGCAACTTTTTATTTACCTTTTTATGACTTTTTTCTTGCAATTGTGTTTACATCTCACAATTCTGACATTTTTTCTCAGAATTGCATGATATAAACAATTCTGACTTTTTTCCCTCAGAATTGCATGATATAAAACTGTAATTGTAAGTTGCAAAGTAAGAATTGCATAATATAAGGTTGGAATTTTGTCAGAACTGCGAAATCTTGCAACATTTTTTTTTTATGGGCTTCCATATATGTAATATCAGTATATGGTTGTGATCATATTTTATGTCATAGTCACAATATCTTCAGAGTGTGTTAACCACAGATCTTATTTCAGGCATTTAACCAAAAGCATTGACTTCAGGACGATGGAACTGGAGGTGCTAAAATGCTTACTTGTTTCTGGGTTTTGGCTTACCAAATATGTCTTCCTGCAACACTCTATTTGTCTTGTTTTTAAATCATTCAGCAATTTTTGTAGCTTGGAGTTTCATGATTTGCTTCTTTTAACCAACAAAGAGGCTTGAAAAGGTCCATACTGCAGCTAATTCAGACAGGAACAGCCATCTGATAAACAAGTAAAGACAACTGATAAAATATTGCTTACTCTGGGGAAGTTGCAAAAATAGATAGATAGATAGATAGATAGATAGATAGATAGATAGATAGATAGATAGATAGATAGATAGATAGATAGATAGATAGATAGATGCTGTTGGTACAGCAGTTTTTGGCTTGTCACATCAAGTTAGAGTAACATACTAACAACACAATGCAGGACAGGACACAACACGCACACATTTTCTTTCTCCCACACAACAGATAGACGGATGGCAATGAAGCTCGACTAAACGGATAAATACACTGACCCCAAAAGAGGAAGGAAATGAACCAGAAACAGGATGCTTGAGCTCCATGTCAGAGAATTTCTCCAATCGTAGAGCAGAATATTTCTGCTGTCACCAAACCTTCCCCCACCGTAACTACATCTATTTACCCTGTTTCACACAAAACCATTCCCCAGGCCTGTGAGCGACACGAGATGGCCACAGAGTTCATGTGCCTGCTGGAGATGTACTGTATACTCTAAAAGCTTCCGTACATGAAATATGATGCCATCTTTGAGAACAGAGAGACACGTGTCCTTGGGGAGTAAGAGGAAGATTGTGGAGGGAGGATAAAGCAGGGAAAGTTTGGTGGGGAAACCAGACAAAGACAATTCATCTTTCCAGTGCTTGAAATGGTCTGATGCATATTCTTACATATCAACAACTCTCAACACTCACTACTGTCTTCTGTACTTCTTAAAAAGATGGTCCTCTATTAAACCATATGTGTTTTTATTCAGGCAGTTAGCATCTAGCTATAAACATAAAGACACTTTAACTAACTTAAATATGTTTTCGATCTAAAGGCATTTCCACACCAAGATTACTATATTCGGCACAATAAACATTTTAATTTTAATGAATAGCTATTAATATGTCCATTCATATTTGTCAATGCAACAATTATTTTTGGTAGCACTTTATAATAACTGCACACTATGAATCATTAGTATTAGTAAATAGTCAATTCATCCTTTATAAAGCACTGTTCCAACATTAATAGGCATTAGTAAGCAGTTTATAAATACAGCTATAAATGTTTTGTTCTTGAGCATATCTATAATGTTTAATAATTGTATTTTCATACTTTATTAATGATCAATTTATCATTTCTAAATTATTACGTTATTTACAAACCAGTTATTTAGGAGTTGTCAGTGGTTCGTAAGATCATTTAGAAAGTGTAAGTAAATGATTAATAAACTATTTAAATGCACATTTATAAATCTTATTATGTAGACACATGATAATAGTTGATCAGTGTGTTAATAAATGCTTTATTAACACACATTCCTGCTGTAAATCATAATTAATTCAAGTAGTTATAAAACATTTAGTAGTTGCCAGCCATCTATTTTTGTGAGCTCATCTGAAGTGAGGACTAGTCATACCTTGTAAAGCATTTACAAAGAGATTTAAAGGCTCATGTATATTCCAAACAGAAAAGTTAAACAAACAACACAGAGGGATACAGAACACAGCAATATTTTTTCAAGATGCAAAAAATGAAACTATACAACTGCACACTTGATAAAAAAAATTAAAAATAAACCTCTGCAATTTCATAGAAAAAAAATAAAAAATAAAATAAAATAAAAATTCATGTGTACAGTTTTACAGTTTCATGTTTTTGCATCTTGAAATAAATATTTCCGAGTTCTGTATCCCTGTGTTGTGTTTGTTTATTTTATTTATTATTTATTTTCTGTTGGGAAGACAACTGAGCCTTTAAATCTCCTTTGTAATAGATATGCTTCTAAATCAAGAACAAGGCATTTATAACTGTGTTTATAAACTGCTTACTAATGACTATTAGTGTTGGGACAATGCTTTATAAAGGATGAACTGACTATTTACTAATGCTTACCTAATGATTCATAGCGTGCAGTTATTATAAAGTGTTACCTTATTTTTATTTTTTTACGTTTGCGCTATATTAATATGAGATTTCAACTTGTAAAAAGTGTTCACATCCTTGTAGAACTCGTATTTACAACTTGTAAGTTAGGAAATTATGAGAGCTCTGACTTGTACCACATGACCACCGTACCACCTGACCTCTGCAGAATCATTTTGCTGTTGATAGTGTTGCCAAAGGACTGCGTAATTCTGAATCAGAGGATGTGAACATCTCAGAGTGGGTTTTCATTTTGTAATTACCGTAACTACAACATGCTGCAGTATAATATCTTTTCCATCACACCGTGAAGAAGACTGGCCAACCAGATTTGCACTTTTGGTCACATACTCACAGCTGCTGCTGCTGTTACATAAAAAAAAACAAATTACAGCTGTGTTCTGACTGATAGGATTCCTACACAGTGTTTCTCTACTCCCTGAGCATAGGGTACAGTAGAGTTCATTTCACTTGACAATGCGTTAATCTAGAACACCCTGCAATGTCAGCCAACATAGTCGACACTTGAGTCCTGCACATTATATGAGCTTAAACTATGATGACATAATGTACTTATGTAAATAAATATGATATAAATGATCACACCTGGGACTAATTAAATACCGGAGTTATGCACAATGACTAGTGGGCAAAATCCCTTCTCCACTTCCTGTGAAGTATTGATGTTCCCTTATTCCCTACATCGCTTGCAGTGCCCTTCCAGCGAAACATGTTAGTTCCCTTTGGATTGGAATCTCACTTAAGATGGTGGAATAGCCTGTGAAGTCCATTTAGCAGGGCACTTACGGTCAGATGGAACACATTGTACGTCAGACTATTTTGCTAAGCAACAGTGAAAAGCAGAGAAAGCATCTGAAACCAACTCTCTTGTATCTGTATTATACAGCTGTTTGAAAACATGTAAATGTTTTGACTTCTACATAACAAGCAGGTGTCAAAAGTGAAAATCTGTGAAGCATTTTGTGGACCAGGATAACTGGGGCATTTATGTTTTTATGCTTTTCTATAAGTACCCCATACTATTGGAGTGTGAATTAGCAGTTTTTTTTGAATTTGTAAATTTGAGTTGAGTTGCAATGAACCATATCAACCAGCTCCAAGCTGAATCACAATATCTATCTATCTATCTATCTATCTATCTATCTATCTATCTATCTATCTATACTTTTTAGATACAAATGTTTAAGTAGTTTTAGAGTTTAGGGAGATTTGATCTCAATGCATAATGGGAGCAGGCAGTCACTGCTGAGCAACATCACATTCCAAACACACACACACACACACACACACACACACACACGTTTGTTTTTGTGAAAAGTGGGGACATCCCATAGGCGTAATGGTTTTTATACTGTACAAACTGGCCTACACCTAAACTTAGCCCTCACAGGAGACTGTGCATTTCTACTTTCCTCCCAAAAAAAAACTCACTCTGTATGATTTATAAGCGTTTTGAAAAGTGGGGACATGAGGTAATGTCCTGAAAAGTCACCTTCACCTTGTAATACCTATGTCATATCTATGTCATTATACAAATTTATGTCCTCATTTGTCACAAAAACGCGTGCACACACACATTTCTGTGAATTGTAGGAATTTCCCATAGACTTATATTAATTTTATACTGACCAAACAATGTGTGTATATGTATGTATATATATAAATATATAATTTTTTTTTTTTTTAATCCCCTAACCCTAAACCTACCCCTTACAAAAAACCTGTTTGCACTGTTACACTTTCAGATGAACATCATTTACTATTTTTAATATTTTTTTTCCCTTTGTCAATGTCAAAAATTTCAGGTTTTACCATCCTTGTGGGGATTTTGTCCTCACAATGTAGCATAAACAAGTACACACACACACACACAATTGCATATTGTAGTAGCCCTGTGCTTGGTAAACACACCATTAGAGAGCAAATAAAGGCTATATAATAGGTCTGTCACAATTAATATACAATGCTTTGCAGATTTTGTTTTAGACCACCACCCAATGTAATGTTTGTGCTACAGCTGCCCTAAACTAAAAGTATAGGTGATTTGCAAAATCTCTTTATTTTTTTTAATGTTTTTTTAATGGTTAATCCACACCAGTATGTGTAAGCTCTTTACTCACAGTAGTCTTTCTTATGCTAAAATATAATTGTTGGGATTTAATAGATTCAAATATAGATCACACGCAATTTTAATCAAAGCAAGTCTTTTGGAACAGCTAGAAACTATTTGGAAGTCAATAACAACACAGACCGTGGAAAAGTAAATAAAAAAAAATAATGCAAGCTGTTATCAAGGCCAATGGAGGCCATACAAAATAATACAAATAAAATGCATTATTTTTTTGGTTATTATATATGAATAAAGACTATTTATTTTTTTCAGTTTATTTGCCTAATAAATGACAATATCTTTTTTTTTTTTTTAAACATGATTTTGACAGATTCCAAAATATTTGTGTTTTCTCTTTATTATGACAAGCGGTCTAATAAATTTGTTAATCACTGTACATCAGCATTGTCAGTAAATAACAAATATTTCCATTTATTCTTGTTTTTCTTTTTGGATGTTTTTAGGAGGTATTTCTACATTTCAATTTGCTTCAGTTTGCCCGTCTCTACCAACATATATATGCAAAGAAGGGGAGTACCGGCACCTATATTTCCCACAGCTCCTCTCTGTTCCTTTTCTTCATGCAGAGAATCACTCGTTGAGTGAGATGACCTAAATACAGACACAGCTCCACACCGCACACAAGCCTGCCAGGCTTCAGAAAGGGAGGGAGGAAAACACTGAGAGTAAAGCAGAATAAAGTTTGAGACGTTAATCTTTTTTTCCTCTTTGGGCAGGAGAACAGTTACGTAAAAGCCATCTATAATTCCCTTCGTACGGATCAAAGGAATACAAGAACCCAATCTGCATACATGCGGCTACAGACCCGCAGGCACAGACACGTGTGTGTGTGTGTGTGTGTGTGTGTGTGTGAGTGAGAGAGAGAGAGAGAGAGAGAGAGGGAAGACAGTTTCTTCCTTTCTTTAAGCAATCTATAAACCGACATTAAACAGTGTTATTGCTGCTACTAGTCCTACTAAACTGGTCGATATGTTCAATGATAAACAACTTATGAAACAAGATGACTACAGGGCTTTTTACCCTGGATTATCATCGTTCTAGACCCTGCTTTTAACCCTGGGTAGAGGAACATTTCACACTTGAACTTTGGAAGAGAGGTTATCATTGTTTTTGACTCAGAGTTATGAAATCCTACTCCACCGCTTTTGCAGGGATAACCCTGCACTGCTGCGAAAGAAGTGTACATAGAAAAACAATGTTGTATTATCGGTCATTCACACAGAAATCTGTTTTTTTTTGTTTTTTTTGCATTTAAAAATGGGAGACACATATGGAATAGAAAAAATTACAAATCTTAGACACATTTTTGTGGGTGCAATAATCTTAAGGGGCCATTCATACAGAATGTGTTTTTGTGCTGAAAAATGCGAGACAGAAGGCACTGGAATGAAAAAAATGCAAGGTCTAGACATGCATTTTTTATAAATTGAACTAGAGTGATGGATTTTTAGAACACGAGACTCTTCAAATAATGCAAGACATGAGCACAATGGTCTAAGTGACAGTTCACAGAATGCAGTATGAATAAAAAATAAATAAATAAATAAAAAATGGTGGTCCATCTTGCAAATGTTTACGTAGAAAAACACTGGCAGCACAGTGGAATGCAATAACGTGTTCTAGTGTGAACGGCCCCAAACATATAGTGCATAATGCATAGAAAAACAATGGAAAAGCAGCACACTGGAGCGCACAAACACGTGCTATATGAACAGCCCCTTAAAATGTTACAGCTAGAATCTTTGACAAGCACCTGATCAGAAATTGAAGTGAAAGTCGTGGCATATTGTCAAGTATGGTGACCCATACTTGAAATTGGTGGTCTGCATTTAACCCATCCAAGTGCACATCAGTGAGTAGTGAACAAACACACACACACACAGAGCAGTGGGCAGCCATTGCTCCAGCAATTGGGGGTTCACCTCAGTCATGGTATCGAAAGCAGAGAGAGTGCTGTTTGTTCACAATCCCCACCTTCAATTCCTGCCGGTGCAAGAATCGAACCGGCAACCTTCAAGTTACAAGCCCGACTCCCTAACCATCAGGCCACGACTTCAGGCCACACACAGCGTGTTCCTCAAATCAAAGACTTTAGATATACAAAGACAATGCACTGAAATTGCTATAAATGGGAGAAAGCGCAGTGTGAATTATGACAGAATAAGTCCCGCCTTCTAAATAAAAGAGCCAGTGGTCAGGTGGTAAGTCATTGCGTCACTGCAGCTGCTGTTAGGAACTCCAGTTGCCAGGGCCATTCTTTGGGTGGTGCATTCTTTGGGCCCCTTGCTTTGAAGGAGTGAACAGACCAAGGGGACCCCACACAATGTAATGCCAAAATCATGCTTTTCTTGATTTTTTGGAATGACATTTGCAACATTAATAAATGACTGAATGCCTTTCGTATGAGATTTTGGCATTCTTTGACTGTGACTGTTAACAGTTAACTTCCGGTTGCTGCTGCTACTACTTTAATAAGAGTTAAGAAAGACTAGGAATATCCATTATTAATTGTTAACCCGTGCAAAATATCAGCAATGTGAAACAACACCAGATTGGATCATTGTTGTTTGCTAATTGAGTGATAGTTTGCTAAAGGGGAGGGATAATTATCTATACTTCACACGTCATCAGGAGAATCAAAGTTTAGTCCACAGTTAAAAGTTGTTTGATAGCTTTCTATTTACTTTTACCAAGTATACGTTTGAACATAACCATGATATAAATAATCTATTTTGACCCCTTTTAACTAATGTAAAAGCTATTTTTGCACATAATCAGAGACACTGAAATTAAGAATTTTCTGAATGAAAAATAAGAGTGCCACCTGCGACTTTTAGGGTTAAATTTACACTGCTGAACAGTGAACATAGTTGATGAACAGCTGATATTATTTTTGCCTCAGTAGCAGTGAAGAAGAGCAAAGACAAGACAGGTTGAAACAGCGTATATGAGTAATTGAGACAATTCTACCATCTCCTGGCTGCAATGAGGCGTTGCAAATAAACATCCCGAGATCCACTCAGCATATTTGTTTTGAAGGAGAGTTTGTTACAATGATATAGTCCTGTTTATTAGACAATTTGGTTACACTTTAGATTAGGGAACACTATTATCCACTGAGAGATAGTCTCTTGTTAGGATTACTTTATCTCAGATTATTTCTAAAGACATTTAGCAAATATCATGGCAATTATATTGTTCTGATAATTTATTTTACAATATACATCAACAGCATGCAGATTTTATGTCAGTTGCATATATAAGATGCTTTACCAATATATTATCCAGGATATTCTTATCTGTTAAATATAAAAGTACTGCATACTCAGCATTAAAGATCTAGTCATGGCCATGTGAGAGGGCTGATTTTTATTTATTTATTTTTTCATATATTGACATGCACTACTAATGATGATAATGAATTGGTTTCCTTTTTGAAGAAAGTTAGACAGGCCTTGGACAATTAGTCATATAGCTGTTCATAAAATTATTTCAGAATATCAAATACTGACTAGTTCAGTAACAACTAATGAAGTACTTCTCAGATCTGGATGTAAAAAATGGGAGTTATCATATAATCAACATGGACTGAAAACCACAAAACAATCACTGCAAATCTTCACCAAAGTGAAGAACAAACATACAAATAAAAAAAGAAAGAGTTCACCCCAAAACTGTCGTCATTTACACAACCTCAAGCTATCGTTTCAAACATGTATTAGTTTTTCTTCTGTTGAACAAATAAGATATTTTGAAGAACACTGGTAACCAAACAATTGCTGGTAGCCATTCACTTCCAATTAGAAAAAAAATAATATTATGAAAGTCAATGGCTACCAGCAACATTCTTCAAAATATCTCGTGTTCAACAGAAGAAATAAATTCACAGGTTTGGAACAAGAGGGTGTACAGTGACAATTTTAATTTTTGGGTGATCATCCCCTTTAAATCAATAGCTGTTAGGGATAACGCCACATTTTCAACAGTACAAATTCTAACATGGCTCCTTACATCTGTTGCCAGTGCAGATGTCAAATTTAAATTTAAATAAATTCAGTTTCTTGCTTATGTGCATGAACCCACTTTGGTATTAAGAGACGAGTTCAAAGTGGAGATCAGAATCAGAGCATGCAGATTCTGTAATCAATACTGTGGATGCCACAGTACACACTTTTCAGTCATTTGTGGAATTCATTAATTTCTAATGTAGCAATGTAGTGTATTCATTTAAAATCTGAATATCATAAAAGTAGTTCATAAAACCAGTCAATCAGTTCTCAGTGAAAATTTTATTTATAAAATTTTTATTTTAAGTAAAACAAACAAACAAAAAAAATTCTAACACCTGTGACCTTTGAGTATCATACATACAGGCTACTTCAGCACATTTAATAGTCATCAGAATCTGAATCAAGAGCGTAGATCA
The DNA here is from genome assembly GCA_039654775.1 of Spinibarbus caldwelli. NCBI lineage: Eukaryota > Metazoa > Chordata > Actinopteri > Cypriniformes > Cyprinidae > Spinibarbus > Spinibarbus caldwelli. The sequence goes on from CM077257.1 coordinate 22,566,346, forward strand.
CAGGTTTGGTTGTACGTGCAGCTCAGCTCATGGGAGCTGCAGACGTCACTACGTTCTCATCCAGCTGAAAGCTGTCGTCTTCCTCCCAGCTCTTTGCTTTCTGGAACAGAAAATTAAATAAGGATGAAACTCAAAAGCTTTTCAATAAAGCTACTATAGCAATGTCTACTATAAAACTGTATGTGTATTTGTTTCATTGCTTGTAGTTTCTTTGTACTAGGAATGTCATGGGGGGGGGGATAAATAAATTTGACAACAGATTACCAATTACACCGTGCATTTCACACACACACAAAAACAAACAATTGTCAATGATGCTTAGGATCTGTAGCGCTTGCTTTAAGCTTTAATGTTATATCGTTTCCTTTTCTTTCAACAAAACGAATGCTTGAAAATGATAGATTATTATTCTTACAAAAATAAAACAGTACAATGACAACCTTGCTTATTAAACAAAACTTTTAACCAAAATAGACAGGTGACGTACAGAGCCACACATGACATGCATAGGGAGAAAAGAAAAAATTAAATAAATAAAATTAATCTCGTGGCCACCAATTAAGAATTCATCCCTACGACTTTTGTTCCCTCATTTTATTAAAACCAAGACCACTTTGTACTAATTCTTTCTCTAATTTTGAAATAAATTAAAACAAGGGAGTTAATTACTACAGCATGGCCACAATTCAATAAAACTGTCCTTCATTACTGATTTTTTTTCTTCTTGTACTGAATTATTTGTACAGCAGTTTCATATTGAATGCTACAAGCAACTGTATTAATTTGTAAGTCCGTTTATCAATATTGAAATGTTTGATAAAGGAGTCAAACATCAGCATATTTATTTCCACTGTGACTGAGAATAAGATTTGATATTGACTAAGCAAATACAGACTTCATTAAAACACTCATTTTGATCAACAGTAAAGTGTCAAATTACCTTTCCAGCAGTGTTTTTGCCCTTGAGAGGAGCCATCAGATTGCCACTGTCAGAGTCTGAGCTGTCTGATTGGTCACTGTTCAGAGCGGGCTTCCTCTTCTTGGCTGTTTTCTTCTCAACTACAACTGGGGCTGCGCCATCTGAGTCAGAAGACTCAGCAGCAGGCTTGTTGGTGGCTTTGGTTTTTTTAGGACTTTTCTTGGAGAGCACATCAAGGACTGAGGGCTGTTTTGCATCTAGAAAGTCAAAATCATTCATTATTTAATAAGAAGCTGCTATACTGATATCCAATACAAGAATTTACACTCTTATAAAATAAAGGTTCTTTACTGGCATTTATAGTTCCATGAAGAACCTTTAACATCCATGAAACCTTTCCATTGCACAATTTTTGTGGAAATTATAGAGAGAGCAAGAGAGAGAGAGAGAGAGAGAGAGAGAGAGAGAGAAAAAAAAAGGTCCTTAAGAATTGTTCACTGCAAGGTTCTTTGGGGAACTAAAAATGGTTCTTCTATGGCATCACTGCAGTTATGCTCTTAAAAGTTTCCAAAAGGGCAATGAAATTCCACCATTCTCTAAACAGGTAACAACATTTAAACACCTGTTGCTTTCTTGGGGTGTTTTCACACCTGTAGATCGATTGCTTTGTTCCGAAACAGGGATTAAAATTATTACAATGTTGGTTTTTATTGTTGGTGCGGTTCGCTTTCACACGGCAAAGTTTCTAAACGAACCAAAATTGTTAATACAAGTCACGTGCGAGTAAACTGTCCTCTCATTGGTTCACAGAGCTGGAATGACAATAAACATGATTCATTTGGAAAGAGAGGCAAACAAACTCTCTCTCACACACACACACACACACGTACGTCAGGATGGAACGACAACAGCTTTGAGGGCTTATTGTTTTTTTTTTGTTTCTTTTGTAGCTGTCGATATGTTCATTAATTTATCATTGAGCAGGAATCCAGGATTCGTCGGCAAAACATTGTTAAAATGCACCTACTACGAAGAGCATTAAGACGGCATTATAAAATGAAAAGGCGCGCTTTGATTTTGAATGGCGAAGATGTGCACACCCACTGCTTTTCACGGAACTTCCGTAATTACCCATTATACAGTGTGATACAGCCTGGTTCGTTGGTCCTTTGGATCGGATTACTTTCTCACTACAACCGAACCGCTCCAGAGTTCGTTTTCAATCGAGCCGAGACCACCTCATTCAGGCGATCTCGGACCGATTGTTTTGGCGCGGATCCGAGCGCGATTGCCGTGTTCACATATGCCCAAACGAACCGAGTTAAGGGGGGAAACGCGCCAGGTTCCGAAACAACGGGCCAGGTGTGAAAGCACCCTTAGAAGCAGCACTTGTCTTTGCAGCCGGTTTCTTGGTGGCTCCTACAGCTGATTTTTTCACAGGTTTAGGGGCCGGCTCTTGGCTGGTCTCAGATAGTTTAACAAGCACAGTGAACAAGTAAACCAGCTGACAAGCAATCATGAAACAGACAAAGCTAAAGAAATGATCTGTGATGGGCAGAGAGTTGTGTGGTACTTACAGTCGGACTCGCTACTGGCTTCGGGTTTCTCTTCTGTTGGTTTGCTGGCTTTTGCTGGTGCTTTTTTCCTGAAAGAATCAAAGAAAACTATTATAGAAAAATATAGATAGAATTTAGAATAATACTATAGACAATCATAATATAGAACAGGTGAAATCTGTAAAGCAAAAAGGTAGAAGTGGTGTCAGTCTTACACAACAGGTGCGGGAGGAGGGGAGTCACTATCAGGTGCACCGCTGGGTTCTGGGATGAAGGACTCATCATCCTCAATGACAGCGCACTTCTGTTTAGAGCTCTTTGAACAGGCATCAAACTCGTCTTCACTGCTCGACAGACTGTCATTCTTTTCCACCACAGCTGCAAAGACACAAAATTATTATTATTTTTTTTTTGTTTTCCAAATTACTTTCAGGGATCCCACACTTTTGTCAAATGGTTTTCCATGATCTGCAGTCTCAACTTGATGCAATTGCTGATATTTATATGGCCAAAATTTAAGATGAAATTGCAAGAGCTTATTACGTAAATCAGTGACACCTTTATAACAATACAGCAGACCTCCATAAAATGCAAATCAATTGTCACATCAGACTAATAAAATAAAACAACAGATTCCTATCCGCGAAAATTAGCGCACCGAAAATGCGAATGTTTTTTTCCAAACCAGTCCGACGAATCTTTTCAGTTTCGCAAAGCGAAAAAACACAGGCCGTCCAATAAGATTTGAACATTACATCACGTGGCCAGAGCAACTGCTGTTACTCAAAAGGTCGGCGCGGTGGCGCTAAAAGCTCAGAAGACTGTATTGAGAACAAACGTAAAAACACCGAAGTAGAGGACTTTCAGAGTCAGAGCGCATTCACTCTTTAGATCTTCCGTATAAAAAAACAAAAAAAAACAAAGGGAAACATTTTTCTATACATAAAATATGAAAGCAAATAGACGTATGATTATGACGACATTTTCTATATGCGTTTTATTTTTATAACAATAAAGGTTGTTTATGACAAATTTTAAGCAGTGTAGCGTTAAACATACAAAGAGTGCATATCTGCCTATTATAGAATCAAAGTCAACTATAGATCACAATCAAAAGTTATTACAAGCACTCGATGGTTTAAAGTGGGTTTTAAGCAAATACATTAATAATACTATATAGATAGTTTGTGTTTCTGGTGTAGATCCAAACTTTATTTGTCTTAATTTAATGCTGTATATTGAGCAGCGGACAATGTTAAATCCATATACGAGATACATATCTGAGGAAAAATGCATTGCTGGTCGGCGCCACCTAGCGTGCAGGCGTGAACTAGCAGAAGGCGAACAATCGTTTCGCGCTCTGTGTGAAAGCACCATTCGTCTGCGATTTGCCTCGCTTTTTTACTAATTTCAAATACATGAAAAGCAGCAGTCCATAGACATCCAACTTCCTTTATTTTCATACATGTCTGTCTTACTTTTGTCTTTAGCTGGCTCTTTCTTGACCTTCTTAGTGAGTCTTGCAGTCAGTCCCATCTCAGAGCCATCGGCTGCTGCGTCTGCCTCATCATCAAACTCCATCATCACCACACCAGCCTCTTTCTAAAAATACACACAAGTATTCCCTCAGGATCAGCGAAACTTATAAAATGTCTGACTATAGAAACTGATTGAATTTGCTGCTGTAAAATGAACATAATCTGAATAAACAGCTAATGAAAAATCCACTTGAAATGCAGTGCAGTGACCATTCAGAGATTTGCATAAGTGCCGTTGATGCATGCATGCAAATCTCATTCTGCACACACATACATTCACAGCTTTGCCTCGTTTGGCTCTCTCCTTAACAGCCTGGACCTTCATGGTGCTGGTGATGCAGGGGATGACGCGGCGGCCCTGTGGGGTGGGCATGGTCTCTTTCTTTACCTTCACCACAGGCATTGCATTCTGTGATTCCATCTCCTTCTGTTCCACACGCTATATGCAAACACACAGATAACCATTGATGACTTTACAAATCCCTAATCACACTGAAATGTTAATTTTCAAATCAGGCAATAGCAGTTAGATGTTTGGTATATAAACTTCCACCAAATGCAAAAAAAAAAATAAAAAAATAAAAAAATAAAAATAAAAGATCCACATCTTTACCTCCAGCTCCTCAGTAAAGGCTCCCAGATCCTCCTTCCACAGGTCAGCAGGTGCTTTCATCTTGAGCGTGTTCAACTCCGTCATCTGCAGAACAAAAGCATGAGAATCTTTGTAAACTCCACTGCTATACTAAATCACCAGCTGTGCTTCCCATCCATCACAGACTTATAGTCACCTTAGCATCTCTCTGTCTACACAGCTCATCTTTCTTTTCTTCGGTCAGGTACCACATGGGCATGCTGAGCAGGTAGTTATAATCAGGGCAAGATGTGTCCTCTTTTTCCTTCTCCTCCTCATCCTCCCCAGCATCCTCATCTGCATCCTGCCAAACACAATGAAAATGATACTGATGTAGGTAACCGGTCATAGGAAGGAAACAAAAGTATTTAATTCAATAAAAGAGGTTGTTGTAGGGCATACCTTCTCATGAGCATCTTTCCAGGCCTTAACAGGGTCCGAGTCATAGCCCATCTGCTGAAGCATGTGGATCAGCTCCTCCTTGGGTTTATTTTCTAAAAATAATAAAGAGAAGAAGCTTGATATCAAAGACTTAAAGACAGTTAAAGGGATAGTTCACCCAAAAATTAACATTGTCATCATTTTCTCACCCTCAAGTAGATCCAAACCTGTATGAATTTCTTTGTTCTGCTGAACAGAAAGGAAGATATTTTGAAGAAAGTTTGTAACCAGGCTGTTTTGGGGAACCACTGACTTCCATAGTAGGAAAAAAATACTATGGAAGTCAACGGTGCCCCAGAACTGCTCTGTTTCCCACATTCTTCAGAATATCTTCCTTTGTGTTCAGCAGAACAAAGACATTCATACAGGTTTGGAACTACTTGAGGGCGAGTAAATTACAGAATTTTCATTTTTGGGTGAACTATCCCTTTAACTTGGAATCTGTATTTTCCTTTAACACCTAGGGATACACAATATATAGTACAATACATCTTTTCCCATCAATTACCTAGACTGTGCTGGCCAGCCAGTTTCAAAATGAACGAAAATACATTTAGACCTGTCATAATGCATGTTTCTTGAAAAATGCTTGGAAAGAGTTGGGCAGGTCATTCTACCAGCTGGGAATAGTTAAGGAATGTGATTTTGTGTCACTTTGGGATGGCACTGTAATGAGCTTCTGGAGGGCACATAAGTCTGAAGTAAGTGTAAATGTAGTGTGATGTGGACCGAGACATTATCACAGCTAAATGTCATAGTCTAAAACTCTGTGGGAAACATGGATATTAATTCTGAGGTAATACTGCACATTTATTAAGACACTCATTTACCATTTTTTTACATTTAGATATCAAAATGAATATCCACTTTCCCCATGTGCATTCCAAGGTTGTCATTGTTATTTTATCTGTATTGGCCAAATAACACCCATAAAATATGATCGTCATTAAATAATTTCGTAGCTCGATCCATTTTCTTGTAATGTAAACTTTTAGAAAGCAAAATGTGTTGATAGCAGATAAATAGGTTGAAAGTGCACTTGTAATGTGTTTAGGTTAGTGTATGGCACAAGGCAAAAACAGACTTCATGCCAAAACATTACCAACTGCCACATCCATGATACTGGTACTACACAGTACCAGTCTTGTGTAGTGTGAACTCTCAATCCTTTTAATATGTGCTGCTTCTACGTGTAGTGTGAAACCAAAGACAAAGAGAGAAAAAGCGTGTCTCACCAATGATCAGTGTGCCCTGGATTTTCTCCAGAATGAATCGGGCCTGGTTGGAAAGTTTGGCACTTTCAGCCCCCAGCATACCTAGCAGCCAGTCTTTCCTGAGGACATAATACTTCATTCTGAGCTCAAAGAAATCCTTCAAGATGTCCTGAACAGACTCATACATCTTCAGACTGCCCAGATGATCAAACAACACCTGCATGAGAATGAGAACGAACACAACGGAAGACAAAATGATTTCAGGATTAGGCAAAAATGCTTTTTTTTTTTTTTTAAGAATGCATATTGTGATAAAGTATGTGGTGTGTGCTGTTCACCATGGGTTGACAGGTGAGCAGATTCTGTAGTTTGAAGACTTTGTGTAGTCCAGCTGCCTCAGCCTCTCTCAGGCGCTCGTCTGTCATCTTAATAACGAAACGCACTGTGGTGTCTGTATGATACTCCTTATAGTCTGTGATCAAAGGAGGAACCTTCTTCGTGCCGCTGAGCATCGCCTCCAACACATTCTCCTTATAGGTCTGAGAGATGTCATGTTATTCATCATTCATTCCAAAGAAAATGTTGTTCATTTTATCTGTTGAACTGACTGGCATAATTTTCTGCTCAATATTCTGTTTCACCCAGATTTACTCCAAATTCCACAGGTTAAACACACTGCTAATTTTATATACAGCATGAAACATGAATTTGCAGTGAAGGAAACATTGGTATAAACATTTTAAACCCTAGCAGATACTGATGAAAGTCTTAAAAGATTTAGTTGCACTAATTTTACCAGTTTATCATGTCAACTGAATATTTCCAACCACTACTTGCCATATATCAAATGGGCATGGGTCCGACAAGGAATCATGAATAAACTTCCTAAAGAAAGTATAAAAACAGACTTCACGCACCTGTGTCCAGGTTTTGATTGGCAGTTCAGTGATCTCAATGGTTGTAGAGTCAATGATGGCCACCTCTCCATTATTCACATACTGATTCTTTGCCAATTCATCAATGGTGCCCTTGAACCCCTTATAGCTTGGCAGCTAGACATAAACAGGCGAAATGAGTACGTCAACCAGTTCTGGTTTAAAACAATATGCATTATGTAAAGAACTATGCATTTATGGTAATTAAATTTAAAACATGAATTTATTTTTACCATGGGAAGTGGATCTTCTCCATTGAGCATGCGGAGAATATTGTTGATGATCTCTCTCACGTTGTAGTTGGGGATGCGGCTGGCCCATCCTGTGCCGATGCCCTCAACTCCATTAGCCAGCACCAGAGGGATGATGGGCATATACCACTCGGGCTCCACTCGCAAATTATCATCATAGTTATACTTCAACAGGTTATCGTCCACAGCAGGGAACAGCAGACGAGCAAGTGGACTGAGAATTTAAAAAAAATAAATAAATAAAAAAAATTTTAAAAAATTGTTTTACTTTACTAGTTATTAGGGATGTAATGATATTATCAATATCGAAATATAGCGATACCAAAACTGTCTCGATATTATCGTGGTCACATAATATGAAACGATAGGTCTTCCGGGCAAAAAGTGTAGTTTTAAAATATTTAAACTTCTTATTCTAAAAGGCATAAAAGGTCTTTAAACGTTGTGTTTTGGGCCATTATGCTTTGGCACAGTATTGTATTTGTCAAACAAACTAAAGCCAAAAGCACAATATGGCTTTATCCCTTCAAGTCTGATTGCGCTGCGTGCAGAATGAATCCAGTGAACTCGTTTATTTCATGTGCTGAGTTTAGCACGCTTTTGGGAATGCAACGGCCACCAGTTATGCTTTATTTTCATGGTAGATGATTACAGCATTTCACTAGATTTGTAATGAGATGTATTTTTGTAAATAAAAATTCTACTGCCGTTTCTGTCAAAATAAAAGCTTAAAAGTGCAGTATGAATTGCCGACAGCTAGCGGTTTAAATGCAGTCCAAATTCAAAATATCTTTCAAGTGTAGAAATTAGAAAAGAAGAATTGTAATTTCCCTACTGTAGTGTAAAGAAAACAATATACCTATGAAATATTAATTTTCACTTTTATTACAGTGCAATTGTTTTATATGGCTATTACTGCCATTGTTATTATTATTATTATTATTATTATTATAATAATCTAACTTGTTTGGCTTCCTAAAACACCAGTGTGAATGTAATTTAGACTGAGACAGTGTATATCACATAAAAAGAGGGTTGAATCCCTTTTATAGTTCAGGTACAAGTCAATTCACTGACTTTTTTCTGACTCAAGTTTCTTAGTTAAGAAAATGGGTTGCAGCTCTTAATTTTGAACTCTGAATGCATTAGATAGAATAATTTAACTTTAAAACGTACAAAATTTTCACTTTTTTAGTCAATCTTATAAAAAGCAGCATAATTGCATCATTTTACCTATCATTTTAGCCTTTACAACTATACAAAATTCAACAATGAAAATTGTAATGCTGGGGAAAATCAGGTGTCTCACCATCCACCAAGCAGGGGATTGATCTCTCGTTGTCAGAGTTGGAGAACAGCACAAGCTTTTTATTGATAAAGTCATGGTAGCTGAGGGATGTGGTTTCCTGTCCATACAGGTACTCCTGCACAAAGCAGAAAAGAAGATCATGCTTTCTAGTGGCACAAAGTCAACTCTTCCCAAAAAACAAACAAACAAACAAAAAAAAAACTCCACATTAATTTGTGTTATGGCACCTCAGGCAGGTTGTGTTCTCTGCGCTGACGTCTGTTGATCATGAAGCTGGTCAGCCATTCCTTCCTCTCATTTACCATCTTCTTACTAAAGGCCTGTAGATAGACACAAAAAAAGTCATAAATATCTTTAGGAAACTTAATTTTATATTCAAAGTTGCTCGATTGTGTCCACTGCAAATTCAAACTGAGACATGGTTACCAGGGTGATAGCTTCATCATCAGCTGGCCCAGAGTACTTAAAAGGGATTTGATGTCTCGCCATATCCGAAAAATACTCTTTGGCCTCCTTAGATGTGCTGGTACCCAAACCTGGAGAAAGACAGATAGAAAACTATATGACATATTTGCAAATGACCATGTATACATGCACATTTTAGAACCTCTTTCAAATGTTATTGGAAACACCCAGTGTGTGCAGGTGACCCAATCTGTGCCCCCTTCACTTTCTATATCACTTACACACATAAAGACAGAGTAAAAACACTGCTTACGTTTGCCAGTGGACTACCACAGGTGTTTGAGACAAACCTTTGTAGTATTTGATCTTCCAGGATTTGAGGTTACTTTGTTTCTCCTTCCACTCATTGAACTCTGGGATACTGTAGAAAGCAAGCTCCTGCTTCTTATTGGATGCCTAGAGCGCGACAACACCGGCAGTCAATGAAACGTTTCCACAACCAGCATTTTTGCATATTGTTTACAACAAGGGCAGCTGGACTCTACCTTGATGATAGGTGTGATAAACTCTTCTAGGAAGTTGTGGCGCAGCAGTGATGGCCAGTTATGATGGATGAAGTTGATGAGAAGACCTTTAACTTGAGATCCGTCTTGATCCTGCAGAAATCACCCATCATTATACATACAACAAACTACACCCTATATTCTGTAACAGGCACACTGTGTACAGTCTGACCTGATCTGTCATGATCATGAGCTTGCCGTAGCGCAGGCTCTTTAGTGACTCAGGGTCACTGTAGTTCTTCTTGTACTGCAGACCCAGGATCTTTATGATGTTGTTGATCTCAGCATTCTCCATGATCTGCAAAAAAATAAATAAATAAATAAATAAATAAATATATATGTTTTGCTTTTGTGGGGTCTGTAATTGATACAACCCCATGAAGCAGTCAATAAAATGCTTTTGAATTTACTGACCTGTTTGCGGGATGCCTCTCGAACGTTGAGTATTTTACCACGCAGAGGGAAGACACCATAGCGATCACGTCCCACCACACCCAGACCCGACACGGCCAGAGCTTTGGCCGAGTCTCCTTCTGTCAGGATCAGAGTGCAGCTAGTGGAGTTCTTCCCACCTGAAATAAACCAGCAATCCTGAAATGAACATCCAGGCTGAAAGTGTTTTAATATTTTAACAGCACAACAAACCTTGTTACCTGCATTGTTGGCATCATCCAGCTTGGGTACTCTTTTAATCTTAGTGTGTTTGACAGCGGAGCATTTCTCATTGAGTTGAGCCTGGGGTTTAAACTTCACCCAGTTCATAATGCTCTCCACAATTCCACAGTTATTAACCTACAAGCAAGACACAGAGGGGTGAATTAGCTCAGGAGTTTACGCAGCTGTAAAGCATCTGAAATCACAAACTACCTGCTAGTGACGTTTTAATATCAACATTTCAGTAAATGGTACCAATAAGAGTAAAATTTAACAGTCCTTGATACCAACTTCACCAATGCATACCAATCACCAATTTGGAATTATTTAACTAACTATATCAAGGCAGTAGAAATTCATATAATATTAGAGAAAGGAGCATTTAATCCAGATTGCAAACACTTCAGCTATCCCAAGATTTCATAAAGCATGGTTCAGGCAATTCGAGATGGATTAAAGCAGAGGTCTTCAACCCTGTTCCTAGGGACCCACTATCCTGAAGAGTTTAGCTACAACCCTAATCAAACACACCTGAAGCGGCCAATCAAGCTCCTCAAGACTGCTCAAAAATTACAGGCAGGTGTGCTGAAGCCGGTTGGAAATAAACTTTCCAGGAGAGTGGGTCCCCAGGAGCAGGGTTGAAGACCTCTGGTTTAAAGGCCTAAGTGGTATACTTCGTTTTTGTATGCTAGCGTATGCGTACAGTCGAACGTGTAGCCTTTCAAAGTATACTCCATTTGAAGTTGTGCGTGAACGCGGGCAGTCGACACATGCGCTCTACAAAGCTTCATCCAGGTTCAGTCTCTGCTCATTTTTCCCTGTTAAATCATGACTGATAACAAATATTTTAACTCTTTGAAACCAAAGCAGAGCCGTCTCATACCCTCTCGCTCACAAGCGCTTGTCAATGTGAGCGTCTGTTGTTGCAGTCTCCGCTATTTTGTTGTCATTGTCCGTCTCTTTAGTTTCGTTTTCTACTGTGAAACAACGACCCGGGACAGTGTTGCCACCATGTGAAAAACTGATTACTGCAAAATAACTTCAGTGCGCATGTGCAACCTGAGTGTACAAAGTACTCACGGTTACAAAAATCGGGTGGTGCACATACAGTACGTGCGTACTGTTCTGATGATGCAATTCGCGTCATGCGCGCTGTACGCTGTCCCTTGCCTACGCCTAAAAAGTGAAGTATACTTTGGGCTTAAGAGTCACATTTCTCACCTGTTTAAAAAACTTGTCACTCAGAGAGCAGGTGGAACCGAAATTCTTCTGCTTTAATGTCATGTTTTCTTTGGTCTGAGAGTCAAAGCTGGGGTTCTCAATCAGACAGTTCACAAACAACCACATGTGGTTCTTCACCTGCACACACAGAGTCCAACCAGCACTTTACATCTGATCACAAGATTAGAGTGCCATAATCTTTGAGATGTATAAATTTTGATAATCATCAGGATGTACCTGTAAATGTTTGACAGCCACTCCAGCCTTGTTCTTTTTCACCACTTCAATCAGTTTGGACACAATCTGGTTTGCAACATAGTCGGTGTGTCTGCCACCCTGAAACACAACATCATATTTAAAGCACTTTCTACTGTCATCTTAAAGTATCCGAGAAAGATATGTCCATCCACGTTACAGGTCAACAACATTTAATGGAGTTTAAGATAGCCACCCAGTTAAGGCCCCTACAAAAACAATACTACAGCATCCAGACCAACGTATGTTAATTTTCTTATGCAAATATTCAGTTATGTCAGATAGATTTAGAGCAGCTGTCAGTGTCTTAGTACATCAGTTGGAGGCGAAAAAAATCAAAGATATCTTTTCCATGTCCCATTACCATTAGCTCTTACAGTTATGGCCGGCTACGTTTTTTTTTTTTTTTTTCAATCACAGGACAAATAAAAGTTGAGTTTTTGGCAACATGCACACTGCTGCTGATGTTATGTAAAATTATGCCTTGGTGATGCTCAAAGAGTTTTTGCTTGGTAGAAACTGACATTTTTTCACTGCTTAAACAAGCTTGCTTGATGCATGAGAACAAACATTGTTCTCTCACATCAAGCTATGATATACTCCAAGTATACACATTGAGCAACATTTATTCGTGAATAAGTCTAGATCAGTTTTGCATATAAAGCAGTCAGGTCCCTTTGGAAGACCACTCAATTCATATGGATTACTACTAGATTCTATTTTTGAACTTTAAGCATCAAAGTTTTGTGTGAATGGACTTTTAAAAGGAGGGAGTGAAGGAGGATTTTCCATTTTTGGGTGAATTAACACTTTAATACCTGTTGTAAGCAGACGTTTTGGAAAGGTTTGGTTAATGCAGAAATATTATGCTGAACATAATGCCATATTGCAAACCTGAAGATGTTTACCTAAGTCGTGGCAATGCCGTTAACAAAGCTGACTTGCTGGAACCCTTTATCACTAAGGGTAAGACACACCTCCCAGCGCTCATTCACAATTTCATGGACTATTGTCAGGGGAGAACCGGTCTCATCAACCTTATCCTTTAGATACAGGTCCACATAGCTACGGAAACCATTAACCTGAAAAGATAAAGGAAATTAAACTTAGGTGGAAGATACAGTGATGTAAACAAACAGAAAAATTTCATGGGGTCAAGAACAAAAACCAGTCATATACTCACTGGCAGCTTCTTGCCGTTGAGAAAGACATGGACACCCTTAGTGGACCCAGCGATGTCATATGCTCGTCGAGTCAGCAGTGCGACAGTGTCTTTATCTAAACCCTGCATCTTAAACTTTGCCAGGTCCGGCTGGAACGTGATGCAGGTGTAGTCGTCGCCATCAAAGGGTTTAATCTTACACTCGCCTGCTCGGCCCATGTTATCAAACCATGTCTTTGGGGAGAAGATTAAAGAAGTTTGAACATATTGGTCCAAGATGAGGCACATCAGTTCTGATCAATGTTGCCACTATTAAATCACATTGATTGTTCAATAGCTGAAGCATCAAAATATGACTGGATTGCTCACAGAATTCTAAACTACTGGAGTGTTCAAGTGACAATACTGCTTTTTCCACCCACCAGAGGACATCAACTGACAGCCAATACTTCAACGTAAAATGATCTGGTGTGCAATTGCCGAGGATTTCAGTTGCAAAGATTTAGTTGTTAGGATATAGGTGTAGGGGTGCGAGATATGACAATTTTTGATCGTGGACAATAAAAATGTCTCCATGATTTGCTTCTGAAGAAATATCGTAGTATCGTGCTACAGCGCACATTCTATCAGATGCAGTTCTGGCGCCTCCATCTCAAGATAATGTACAGCGCCACCTACATTCACTTCAGTGTTAACTCAGCGGTAGTTACTCTCAGGGACACTGCACTTATTCGCAGTCACAAAAGTACATTACTTGCTTCTGCTTTAGAGCCTTGCCAGTTAAACATTTTATTCACGAGCCGTTCTGACGTGCGCTTTTTCTGAGCGGCGCCTACACCCGAAGCGTGCACACTAAAACGCCTGTCAAACAGCGCTTGTCATTACAGGGTTTCTGCAGGATTTTTAAGATCAAATTTAAGACTTTAAGACCTTTTTGAAGACCTGCACAAATAAAATTAATACCATATGAGTGGGGTAGCGCAATGTCTATAGTACCATATTAAACTGTAAAATGACTGTAAAAAGCATAATTTACAATTCGGATACAAATTTTCACATAAACAAAAAGTTTTGTAAAATGATTAACTTTAAATTTCAGCCTTTACACCATTTTTAAGAAAATGGATAAGTCAAAAGTGTTAATAATATTGATTTCAACAATTATCATCAATAAATTATTATATAAATTAAATAACATGAATTAGGGGTTTGCGAAATTGGCAAAAAATGATATCTTGATATTTTCTGGGATTTTATCGATAACGATAATTAAGACGATATTTTGCAGAGTGTGTTATTGTTCTGGTATCTTAAACATTACCATGGACAGGTGACTCCTGAATTTTTTTGATATTCTTCATATTCTGTGTGGTCAGTTCACAACAGTGATAGAAATTAGTCTTTTCCAACAAGTTTTATGGGCATTTTTACCTTTAAGCCATTTTTTCTAAAAGTATGCATAATCTTTTAAGTTAAATTCTTGCATTTGGGCTGTTACCAAGCAAATGAAATCAGTATCAACAAAATGTATCTTTGCAATGCATCTGAAGTGGCATTTAGATGCATTTACACACTCTTTAATGCAGCTCGGAGGGACATAGAATGCTAACCTGCACAGTTACAAATGCATAAAAGATGTTTTGATATTTGAAACAAAACGTTGAAAACTGATGTTTGAAATTATTTTAAAAATATGAATATACTTTAAATGTGAAATTAAAACAGCCAATAGGTGGCAGTAAGTCAGCGTTAATAAGTGAGTCATTGCCACTGAACCGAATCATTTAAACGTTTGATTCATTCAGGAACGAAACACCGCATGTTACTCAGAGACGCAAAACAGTGCTGCGGCTGTGTTTGGAATTATTTTTGTTGTAGAAATAGAGCAAAAACAGCCAATATGGTGTCGAAAACGTAAGTCTCTTAAAATGAACTTCTTGTTTATTGAACTGTTGCATAAAATCAATATCACATTTGTAATCATGCTGATTTTTGGAGAAATAAATGGCACTCTTTGTGTGATATTAACTATATGAAATGATATAAATATAGGCTATACATTTTCTGCCCCCATATCTTAAATTATGTGATCAGTCTAAATGTATTTTAATAGACTGAATCGCACGCACTCTAGTTTAAGCTATGTTAACTGATTCATTCTCTGCCAGCATGTGTCGCGTTTGGCTGAAATATAAGAGTTTTCCGGTAAAGACAGAACACAAAGCAGCGCGGCACCGGACTTTGAACTTGCAGCGCTCATGTTTATTGAATGAAATCATAGCTTTTTGAAGTTTAATCGTCACATTCAGCCATATCGCAATTCTTGTCTTTCCGTCTCCAAATTTAAGACCTCTTGAAATCATAATTAAGACTTTCTTGTACAATTTAAGACTTTTTAAGGCCTTAAATTTGATACAACTAAATTTAAGACTTTTTAAGACCCCGCGGAAACCCTGCATTAAAGGGGTAGTTCACCACAAAATGTAATATCTGTCATTATTTACTCACTCACATGTTGTCCCAAACCTGTATTAATTTCTTTCTTGTGCTGAACACAGAAGATGATATTTTGAAGAATGTGGGCAACCAAACAGTTGCTGGTCCACATTGAATTTGACAGTAGGAAAAAAAAATACTATGGAAGTCACTGTGGACCAGCAACTGTTTGGTTTCCCACGTTCTTCAAAATAGCATTTATGTTCAGCAGAAGAAAGAAACTCGTTTAGGTTTAAAACAACTTTAGAGTGAGTAAATGATGGTATAAAAATAAAACACTATGACAGACCTGACAGACAGATGACAGAATTTATTTTTTTGGGTGAACTATTCCTTTAATGTTAATAAAACAAAACAAAAGAGAGAAAAATCACTCACTACTCTTGACTGAAAAACTTTAATACAGTTGCTTTAAGAGGAATCAATAGTGTTTTATTTTTATATTTGTTCATTCAATTTCTTGAATGCTCCTGCTAAATCCATCTATTGTACCTGAAAATAAAACACTGTTTTATTTGTATATTATATGTGTATTTGTAATGTGTATCATTGTCATCATTTTATCTTTGTTATTAAAAAAAATATGATGGCGCTGTGAACGCTAAACTCTCGTGAGACGGTGCGCGATTTAACATGGTGGCGCGTCGCTGCTAGAAATGAACAAACTTTTCTCCTTTTTTTATTTTTTTATTTATTTTTTTTTTCTCATTCACTTTACATACCACAAATACAATAAACTGGATTACAATTCAGACCTGGATCACCTAGAAGACTACATCGACGAATGCAACAATAAACTCTGCAACATGGGACGCTCTCAAAAAGCCAAAAAGCCACGCACATCGGGCTCACCCGCTCCATGCAACTCTTCTCCTTCACCCACATCTCCACACCTCCCGTGCTGTCCCGAGGTAAGCGACATACATCCATAGACAATAAACTATCCGGACTGGACGCCAGAGTTGCCTTAATAGAAGTATTGCACAAAGAATTTCAACAACTCCGCCACAGCCTGGAATACAGCCAACAACAAATCGACACGCTCACGCAAGAAAACAGTTCGCTCCAGAGCTCAGTTACAGCCCTCACAACGCAACTGTCCACTGTTACCACTCAGCTTGCTTCCATCACCTCCGAAAATAAAACGATGAAAGAAACAATTCTGGACTTACAAACACGCAGCATGAGGGACAACCTGATTTTCACCGGCATCCCTGAACCACCCACTGACGATCCAGAGAAAGCAGTCAAGGATTTTATGGTTAAACAGCTCAAACTCTCAACGGAAACTGTCAACAACATCACTTTTCACCGCGTTCATCGTCTTGGTCAAAAACTCAGTAACGCCACCCGACCCCACCCAATCGTTGTCAAATTCGAACATTTTAAACAAAAAGAACTGGTTCATCGACAGGGCAGGCAGTTAAAGGACACTCACTACGGACTTAACGACCAGTTTCCACAAGAAATCAACCATAGACGTAAACAGCTAATCCCCATCCGCAGGCAAATGATAAAAGAAGGCAAAAGAGCAGTACTCATAGTGGACAAACTGTACATTGATGGACAGCTATTCAAAGACAAGGACATTACCCCCTGGCTCTATTAGCACCCTTCCCTCAACAATATCATCCCAGCCATTATATACTGCCCTTGACCCCCCTCCCCTTCTATTTTCTTGCATCTATAACATAATGCACCTACGTCTCACTGCACTATATAAGCATGCACCCCAGTCACCTATGTTTTGCTTTTCAAATTCTGTGTTGTTTTTTTGTTTTATTGCGTGTTTTGTTGTAAATGCCTAGGTTTGTCTAGTGTTATTATGTTTTACTGTTCTGTATTTGATGTTTTGCACACACACATACACACACATCCATTCACACACCCATACACAACCACACATACAAATTCATTCATACATACATGTCAGTATAGAAATATTAGCTCAACATGCAACTCAAATTCATAACCTGGAACATCCGTGGCATTAGCTCTCAGACAAAAAAAAATAAAGTTCTCAACTATTTGGATAATCTACAGGCAGATATATGTTTACTACAAGAAACACACCTTTCAGATTCAAAACAAAACACTCTAAGTCAGCACAATTCACTCACTCATTTTTAGCCACTTATAATTCAAAACAAAGAGGAGTATGTATTTTGATAAGCAAAAAAAAAAAAATTCAATTTGTTCATAATACAACTATTTCAGACCCAGAAGGACGCTTTATTATCATAAACATATCAATTAACAATAACCCGGTAACAATTGCCAACATTTACGGCCCAAATTCAGATGACCCTTCCTTTTTTAACACTTTTTTTCCTTCCATTTCAAATTTCTCCAACTGCCCGGTAATTATAGGAGGTGATTTTAACACCGTAATTGACCCATCACTTGGACAGATCCACAAGCAATAAACGACGCTGGCAATCAACTGACACAATAATACAGTTCATGAGAGATTTTGGCCTTGGCGATGGCTGGAGGCTACAGCATCCAACTGACAGAGAATACACATTTTACTCGCCGGTTCATCATAGCTACTCCCGCATCGACTTTTTCCTAACTAGTAACTCGATCATACCAAATATATCGGAATACAAAATCCACTCCATCAGCATCAGTGACCATGCTCCAGTAACACTCATATGGAATCCAGCTAATTTACATAAACACACCAGTAGATGGCGCTTTAACATTTCTCTCCTTAAAGACCCAGAGTTTGACAGCTATTTTAAAAGAGAGTGGACATCCTTCCTAGAAATGAATGACTCTCCAAAGTCATCAGCTTCATTGCTTTGGGAAACAAGTAAAGCAGTACTACGAGGTAAAATCATATCATTCTCCGTCCATAAAAAGAAAATAGAAAAACAAGAAGAAATCAGACTAGAAGAAAAAATAAAAGAACTTGAAATATTACATGCAAATAACCCAACAGAAGTAATATATAATGAACTAAGAAAACAAATTCCTGCTAAACGAAATCATCAATAAAAGAACTTAATTTCTAATTCATAGACTCCATCAAGAAACCTACCACCACAGCAACAAATCCAGTAAATATTTGGCCAATCAAATTAAAAGAAACTGAGAAAAAGTAACAATTGCAACTATTAAGGACTCAGCAGGGAAGCCTACCAACTCTCCACAAGAAATAAATACAATATTCCGAAACTTCTATGCTAAACTTTATTCATCTGATAATAACACAAGACAAGAGGATATTAATTCATTTTCAATAATATTCAACTCCCAAAACTTAACACAGAACAAATCAGTGCACTGGACAAATCAATCACAGAAAAAGAACTTCATATCGCCCTGAGCCGAATGCCTAACAATAAAGCACCAGGACCCGATGGTTTCCCTGCTGAGTTCTATAAACATTTCTGGTCCATTTTATCTCCATTATTCATCAGAGCAATAACAGAAATAAAAGAAAACTCAAGATTACCAGTGCACATGAACACAGCCACTATTTCACTCATCCCCAAACCTAATAAAGATCCAACCCTTCCGTCAAACTTCCGTCCTATATCTCTCATCAATGTAGACATTAAAATAATCAGTAAAGCTCTTGCACATAGAATTGAAAAAATTATCCCATTCATAATCCACCCAGACCAGACCGGTTTCATCAAAGGTAGGCAGGCATCCAACAACACGCGCAGACTATACGATTTAATCCATTATTCATCACTACAACAGGAAAACACCATTATAGTCACTTTAGATGCAGAAAAAGCTTTCGACAGAGTCAACTGGAACTTTTTATTCACCACATTACAAAAAATTGGCTTTGGGGAGTCATTTATTAATTGGATCAAGATTTTATACACAATACCTTCTGCCACAGTCACCACCAATGGACTTCACACTGCACAGAGGGACTAGGCAAGGATGCCCACTCTCTCCTTCTTTATTCACCATCTTCATTGAACCCTTAGCAGCAGTCATCCGCCAGAACCCACTCAAAGGAATCCACACACCCCAAGCACAACATAAAATTAGTTTATATGCTGATGACATTTTACTCTTTTTGCAAAATCCTCAATCATCTATGCAAGAAATAACTAAAACCATTAATTCATACTCTATAATCTCAGATTATGCAATAAATTGGAATAAATCCTCAATTCTTCCACTACATCAAACCAAATGGGATGTGGCAGCCCAGATATCACCCATTCCTCTATGCATAGGTCACATCACTTATTTAGGCATTAAGGTTTCCTCCAGGCTGTCAGAGCTTACTGGACTCAACTTCACTCCTTTACTGAAAACATTAGAAGATGACCTTCACCGCTGGCTCAATTTACCACTTTCCATTCAGGGCAGAATAGCTATAATCAAAATGACAGTACTCCCTAAAATAAACTACTTATTCTCAATGATCCCAACCCAACCCACTCTCACTTGGTTCAAATCTTTAGACTCCATCATCACCTGATTCTACTGGAAAAATAAACCACCACGGATAAAATTAAGCACTTTACAAAAACCCAAATCTTTAGGAGGCTTAGAAGCACCACATTTTTACCATTACTCACTAGCAAACCAACTTCAATACATATATAAATGGACCCACCCCACTCAGTCACACATGATATGGCTAGATATAGAACAATCACTCTGCGAAAACTTGCACATTTCAGACATCCCATTTATCAGTCAGTCCATTAAACACCACCCATGCTTCAAAGCCTTGACAATAGCTTCGGCTCTGACAGCCTGGTGGAAATATCACCAAATCACAAACTCCAAGCAGGCTTCATCTAACCTCACCCCGCTCTGGAACAATCCTGACTTCACAAGTAACAAAAAAACACTCAATTTCCATAAATGGGCAGAAAAGGGCATCACACATATCAATCACATTTTTCAGTCTAACAACCTGGTTTCATTTTCCTACTTAGTCCGGGAGTACGGTATCGGGAGCAATCAATTCTTGAAATATTTACAACTCAAATCAGCTGTTTCATCTAAAATCAACACAAGAACATCAATCCTCACCTTCCTTCCGCAGTAGCAGATTTAGTTAATATATCCTCCCCGAAAAAATTGCTTTCCAAAATATACAAAATTATAACCAATTCAGATAAAACCATAACTTTACCAACAATCAAATGGGAAGAAGACCTTTCTATTGCTCCTGATACCGACTTCTGGACTCAAATTTGTAAAAATATTTATTCTATGACTAAAAATGCCAACCTTCAACTCATACAGTATAAGACTCTTCATAGAACACACTACACTGGGGAAAGACTGTCTAAAATGGGATTCACATCAGAAACTTGCTCGCACTGCTCACAAAATTGTCCGGACACATATATCCACAACACATGGCACTGCCCACCCATTCAGCACTTTTTGAAAGACGTCACTGAAACCCTATCTTGCCTCCTGGGCTGCCGCATCCCATTATCCCCCTTACTCTGTCTACGGGGTGATCTATCAACTCTCAATCAGGAAATAACAAAAAAAAGGATACTCCTTGTAGCTTTAGCCATCGCCAAGAAAACTATCTTCTTGAACTGGAAATCCCGAAACACTATTCACATAACGCATTGGAAAAATCTGCTCATAGACTACATCTCCCTAGAGCATTTTTCACCTCCTTACAGTTATACCTCGGAACCACAACACTCCAGATCAGACCTCATTCAACTCTTACAAATCTGACACTCATTCTAATTATTTATTTATTCACATATTATTATACATATTTATACAAGGTTTTAGTAATACTATGAGTGTTTTCATTACTATAATTATTATTATTATTATTATTATTATTATTATCATTATTATTAATATCATAGAAACATTGAGCAGTAATAAGATGGCGTTGATGGGATGATGTTTTGTATAAGGACGGTAACAGTTTAATGAAGATCATAACACTAAATATACTAAAAATATATAAATATAACTAAATCAAATCGGCACCCAACATATACCACACGTTTTTAATGCACCGCATGCTGATTTTAATGCACCACACCCTTCTTTTAATGCACCACCTTAGCTTAGGCATACATACATATACATATAGTAATCTTACCATGAATGGGAAGGGGGAAAAAAAATAAAATAAAAAAAAATATATAAATAAAATAAATAAAAAATTAATTAATTAATTAAATATTTATTTATTTATTTATATAAATAAATAAATACATAAATAAATACATAAATACATAAATACATAAATAAATAAATAAATACATACATACATACATACATACATACATACATATATATATATATACCACATCGACACAGAAGCTAGGATAGGTGTGGTATATGTTGGGTATGTGTCATTATTACATTATTATTATTACTACTATTGTTACTATTTTTATTAATTGTATTATTATTGATATTACTGTTGCCGTCATCAAAGGATATTATTGTTATCATCACCATCTTTATTATTATTATTATTACGCATGCTAATACTACTTAAATACTACTACTATTATTCAGATTGTCATTGCTGTTTATTTTCATTGCTGTTATTATCATTGCTGTTCTATTGCTGTTTTTGTGTTTTGTGTTCACCGTATGTTGTATGTTTTGCACTCTTAATAAAATAAATAAATAAATAAATAAATAAATAAAATAATAATAATAATAATAATAATAATAAGAACAAAGATTTTTATCTTCGCCCGCTTTGGCCTAAAAATCCACCATTCTTTTTTATATTGTTACCTAAAAGGCTTTGTCTTTATAATAGGGAAATTAGTTTGGCTGTACTGCTCAGACAAAAATAGTAAACCAACATGACAATGAATCGTGATATTTCTAAAAAAAAAAAAAAATTGTGATGTTATTTTTGCCATACTGCCCACCCCTAGATATAGGTATGTAAATCGTACAGGCGGACGCATGTAATGTTAATGTTATTTTTTTCCCTCTCCACAGGATATGAGATATAGAAATATAGAAACATACTGCCTAACAGGTAATTTTTCCAAACACAAAATATTTCAGTATGTAGTTATGTGGGAAAAAATTAATCAGAATGGTTTACAGTAAATATTACAACACAAGCCTAAAGGCCCGTTCACACCAAGAACGATAAGTATAGAGATAACAATAAAGATATAGTTCTAAAAATTGTTCTTAATATTAAAGAATAGCAGAGTCCACACCACAACTATAACGGCACAGACAAACAATACCGTGGAATCACTTTCAAAACAATATTTCTCCAGCTGATGAATGATTAAAAAAATAAAATAAATAAATAAATAATAATAATAAAAAAAATAATAATAATTGACAGCCAATCAGAATCCATCCTGCTATAACGAACTCAAGAATTTAAAGCAGCAGACGCATGTGCACTTAGAATAAACAGACAATATCGTCCGCTGGTGTGGACGCTAATATCGTTATCTTTATAGTTATCATTCTTGGTGTGAATGGGGCTTGATACTACATTGCAAATATTACTTGGAGCAAAAGTATAAACGCTTGAAAATAAAGCTTCACGTCCATACAGCCAGATTTATTTATCTCCGTAAGTTGTGAAGTGCATCTTTATTTGATTTCTCCTCAAAGACTAACATACCGTGCCAATAAAAACAGTGTTATTTACAATTACAGTCCCATTTGTTAGGAATTAATTCAACTAAATGTGCAAAAATCACAGAACGGCAGCATGGTGGCGTCACATGACATATGCAATCTAGTTCTTTATTATAGATCAGTGATCACAATAGAAATTAATATCATGTATAATACCACTCCCTGTATCAATGTTAAGAATATAATAACAAATATTCAAAACAATACTATAGTAGTCAACATTTGAAGTGGATCAAAAAAAGTTCAAAGTTATCATAATACAAGAATGCATTTCGGTTTTAGGACAGCTTTGATGAAAGGTTTTGATGATCCACTTCAAATGCTGACTACTGTATATTAGTTTTACATTTAAAAAAATTGTATAATACTTTTGTTCAACATGCATGGAGTAATCAGGTATCAAGCTTACCTGTTCGAAACAGTGTCTTGACTCTCGGCACGCAGTCTCCACCGTGAACTCGGTGCTGAAGATATTACACAGCTTCGCACCGTATCCTTTACGGTCACCTGTTGACAACACACACGATTAAACATTCCAATCAAGTTTGATTCAAGTCCATTTACACGAATCCATGCACTTCCAGCTCGACCTCACCTGTGACCTTCTTCTCATCATCATCATCATAGTTACTGGAGGTCAGGAGTTGGCCAAAGATCAGAGCAGGAACATACACCTTTTCCACCTTGTGCTCAACCACAGGAATACCCTTTCCGTTGTTCCACACACTGATGGTGTTATTCTCCCTGCACACACAAACATGCATCACTTAGATGCCTTCCGATCTACAACAACGAACAATCAGAGCATGAGAAGTTCTTACGAGTCAATGTTGACCTTGATGCAGTTCATAGCTTTGTCCCTCTGTTTGTTATCAGCAGCATTCACTATGAATCAAAGAATATGTATTATATTCATAAAAGAGCAATGGAGCATCAGCAATAATGCAAAAATGCATACTAAAAATACTATTGTGTTCATTATGTCTGAACTTGTTTTTATATTTAATGAAAAGAAAAAAAATGCACTTGAGTAGTTCAAGTCAAGTGAAGAAAAAAAGAGAGCAGGCCTATTTTATCAATAAAAATGCTATTTAAAAAGCTGACTTTTCTTTAAGTGAAAGTGATTATTATATATATAGTTTTTTTTTTTTTTTTTTTAATCATTGTTCATGTTTAGACCATTAGTAAAAGTCTATTAGTAAAACCTGGTAACAGCAAACTGCTTGACATTCACCACAAAAAACAAAAAAACCCCTCACCCAGAATCTCGTCAAAGATCTTGTAGAGTCCTGGCACATACGTGATGTCTCTGCAGTTCATTCCCTCATTCTCATCAAACACCCACATTTTCTAAACAGGAAAGAGAAAGCGAAGGAACGTTAGGTCATACTACAGTTGTGATGGCACTGCCATCTGAAAACATTTAAATTATTTTGAAAAAAATATCAATTGGCCAGGTTCTTGAAGTTTGAAGAGACTCAAACTTTTAATTCTGTTATTTATTTATTTTTTTTTTTAGTATAGTTCAGCAAGAATTCTTGCCTTAATAAAACGAGTGACCACTTTAGAATAACCATTGATTCTACTGTCGTATTAATAAAACATGCCATGGGCAGTATGCATTATTCATAAACAGTGGTTGTCGGTGGCCCTGATAAATAGCAGATGTGGAAGATCTCTACCCGAGTAACAGGCTCCACAGAGCCTATGTAGGTGTCAGGCCAGAGCAGAATATGCTCCAGCCGGGTCGACTTCTGATAGATCCTTTCCGCAGACAGACGCTTCTCATCTTTCTTGGGCTTACTGAGAGCCTTATTCTCAAACGAACTCTACAAAAAGACACAAAAACAATGTTACAGCAAATACGATGCAAGGTAAGATTGCTAAAAGACACTAAAGCACTTTTTGGGAAGTCGAGACATGGATGATGTGGGACAAAGGAAAGTACGTTTTATGACTAAAACCAGTCCAATGATTTTCTCCTTTATATTATGTAGCGTATAGTATACCCTCTTTTTTTTTTTTACACATTTGATAAAGTTTAACGTTAAAGATCTGTTTCTTCTTCATAGTGTGATTTGTTAAATTGGATTTAATCAAATTACGGTCAATTTGACCTCCCCCCCCCTTCATAAAATGAGCAAGAGATTTTGAAAATACAAGGCTTAAGAGGTGTTACTATGGTGAAGGCCAGTCTTAATCTATAAAGCATTTTGGACAAAATTTGCATGGCGCCATCAAATTTACTAAAACTGATAACAGGCATCTAAAATGTTACCGGTCAACTTTCAGAAGTACACTTGCTAACCTCAATGCTAACAGACATGGCAGACTAACAGCCACAGTTTGCAAATACTGTAAATCTAAGTGAAAAAATAAAGCGTCACTTTCTCTTTCTGCAACACGTGACCTACACCACGTTACCAGTATATTGTAACAACAGTATGGAACTGTAGCGGAAATGATGGCTACCATGGTAACTTTCTCGCAATGGTGAGGAATCGTTACTAAGATTCAATATACAATGTAATGCAAAATGTGGTCTACGCTTTTTTTTATATATATATATATATATATACACACATATACATACATACATACATATATATATATATATATATATATATATATATAAATAAATAAAAGCATAATACTACACAACGCAGTACAAAACACGTGCGCAAGCGTCCAACCTCAACATATTTCAACTAACGTTCCTCTATGCTGGGGGTATTGAACTCTGGTATATGATGAAAATACATATGCCAAGTCAGCTTCTCTTTCAGTTTTTTTAACCTCCAACAGATGCAAATCTACTTGAGGTGTTACATACACCCATGGATCATATTCCTGAATAACAACTGTTGTACTCATCTTGATGTTATTTACTTGTATTTCTTCTGCATATATTTTACTAATCCACCCAAAGCTTGTTCTACACCTTTCATTCTGTTCCCAACAGTTCTGTAACACCATTTTTGTAGGATGTTCATCTTTACGGCCCTGGAGGTTAGCCCAGTAATTGATCGTTAATTGCTTCCTTCTAATTTCTAGTGGCATCTCTCCTACCAAGACTTGTAAAGCTGGTATGGGTGTAGTCTTTACTGCACCACAACATTGTCTCATTGCTTGAGCTTGAATTTTACTAAGTTTTTCCAACAGGTTTTTTGAGGCAGAACCATATACCACACAACCATAATCAAACACAGACCGGATCAGTGCTATATAAATTGTTTTTAATGAAGAAAAACTCGGCCCCCATTCCACTCCACTTACACATCTCATGATGTTTAACACCTTCTGACATTTCTCAACTATTTTATTTATATGTTCACTCCAAGTAAGTTTTGTATCAAAATAAATACCTAAAAACTTAAATACCTTCTCTCTTTCCAATGATTTCTCAAAACTCACTTCTGGAACAACCCTCTTTCTAGAGAAAATTACTGTTTTCGTTTTCTCCACTGAGAATTTAAACCCCCAATCATATGCCCATTCTTCTATGTAACTGACTTTCAAATTTCAAATCACACATATGTCCTCCCGCCAAAAACGCTGGCCAATCACTGCCAGGAGTGGGTTGGGTTTTTGGCGTTCTTAACCAATGGCGTTACATATTTTGAGCAGCGACCCGCCTACTTTCATAAATCCAATAACATAGGTGATCATACTCGTTAAGCCAATGAGATTTTTGTTCCGGTCTCTCTCACGGTCAAACGGGCAAAACATTATTGTCAACAAACAGAAAAATGTTTGCTTTGTTGTCATTAAATATCTGTGAATGGCATAAAATACATTGAGAAAAGTATCCGAAGAATGAGAGTTTGAGGATGAAATGTACTAAATCCCATTTAAATGTCTATAACGTTTATTCTTAAAATTATTATTTAAAAACAATAATGTTAAAAATAGAGTAAGGTATTAAGTACAACAATAACATGTTTACTCTGTTGCCATATATCTAATAATAGCTGTAAAAAATGATTTAACCTATAACCAGCTCAGTGAAAGAACAAATGTGTTATTAATTTTATGCATATTAAAAATATCTTTTATATGTATTTAAAGTAGTGTTATTGCATTTTTAAAGATGATAGATAATCCACTTCAGTTCAAATATAGTCAGATTCACCATACATAGCCTACACTTTTTTAATTTAAATGTATTTGTAAGGGAAATGGAAGCAGACACACACATAGATTTCCTCTGTGATGGGGCATAAAAGCTGATTGGTTGGAGAGGTAATAACATTGATTCATGATGCACATGTGCCTCTACCTCCCTCCCCTTTCTGTCTCTCCCTTCCTCTCTCAGCCTCCTTCATTTCATCACTGTCCTTGGGTGTGTATAGCAGTGTCTGACATTCTGTTGCTGAGGACTGTGTGTGTGTGTGTGTGTGTGTGTGTGTGTGTGTGTACACGCAGAGTAGCCCAATGACGTTGTAAATTTGTGCTCATCCAGGAACAGAAGTCCTCCAGCAGCATCCCGTGAGCAGGGCAGAGGAGCAGTATGTCAGCCCATCGCAGCAGCTGAGCTTTGCTGTGGGATACGCAACTACATAGAGGTGAGTCTGTTTATCCATCTTTCCTTTTCCACCCTGCCCCCCTTCCATCCATTTGTCTTAATGAAATATTCATGATTTACAGCCTCTGTTTGTCCTGATTGTCATCTGCAGCTCTTATAGCAGAGGTGAGCTAGGTTAATGCTTTCTATAAAGAATGTAAGTACTTCTTTTCACACTCTTTTCTCGATCAGGCATTGTGTGTATTGAATACAAGGTTATGCATCTCTGCGTAGCCAAGGAAATGTTGATGAGCATGTACCATTTCTGTTGTTTTAGCCCTGCAGTGAAAGTAAGCTTTTATTTGCTGATATGTGCACACAGGTCAGATTCGTCCCCTCCCATCTCCATATCGATTTGTTTGCTATTGCCATTCCCTGCCTGTCAGCTACTTAGCAGCCCCCCCTAATTCTTATAGATGGGATAATGTGTGTGGGGGCAGTTTTATGGCCATTAGCTTCATATCTCCATCACGATGAGATGACTTGTGAAAGTGAGGCCCTTATAGTCAGATACACCGTGTCAGTGGCCTAGACAGTCAGATTACAGTGATTTCTTAATAAGTTAAATGTTTGCTATAAAATTGTAGTCCTGTCTTGTGTTTATTCTGTATTTAGTGACTGTTTAGCCCCAAAGGTGGAAAGGCTGTCACTGGAGCTGTATCATTTCAAAGGGTACCTTTAAGGTACTAATAGGTACCTTTTAGGAGTAAATCAGGCATGAAAGTGATAGCTTTTTTTCCTTTTTTTCTGAGTGTGTAAAGAGGCCTTGGTTAATGGATCAGAGGTTTGAACTTAACCACAGGGGAGGTGAACCTTTTTCAACCACCTCTTCTAATCACAATCCCTCTCTACATGCTATTCCATCACTGTAAAAATGCTGCGGTAAAAACCTGTTAATTGGTTAAAAAAGTATAATAGATGTAATTAGGCATTTTGTGTAATTTTACAGCAAAATACTACAGTTAAATACAGTTTTTGGAAGTGAAAAAGAAGTCATCTTATAATTTACAGTGGAAAAAAGTAAATTTACAGAAATCTGTGACAGCTCACGTTTAATGGTTTTCCATTTAAATAACTGTTTCTACTTATTTTCTTATATTGTGTATATTAGGGTTTTATATTACATTTTATGTTGTTAATTAAGGATTATTGCTTTATTTTAGTGTTGTTTAATTTTTGTTACCATGATGGTGTTTTGTATTTGTGTGCACCGTGTATTATTTACCTCAGCTTGTGGAAGACCTACTTGTGATTAGCTTTATTTTTATATCTTTTGTTTTTTAAAGGTGGTTGTCAGTATATTGCGAAGGTAAAGCATATTTTAGTCATGTCTTATAACATTATTTTAGTTTATGAAATATAAGTTTTTTTTTACTGTAAATTTAATTTCAATCTAAAACTTAAAATGTTCTAGGCAACCACAGCTGCCTTTTTAATACCATAAAATTCACAGTTTTTTTTTCTTTAACAATGAAAATACAGATAAGCAAAAATGTGCAGATCAGCCAGACAGCCAAACAGACAGACAGACAGACAGAGAGACAGACAGACAGACAGACAGACAGACAGACAGACAGAGAGACAGACAGAAAGACAGACAAACAGACAGACAGACAGACAGACAGACAGACAGACAGACAGACAGACAGACAGACAGACAGAAAGACAGACAAACAGACAGACAGACAGACAGACAGACAGAGAGACAGACAGAAAGACAGACAAACAGACAGAAAGACAGACAGATAGACAGATAGATAGATAGATAGATAGATAGATAGATAGATAGATAGATAGATAGATAGATAGATAGATAGATAGATAGATAGATAGATAGATAGATATTATGAATATTATGGTAAGGGCACCGACCGTTCTAAGGTGCTGGGCAGCAGATGGCACAGTGGCCTGTTGCCTGGACACTGTGTATGTGGCAGCCAAATCCAACCTGGCCAACTGGTCAGTGCCGTTTATGTGTGTGTGTGTGTGTGTGTGTGTGTGTGTGTGTTTGTGTGTGTGTGTTTTATTTATTTATTTTTTGTGCCCCTACTAAAAGAGTTTATTTTTATGTGAATTTACCAGTTCTAGAGTATGTAATATAACATACTACACATAAAATAGCGCTTGGTTTCCCCTGTAATTCAACTACAATAATTCAGAAATTTAAAACATAGCTGTAAGTACTTAAAAAAAGTTCTGAGCTTGGTCAGTTATTTTCAGTTAATTTCATTTATTGGTAGTTTGAGGAGCAGATTTTAGAATCAGCATTGCACACACAAAAATAACAGATTTTAGTACTTTTCAACTGATCAGTGATATGTGTGCTTCTCTTGAAAAGCACAGACTGCCACTGCTCTGTTTGTGGCCAAGAAATGTTATATGCAGTTAAATTTTAAAGTTTCACTCTTTCAGATTGAAGATGTCCTCCACTCCGCTGGCCGAGGCAGAAGAGGATGTGTTTGGTGAGTGACCTCTCCCGTCTGCCCATCCCTTCCCCCCTCCATTAATGTCCAGATCTTCATTTCCACACTCCCAATGCACTGAGCGCATTACAGGAGAGAGCAGCTACAGTCTGGCCTCTAAAAGCACCAGGGGCTACGATTCTCTCTGGGCATGTGCACTGGTTGGTTTTAGAGCCGTAAATATTTTATTAAACATTTTTGTAAATTTTTAGATGCCATCTTATCATGGTTGAGGAATAATGGTAGATGTAATGGACACATTCAAGAGTTTGGCTTCACAGGATTTTTGTACAGGCTTTGAAGGTGCAGCTTGCTGAGTCAGTGTCTATGTCAACCCAGGAATTAGTGCTGAGATCTGAAAACAAGTTGGGAGAAGAAAGGTTGCTATGGAATAGAGTAGAACCGTGTGACAGGGTTTAAAATACAAAAAGTTTATAAGCATGTTCCCACTCCCCATAAGAAGCCTACAACAGAGAATGCATTAGTGCCCACACACTTTTTCTGTGGCGTTGATTCAGGAAGTATTTTTTCCATTTATTTTTCCTATAAGGATTTTTAAAAAGTCTTTATTAAAGCGTTATAAGCCATGAACCAAGCCAACCAGTTTTGAGATGAATCACAACATTACAAATTTTATTTGAAGCAAAACAATATTTGAAAATATGACAAAAAGACCAAGGTACACGATTGTAAAGGGATAGTTCTTAAAGGGACAGTTCACTCAAAATTAAATTTCTTTCATAATTTTTTACTCTTGTCATTCTTTCATCATTTACTCGCCCTCAAGTTGCTGAAACCAGTATGAATTTTATTTTTTCTTTTGCTGAAAACAAAAGAAGATATTTTGAAGAATGCTACCAATCATTTGACGGTAGCCATTGACTTCCATGAATATGTAAAAAAAATACTATGGTATCAGTGGCTACCGTCAACTGTTTGGTTACTAACATTTTTCAGATATCTTCTTTTGTGTTCAACAGAAGAAGAAAACTCGTACAGGTTTGGAAAAACGTGAGGGTGAGTAAATGATGACAGAATGACAAGAGTAAATAATGACAGAATTTTAATTTTAACTATCCCTCTAATGACTTTAGTGAGGGAAAGAACTACATCCAAGCATTGCGAATAACATAATCAAATCAAAAATGATGAAGAAATATAAAACTATTAATTTAGAGTTGTTGATTACATTAACATTAAAGTATGTATGTATATACAGGTGCATCTCAAAAAATTAGAATATAGTGAAAAAGTTCTCCTTTTTTTGTTACTTAGTTCAAAAAGTGAAACTTTCATATATTCTAGATTCATTACATGTAAAGTAAAATATTTCAAAAGTTTTTTTTTTGTTTTAATATTGATGATTAGAGCTTACAGCTCATGAAAGTCAAAAACCCAGTATCTCAAAATATTAGAATATTTCCTAAGATCAATCAAAAAAAGCATTTGCAAAACAGAAAAGTTTAAGTTCTTTAAAGTATGTTCATTTATGCACTCAATACTTGGTCGAGGCTCCTTTAGCACAAATTCCAGCATCAGTGTGGTGTGGCATGATCAGCCTGTGGCACTGCTGAGGCATTATTGAGCCTTCAGCTCATCTGGATTGTTGGATCGACTGTTTCTCATCTTTCTCTTGAAAATATCCAATAGATTCTATATGGGGTTCAGGTCAGGCATATTGGCTGGCCAGTCAAGCACAGTAATATCATGGTCAGCAAACCACTTGGAAGTGGTTTTGGCACTGAGGGCAAGTGTTAAAGTCCTGCTGGAAAAGGAAATCAGCATCTCCATAAAGCTTGTCAGCAGATGGAAGCATAAAGTGCTCCAAAATCTCTTGGTAGATGGCTGCATTGACTTTGGACTTGATAAAACACAATGGATCAACACCAGCAGACTTCACGACACTTTAAATCATCACTGACTTCGGAAACTTCACACTGGACTTCAGGCAGCTTGGATTCTGTGCCTCTCCAGTCTTCCTCCAGACTCCAGACCTTGATTTCCAAATAAAATGCAAAATTTACTTTTATCTGAAAAGAGGACTTTGGACCACTGAGCAACAGTACAGTTCTTTTTCTCCTTAGCCCAGGTAAGATGCTTCTGACGTTGTTTCTGTTTCAGAAGTGGCTTGGTAGCCCTTTTCCTGAAGACGTCTGAGCATGGTGACTCTTGATGCACTGACTCCAGCTTCAGTCCACTCCTTGTGAAGCTCTCCCAAGTGTTTGAATTGGCTTTGCTTGACAGTATTCTCAAGCTTGCGGTCATCCCTGTTGCTTGTGCACCTTTTCCTACCCAACTTCTTCCTTCCAGTCAACTTTGCATTTTATATGCTTTGATACAGCACTCTGTGAACAGCCACCCCTTTCAGTAATGACCTTCTGTGACTTACGCTCTTTGTGGAGGGTGTCAATGATTGTCTTCTGGACCATTGCCAAGTCAGCAGTCTTCCCCATTATTGTGGTTTCAAAGAACAAGAGATACCCGGAATTTATACTGTAGGGATGGTCATTTAATGAAACTCAAATGTAAATATTCTAATATTTTGAGATACTGGATTTTTGACTTTCATGAGCTGTAAGATTTAATCATCAATATTAAAACAGAAAAACTATTCAAATGTTTTACTTTACATATAATGAATCTAGAATATATAAAAGTTTCACTTTTTGAAATAATTTACAAAAATAAATTAACTTTTTCATGATATTCTAATTTTTTGAGATGCACCTATATATAAAATAAGATGTTAAAGTATATTTAGTGTTGTCAAATGATTAATCGTGATTAATCGTATCCAAAATAAAAGTTTTTGTTTACATATGTGTGTGTGTACTGTGTATATTTATTATGTATATATGAAGACACACACATACAGCATATATTTTGAAAATATTTGCATGTATTTACGTGTATATATTTAGATTCATATAAATTATATCATATATAAATATATTTAATATATAAACATTACATATTTTTCTTAAATATATACATGCATATATGCACTGTGTATATATATATATATATATATATATATATATATATATATAACAAATATACACGGATGAAAAGCAGGCTGTGAGAGATAGACTTACAGTCTTAACAATGGCCATCAGCACACATAAGTTGAACTAATGTGTGCTGATGGCCATTGTTAAGACTGTAAGTCTATCTCTTACAGCCTGATTTTCATCCGTCTTAAATTCAATATGGTGTCTAAACTGACTAAGGTCTATAGTATGCGTACTATGCTTAAGCAAATTTTTTGTAGGCATGGAATACTTGGATTACTTACGTTTCCTAAAATATGCACTGTACAACACAGCATATATGTCCAGAAAAACTGCTGTCACTAGGATGGTACCCTTCCAAAAGGTACCTTATTTACTCTTAAAATGGTACATAGTAGTACCTTAAAGGTACATATTATTACCTAAAGTGTACAAATTAGTATGCTGTAAAAGGTGGATATTAGTACCTTTTGAAAGGGTACCACCCCAGTGACAGCTTTTGTACAATTATTTTAATGTTTTCTTGTAATGTGGTATCCCTCAATCCAAGGCTCTCAGTTGACCTTGACCATGTCATATGACTGCTTTTGGCTGCTTTTACTGCCTTTACTTGCCACTCGCAATTAAAAATTCATTGTGATGAGGTCATGTTACAAACAATGATGTCATGTGCCAACAAAGTTGGACTGACATAGTACTAACCAAATAAATCATTTGTGACATGCACATATTGTTTTAAAAAAGTACAATTCCGCTACATTCTAAATACTACTTTTTTAAATAATACAGTACAATATAAAGAATCCAAATGTCACAATTTATCAAAATTAATCACTTTATTTATTTGGTTCACAGAGCCAGATTTGTGCAGTTTTTTTTTTTTTTTCACAAACACAAAATATGAATACTTATATGAAGTTCTTGTTGATGTAGCTGCACATCTACACACTGCCCAGTGCCATTCTCTCACCTTAGTGTATTTGTTAGTGTGTGTTTGTGTACTTCCTGTTTCATTGACCCTCACACACACCCCCAGGGTGTACATGAGGAATGGCCGCCCATCATTCATATAAGTAATCTAGACTGTTGACAGCTTAATAGAGCTTCAGGCCTGCTTTACGGTGTCACTACATTTTATGGATGGTAATGAGAACACTAATGTGTGCATAAGTGTGTGTTGAGAGCAGTGCAGCAGTCTTTTATCAGTATTTTCATCATATTTGTGGTGTTAGTTTGTGCGTCTTGGGCTTTTGTCTCCAAATGCTCAATTTCAAACGAACTCAGGGAGTAAACATACGTCTGTGTGTTTTATACCACATTAGATCTGACGGAGGCGGTTCCAGAGACCGAACGACTTGACAGCAGTCTACAGAAAGCCAAAGCACAACTGTCAATCAAAACCAGGAGGCATCGGCCCTCCCGAACCCGCCTGAGAGACAGCGTGAGCTCGATAGATGGAGATGACAGCATTGATAGAATGGTTTGTGTATTTTATAAATTTCATGCATCTGACTGAATGAGTAGCTCACCCAAAAATGACAATTTTGTCATGTGTCATGTCATTTACTCACCCTCTTGTCATTCCAAACTCATATGCTGTTATAAAAGCCATCACCATACACTTATTTTATTGATGGAGCGACAATCCTGACTCACTTAATGCCCTATAGGTGAGAAAAGAATTGAGATAGTCATGATAAGCACTATAAATAAGCATTTATTTGATCAAAAATACAGTAAAAACAGTAAAATTATAGAATAGTATTACAATTTAAAATGACTGTTTTCTATTTTAATATATTTTTAAAAATGTAATTTATTCCTGGCAAACCTTAATTTTTAGCAGCTAATTACTCCAGTCTTCAGAGTCACATTCTGAGCTGTTATTATTATAAATGTAGAAAATAGTTGAAAACCGTGATACATTTTTAAGTATTTTTTAAAAAAAATATTTAGAGGAAAGTTCAAAAGAACTTTTTTGAAATATGAAATATTATTGAAACAGAAATAGTTTGTAAAAATGATAAAAGTTTTTAATGTCACTTTTGATCTATTTAATGCCTCCTTGCTTAATAAAAGTTTAAAAACATTTTATTATTCACTAAAAATCTTCCCTACCACTAAACTAAAGCTCTTTATTGGAATTATTC
This sequence comes from Spinibarbus caldwelli, assembly GCA_039654775.1. Classification (NCBI taxonomy): domain Eukaryota; kingdom Metazoa; phylum Chordata; class Actinopteri; order Cypriniformes; family Cyprinidae; genus Spinibarbus; species Spinibarbus caldwelli. The sequence continues at coordinate 22,601,694 of CM077257.1, forward strand.
ATGGTGCTTTTTGGTGGTAATTTTTGGAGCTTAACAGGGTCAGGGTCAATAAAAAAAGATTTGTGTGATTTTTAGTTTTTATTTTTAAATCTTCTTTTGTGTTCCACAGAAGAAAAAATAACAGCATATGTGTTTAATATAGAATTTTTAGGTAAACAATTCCTTTAAATGCAACCTTGAGATATAAACACCATTGTTACTGTAGTGTAACTGAGAAACTATTATAGTTTTTATTATCTTGAATAGTCTTTATTTTTATATTTTATGTTACGTTTTGGTAATTTTTGTACTCCTTTTTGTTATTTTGTGTAAGTTTTTTTTATGTCTATTTAGTTTTTATTATTTTATATATCAGTTTTAGTTTTAGTTATTGTAGTATATCAAGTTAAACTAAATGAAAATGAGAAATGTTACTTTGGCAACTAGCTGAAAGTTTACATTTTTCAAAAATATTTTTATTTGATTTCATTTAATGTAACATTTAAGTAACATTATTTAGTTATTTATTTATTTACTTATTTATTTATTTAGTTAGTTTTAGATTCAGTTGACCCTATAAACATGCATTCATGTGAGGCTCATGGGATATGATATGTCATTGTGTGTGTCTGCGGTCTAGAGTTATGGCGGCTCCGTGCAGACCTCCTCTTCTCCAATCCACCCTTCCTTTCGCTGCTCCTCCCCCTCCTCTGACCTGCTCCTTTCCTCCCCATCCTCACGGAGAGACCGAACATTCACCTTTGACCCCTACACTGTGGTTGGAGAAAGGGAGGCACAAGATGAAAGACGGAGCTACAGGCACCTCCTGAACACCTCCTCTCAAGAGGCTTTGCCCCTCACCCCATCTAAGTCTCCCTCCAGACCCTGCGTCCATTCAGAGACATCTTCCCCAGCCCATCTTTGCCAGACGGACCACCTCAAGTCACGTGAGGGCAGCCAACCCCTTCTACACTATGGAGAATACTCACAGAGTGAAGGTTTGAACTTCATACGAACATCTCATCTAATGTAATATCATAACCATTAACTTGGAAAATAAATATGAATTCTGATTCTGAAATTAATTAGATTCTATAGAGATTCTGATTCTGACTCTGATCTGAATTACTATAGATTCTAATTTTGAGCTTCTATTCTGATTCTGATCTGGACTAAATTCTGGGTCCAGTTTTTCAAAACTTTTAATCTGGATCAGAATGATTTATATTTGGAAATCCCCTGTTTTGCTATCCTGGATCAGGTAAACATTCTTACTTTTGTGTTTTTTTTTTTTTCAAAGCAACTTTAGATCACCATGATTCAGATACAAACTTTTCCAGATCACTGAATCCAGATTACCAGTGCTCTAAATGGGACTACATATCACAATGTAGGATACATTTGTAAAGTTTTAAATGTTGTTCCTGAAATTCACCAATATAATCCTGATTTGTTGGATCAGAAGTATCCAAATCCAACTAAAAAGTTTTGAACAACACATTAAAGGTTTGATCCAATCAAAATCAAGACTGGATTATGTGATCTAATCCAATTACAGAATATTTTTTTTCTTTTGAACATATGAACCCATCTGATAGCATAAATCCGTTTTCTGAAATATGTTTTCCCATTTACAGCTCTGGAAATTCAGATTTGTTAATCTGGAAAATTTGGTAATATGGATGATCCAATCAAATTTGCTGTGTAAAAAAAAAACATAAATAAATAAATAAAAACCTTATCCTGGATAGCAAAACATGGGATTTTCAGATCTGGATCATTCTGAACCATAATAAATGTTTCAAATACCTGGGCCAGATTTTGATCGGGATTCTGATGCTCATTTTGATGATCTGTTTTCAGACGACAGTCATGACACAGGCCCTGATGAACCTGATAGTCCAACGGTACTGCTGGACAAGAAAACCAGGAGACGTTTTCTTGATCTGGGGTTAGTATCCTACAAGTTTCGAGCTACAAAACATCAGCAATTAAATGTTTTAGATGAAG